>CM056203.1:9367023-9767023 GCA_029692085.1 Gymnothorax javanicus
ATGAAGACGTTTCAAATGATCTTATTTCATTTAAACTATTTAAACGATAATGAAACACATGCATTGCTTCCAACCCCTGAGTAAAGAAAAGCATGAGAAGTCCGGAGTCATAACGCCGGTGAAACTGATAAACTTCCATGCACAAGGACTTCAATTCCGTGCGAGAATCTCTTACACATGCGTTGATTGAATAGTTGCTGACTACAGCAGGGGAATATAATATACTACTAAAACTCACGCGGAGTGCGTGAGAGTTGACAGGTATGCGTTATTAATGAAAACTGACCGCACCTGGTAATGTTGAGAGCTTTCGGAGCTTTTGTAATGGTAATTTAAATGAATGATTGAAAACGGGTCGTGACCAATCATTATTTTCAAGGGATGGGTTTGATCCTCCCCTATCGCCAGTTCATCAGCCGCCACTGGTCTCCACTTAGTGTCTACTCAATTTCATTCTGTGTAATTTATCCCTTGCAAGAGTCGTTCTTTTTTTCCCAAGAAAATTCAGTGTTCTTTAAATCCATTGAGCTCCGTTGTCTAGTAGCAGTTGTTACATCTGCATTATCGGACAAGCTCATTTTTGTCACATTTCTGTGATGATAAATGCGTAAGGTATTTTTGATGTTCCACAATGAAACGCTTATAACAGACAAACTGTATGGTTAAAATGTGTGTGTGAGGCCTGATTTGAAAGGCTGCGTCCACAAGCTTTTAGAACTTTGTTCATGCAGTATGTGGCTAAAACGCAAGCTACACTACTTCAGCTCAAACTTGAAGGATCTTTTTTTGCCAGGTCTGGTGGGTTTTATCAGGTTATATTGGATTAGAAATGCTATTAGGGGTTCCGTTTGACCTACTTCGTTTCATTTCCCTATTCTTTGGTCATGCAGGGAGTGAGTTACTCCTTTGTGTCAGTAATCAGGGGGAAGACTTCTGACTGAATTAGTAAAGGAGATTAAATTAGAGTTGGGCTCTGGTTGCACCAGCCAAAACTTGACCCTTCCTCTGTATTTCCTGTGATGTTGGGGGCGATGGTAATCGGTTTTTTTTTTTTTTTTTGTTTCAGATTCTTGTGAATTCGGTTAGTCCCAGCCAGCCCCCTGTGCTGTATGAGACCATGGTGGTAACCGAGGGAACGAGCATCCTGAGGGACATGCATTTCAGCCCGGACTATCGGCACATCTACACCCTCACTAACAAACAGGTACGACTATCATCGCATCTACACCCTCACTAACAAACAGGTATGACTATCATCGCATCTACACCCTCACTAACAAACAGGTATGACTATCATCGCATCTACACCCTCACTGACAAACAGGTATGACTATCATCGCATCTACACCCTCACTGACAAACAGGTAGGACTATCATCCCATCTACACCGTCACTAACGAACAGGTATGACTATCATCGCATCTACACCCTCACTGACAAACAGGTATGACAATCATTGCATCTACACCCTCACTAACACACAGGTACAACTATCATCCCATCTACACCCTCACTAACAAACAGGTACAACTATCATCCCATCTACACCCTCACTTACAAACAGGTACAACTATCATCGCATCTACACCCTCACTAACACACAGGTACAACTATCATCCCATCTACACCCTCACTAACAAACAGGTACGACTATCATCGCATCTACACCCTCAACAACAAACAGGTATGATTATCATCGCATCTACACCCTCACTAACAAACAGGTACGACTATCATCGCATCTACACCCTCACTGACAAACAGGTATGACTATCATTGCATCTACACCCTCACTAACAACCAGGTATGACTATCATCACATCTACACCCTCACTAACAAACAGGTATGACTATCATCGCATCTACATCCTCACTGACAAACAGGTATGACTATCATTGCATCTACACCCTCACTAACAACCAGGTATGACTATCATCACATCTACACCCTCACTAACAAACAGGTACGACTATCATCACATCTACACCCTCACTTACAAGCAGGTACGACTATCATCGCATCTACTCCCTCACTGACAAACAGGTACGACTATCATCACATCTACACCCTCACTTACAAGCAGGTATGACTATCATCGCATCTACACCCTCACTGACATACAGGTACGACTATCATTGCATCTACACCCTCACTAACACACAGGTACGACTATCATCGCATCTACACCCTCACTAACACACAGGTACGACTATCATCGCATCTACACCCTCACTAACACACAGGTATGACTATCATCGCATCTACACCCTCACTAAGACACAGGTATGACTATCATCGCATCTACACCCTCACTAACACACAGGTACGACTATCATCGCATCTACACCCTCACTAACACACAGCTACGACTATCATCACATCTACACCCTCACTAATAAACAGGTACGACTATCATCGCATCTACACCCTCACTAACACACAGGTATGACTATCATCGCATCTACACCCTCACTAACACACAGCTACGACTATCATCACATCTACACCCTCACTAATAAACAGGTATGACTATCATCGCATCTACACCCTCACTGACAAGCAGGTAGGACAACACATCTACACCCGAAACAAAAAAAATCTACACATTTACACTATCACTGAGAAACTGTATGAAGACAAGATGTTTAATTTTTTGTCCGATCAATTTCATTTAATTTGTATAAATAATTCAGTTGCTTCCATTCTAGCCTGAAACACATTCCCAGAATGTTGGTTGGGGGCAATTAAGGACGAGCAATGAGGCAAAAAATTTGTATAGTGATCTCACGTGAAACAGCTGGTGTTAGCAGCTGATTGAAGTCATGGTTTACTGCAAAAACAACATTTAGGAAAGGCCTAATCCTTCAGGACCAAAGATAGGCTGAGGATCACCGATTTACCCATGAATGCGCGAGAAAATCATTGAAGGCTAAACAATGGTTCTCAAAGCTGTATATGGAGGGATTCGGATATTTCACCATCTACAGTGCATAATTAAAAGTTTCAAGTCATCAGGTCGAATTTTTGTTGTAAAGGGCAAGGGCACAAGCCAAAGATAAATAATATATAATAATAAAATAATAATAAAATAATATATAATCTGATCACTCAGACAGCACTGTATCAAAAGCCATCATTTATCCATGAGTGGTATAGGTCCGAAAGCCATGCTTTCATGCTATGTGGTTGTGTCAGTACCCCTTGCATTGGTAACCTGCACTTCTGTGAAGGCACTATTTATGCTGAAATGTACGCTGAGATTTTGCAGCAACATATGCTGCCTTCAAAGCAGCATCTTGCACAGGGACACCTATGCATATTTTAACAAGATGATGCGAAACCACATTCTGCAGGCATTATAAAGGCATGGCTGCGAGCAGATACTGGACTGGTCTGACAGTAGTCCTGGCTTGTCCCGAATTTAACTCCACCTGCAAACTCGGCAGCCCTCTAGGATTGGAGTTAATCCTGAAAACTCTGCAGCCATGCGGGACTTGAGTTCGTGATGGCAATGAAGTTTTTCACCTCATGTTTTGTTCCCAACTTAACTCCCTTCCTTAACCTTTTTCGACTGTTGCACTGAGACTATTGGGAATGCTAATGACGTGGTCGTCATTGCTCTTGAGAAAGGCTAACTGAAGGGTCTTTTGTGCTTTTGAGAAAGGTTGCGCCAATAAATAGTGCCCAAAGCCTTCCTTTACTTTCATGAAGGAAGTAATTTATGGATTGTCACTTTTCTGGAGGAAGACCAGAAACGTGCGTTATGAGAAATTTGTAAGTACCTTGAAGTAAACTCATGTTGTTTGAATTTTTTTTTTTACTATCCTTTTCACATGAATTGCCTCTGAGTGCAAAATGGTTGTCTAAATAACTGAATATAAGCTGAAAACTAGTATTAATCGTGTCACATTTTTATCATCGAATTTTGCACCTCTTGAGCGCACCGAACATCTCAACTCTTACACCATTATCCTACCAAACCAACGGATCCAAAGGTTGTAAACACCTTGATTTGAGTTTGTTCTCCATCAAACCTGTGAAACACGTGAGGAGTAATGTGAAGTAGAGGCGGTGTACATTTGCTCTGTTTTCTTTATTCTTTCTTTCTTTCTTTCTTTCTTTCTTTCTTTCTTTCTTATTTTTCTCCCTCATCCCTGAAAATGGAAATGATGGTACTAACTTAGGGCCATGTTGTGCCTCAGGCTTCAAAAAATTCAATTTCCTGGAGTGACAGAGCAATTTTCTGCAAATTTTTTAGCATCTTCTGCCAGTTAATTACATCCTCTGCCCTGCAGTCCTCGCTCATCTCCTCACTGCAAACCGCTGGTTACCGGAAGACATTCATCGTCCTTTCACCACGGGATGAACATTTGATATTACCCATTCGATTCACAGGCAGCGGCCAGACGATTTGCCCCTTTCTACTGTCCCTTTGTTGATTAAACACTGTAGTCACCAAAACACATCTACAACCCCAATTCCGAAATAGTTGGGACGAAGTGTAAATTGTGAATAAAATCAAAATGCAACGACTTTCAGATCACGAGCCAATAGGTTATTTACAATAGAACATAAATAACATTTCAAATGTTGTAACTGAGACATTTTACATTTTTATCCACAAAATGAGCTTATTTCAAATTTTCTGGCTGCAACAGGTCTCAAAAAAGTTGGGACACAGGCAAAAAAGGGCTGAAAAAGTAATTAATATATTAGAGAATCAGCTGAAAGAAAATTTAGCAAGTAATTATGTTAACTGGCATCAGGTGTGTAACATGATTGGCTATAAAAGGGATGTCTTAGAGAGGCTGAGTCTCTCAGAAGTAAAGACGGCCAGAGGCTCTCCAACCTGTGAAGGCTTGCGTAAAAAAATTGTGGAATACTTTAAAAACAATGTTCCTCAACGTCAAATTGCAAAGGCTTTGAAGGTCTCATCATCGACAGTGCATAACATCATCAAAAGATTCAGAGAAACTGGAAAAATCTCTGTGTGTAAGGGACAAGGCCAAAGACCTTTACTGGATGCCCGTGATATTCGGGCCCTCAGATGCCACTGCATCACTCACCGGCATGATTCTGTCATTGACATTACTAAATGGGCCCAGAAATACTTCAAGAAACCACTGTCTGTAAACACTGTCCGCTGTGCCATCCACAGATGCCACCTAGAACTATCATGCAAAAAGGAAGCCGTTGTTGAGCATGATCCAGAAGCGCCGCCGTGTTCTGTGGGCCAAGGCTCATTTAAAATGGACTGTAGCAAAGTGGCAAAGTGTCCTGTCGTCAGATGAGTCCAAATTTGACATTCTTATTGGAAATCATGGGCGTCGTGTCCTCCGGGTTAAAGAGGAGAAAGACCACCCCTCCTGTTATCAGCGTTCAGTTCAAAAGGCAGCATCTCTGATGGTATGGGGATGCATTAGTGCATATGGTGTGGGACACTTGCATGTTTTAAAAAGCACCATGAATGCTGAAAGGTATATAAAGGTTTTAGAGCAACATATGCTCCCCTCTAGACGACATCTATTCCAGGGAAGGCCTTGTGTATTTCAGCAGGGCAATGCAAAACCACATACTGCAGCTATTACAACAGCATGGCTTCGTAGTTGAAGAGTCCGTGTGCTGAACTGGCCTGCCCGCAGTCCTGATCTTTCACCGATTGAGAACATTTGGTGCATAATTAAACGAAAAGTTCGTCAAAGGAGACCCAAAACTCTCCAGCAGCTGGAAGCCTGTATTAAACAAGAGTGGGATCAAATTCCAATGGCTAAACTCAAGAAACTTGTCTCCTCAATGCCCAGACGCCTCCACTCTGTGTTAAAAAGAAGAGGGCATGCTGGTAAACAGGCCCCTGTCCCAACTTTTTTGAGACCTGTAGCAGCCATCAAATTTGAAATGAGCTCATTTTGTGGATAAAATTGCAAAATTTCTCAGGTTCAACATTTGCTATGTTATCTCTGTTCTATTGTGAATAAAATACTGGCTGGTGTGATTTGAAAGTCATTGCGTTTTGATTTTATTCACAATTTACACTTTGTCCCACCTATTTCGGAATTGAGGTTGTACAAGAAACATAGTCTGAGCGATCAACCGCCATTTTATCTCAGTTATTAGGGTGAATGAAGAAAATAATCATTGTGCTGATGCCAGCTCTTTTATCTGTTGTATGAAGTTGTGTCACAGATCCTGCAATTTTGCCAGCAATGAGCAGCATTTTTCTCATGGCACAAGGGTGTGCGTTTTGTGCTTGTGTTTGGGAGGGAACAGGCTCGGTTGCTATGGCGATGGAGATCTGTGCTACAACCTATCACAGACCTTCCAAAGTGCTGTTACACACAAGCAGTACTTTCCTCTCAGCGGCAGTCATATTATTGAAGGTTAAAAAAGCCAGCTTCACACTATCGGTGTGGCGTAATGGGTTGGCGAGGGGTTCCGAAAAGCTATGGTAGGGTCTTTTTCAGTGTTTGATGTAGTAATTCTGCAGGGGCGAGGAGAGAGCATCGGTTGTTTGGCTCAAAATTGATTTATGAGGTGGGCGAGGATCGGGACAGTGTAACGTCTGGAGGGTTCATTAGTGCCCTTAGGCTCACCGACCCTGTTAGAGACACTGCTTCCATGAGGGGTGTGTGTGTGTGTGTGTGTGTGTGTGTGTGTGGGGGGGGGGGGTCGGCATTGTAATATTACACCGGCAGAAAGGATCTCCCCCCCCCGCAGTCTGTTTTAGTTTGGGGGGGGGGAATTAGATGTGCGTGGAATTGCATTATCAAGCACTGATTCCTTTGTGTGAAAGGAGTTATGTCCTTCTCGTAAACTAAATGGCCGTCCTTGACATTCAATTTATGTCTCAAGGTGCATACATGAATTGTCCAGCTTGGTGTTGAAGACATTGACTGACCTTCACAAAGCCGTGACTTTAACTCCGCTAAACCCCATTGGGATCTCCTGGAATGGTCCTATTGCTCCACCAGTCTGCCCTGCCTCATTAATTATTCTTTGGGTTGGAATGAAGGAAATTCCCTGTAGCAGTTTTCTAACATCTTGTGAAATTTTTTCCCAGAAGCCTAGAGGTGCTTTTACTGTAACTGCAAAGGGGGACCAGCTCCATATTCATGTCCTTGAGGTCAGAATAAGATGATGAATGAGCTGGGGTCCAGATAATCTTGTATCTCTTTTAAAAGTGATGGAGCACCAGTGGGTTTGTGTATTAGATTGTTATACATGGCTTATCAGCATTCATTCATTCTTCATATGAAAATATATTCACTAATAACACTATGTAACAGAATTTTGACTTTTTCTTGTTCCTGGGCAGAAAGTGTTTTTTCCCCAATTGCTTATACCTGAAGTAAATGGAAAATACTGTACCTATTTTTCTCTCCAAACTTTTTATGACGTGGGTAATGAAATTTTCTAATTTATTCATTTTCCAGAACATTAAAGGTACACTCAGTGCTGACTTGCTAACAGAGAATCTTCTAGAGCTTACAAGAATTTTCAAGAACTTTAAAGAATTTTCTTGGATGCTGTAGAGCTTACAAGAATTTTAAGAACCTTTTAAAATTTTCTGGATCTTTTCTAGATCTAGAATTACATTACCTCCCAGGGTTCTGCATTTTCATTGGCTCAAACACAACATCAAATGGTCGAAAGCATTTTTGACCTTTTAAGAGATCGCAAACACGTGATTGAAAGTCAACATTCAAATACTGATGTTACAATAACTCCAGTAGCCAAAAGCAGGAGAGTTTAGGACGACAGGCAAAAGTCATTCCAAAAACGTATACTCTTCGAAAGGTTTGGCCCACTAAACAGGTAGGATGATTCAAGGGGTCAGTCACGGCTGAGAAGGGGTGGAGCCTCTCCTGGATTCCTGCATTGACATTTGTAGGGGTGGGTACTGATTGGTGGATATTGTGGTCAAATTATAGTTTTGAATTTCTAAAGCATTGAGAGAGACCCACAGGTGGTGGTAATCTAGTTTGACCCACTGTCTTAACCTGGCCGGTTTCTACTGAGAACAAAAAAAAAAAACTGAAGGTAAACAAGTCCAGAATTATTGAGCTGTTATTTACTCATTGCTATTAGAAAGAGTCATGATTGCAATCGCGCTTGTTGCTTACACTAAAAAAAACCCTCATGTTTTTCACATCTTTCTTAGAATTGTGGATTTCACTCTCTCTTTCTATCTCCCTCACAATCCCTCTTTTTCTTTCTTGCTCTCATGTATTCTTACTCTCATCCTCTCTCTTTTACGGTCTGTTTTGCTATAGAATTCAAAATACTTTCTCTCAGATTACCTTAAATTTACATGTGCTTAATTCCCACGGTGTTGCAAACTGTCGCCGGGGGCCATGCATTGATAATTGTGGGCACTCGTCCACTCGCTCTCTGACTCACTCGCTCACGAAAGTTTTGTGAGGATGTTTAGTGGAGACGTTTAGTAGGAATGTTTTAGTGGGGAGCGTGCACATTAGGCGCAGGGGGCTTATGCAGTTTCATGCTTGTTTTTATGTGAGGTGTATCTGTTCTCCTCCGCAGTTATAGCGCATAAATTAAATGACCAACACTCCCAGACAGAAATGTAATTGTCAAAAACACCTGCCTCCCCTCCTGCTCTATCGGACACAGCTCTCCTCCATCCTGTAAAGTCATAACCTGTGTTAAACGACAGGATTTTAATGAATAATTTATTAACCTTTGATGCACTCAGTAAAGATCTCATTACAAAGCTTTGGTTTAGATCACTGCATATAGTACAGTGTTGCAGGCAGGGATTTTCAAGGCCTCTGCCTGGGCTCCAGTCATGGCCCCCCCAAGAGGGCAGTTTCTTTTCTGAATGATTTGAGCTCTCAGACTGGGGTGTATTTTGTGATGATGAGACACTCCGGCTGGTAGGAAGAGAATGGAGTCCTGTCCCTTCCTCACCCTGGCTGAGCTGACCGCAGTCCTCTTTAGGTGTTTATGCAGTAGCCTGTCTCAGTTAAAAGTCTTCAGTCGGTCGCTGAGACGGCATGTTTTTTTTTTTAATATGCGCCTGCGCATTGATTTGGTTTTACTGAGATAAACTATTCAACTAACCTGAGTAATTAATTCTATTGTTTGAAGAATTATGCGAATTGGCAAATCCTGGTGGTTGGCTCAAAATTCTGGAGGTGGGTTTTACTTTCAACTCTTCAGCTTCTAGTTATTTCTGAATGCTAATGTTAAACTGCAGAAGTTGCACTAAGTAGGAATTGCTCCTCTTCCAATGGGATTTGTACAAGTCCCAGTGCTGGAGATAGAAGGGATCTCAGTGACCAGAGCTGGCTGGTGACTCTTTAGCACCTCCTGCAGATGGCAAGTAAACACATTGATTTAAAATGAAGTCAATTTTAAGGTTATTCTCTGTTAAGATTCATTGCACAGTTTGACTAAATTCTTGATGACATACAAGTTTCTCCCCTTGTTTAATTTTGATGAATAATTTTGGAAGAGCTGCTGAGACAGAGATCTTCTCCTCCTTGTCATTCTGTGTCTTTTCCTTGTTTTCTTTCTTATAGTAATGGGGGCCTTTTCCTCTTAATTGCTGTGAATGTGATTTTCATTACATCCTCTGGTTTGCTAATATTCCAGGCTCTATCACTCTGAAAGTGCTTCTAATCAGAGCTGCAATTGCACAAAAACGGCACAGACTGGATTGACCAATTACTTGTAGTAAAATGACTTCAAACCATGTTGATCAATACGACATTGTCATCAATATTCCCTGTCACCATGAAATCCTGTTTTCAATCGAGGTCATGACTCATAGCCCTCCGCGCGCACACACACACACACACACACACACACACACACACACACACAATTTCATTCATTTAGGCAAAGCACTTTCTGAGAAAACTTTGTCCCAACATGTCCAGACAGATGGATGGACAAGCTCCATTTTTTCATTGCTGGGAATAAAGCGCTATTGTTGATTCGGAAAATAACATCTTATTACCAGTTATCTAGTATTTGATGTTTGTATTGTCAGTTTAATGCGCACATTTCACTTCTAATTATGTGAAATCTAAAAATGTAATTATAAAGCTGCTGAATAAAATGGTCGCATAATTCTATGAACATGGATAATTACTCTTGTAAGGGTCATAAGTTCAGGCTGTTGCTCTGTGAGTCTTGCTGGAGGTGACTAGCTGTTCTTCAGTTAGCAGCAGGGCTAAAATATTACATTTCCCTGAGTCTGGGGCTGTTCATCATTACCCATAAAAGGTCTTGTGGCTTTTCAGCATTTGTCTGGGAAGGAAATGCATTTTTAAATATAGACGCTTTACAGGAATGCGCCTTTTTTCAGTGTTTTTCCCAAAATGTAGAGCAAATCTGTCTCCAGTTCGGCTCATTTTGCAGTGACCGTAGACAATCATCTTTGGGGCACCATGGGGCACAACATCTATGCACACACACACACACACACACGCGTGCAAGACGGACACACACACACACACACACACACATATTATTGAACTGTTTTGAGATATTAAAATTTCTGTAGAAATGGTGCTCAAATGCATTGAAATGCAGTCACAATGGCATGGAAACAAACACATTGAACATATACACACTTACACTCTTTGATGCGAGTGGTTTAATAAACACTGCATATGTAGAATAATATGCAAGTTCTTCCAGGCCACCAGAGAGAGTTCCTGATTTGTATGGGTCAGTATGGGCATTAAGACGCACATTTAGAAGGACATGGGCATAGACCAGCTGTTTGGTGTTTGGAGAAAAAGAAGTAAATGCCTCAATATGACAAACTTTTGAAAACTGGCTGAGGAAGTTTGTGAAAATGCATATTGTTCTATAGCATCTAATTGCTGTGTGCCTATCATTCTAAGTACACTTTATCTCTCTTTGTGTGTGTGTGTGTGTGTGTGTGTGTGACCCGTGTGCCCGTGTGCCTGTGGAGAGCTGTGAACAGTACACCAGCTGTGCAGAGTGCCTTCGTTCCAGAGACCCACACTGTGGCTGGTGTGTCCTCCACAACATGTGAGTATCTGTCCTCCCTCCCTCTCTCTCTATCCCTCTTTCACTCTCTCCATCCTCTCCTGTACCCGCATTATCAGCTGTGCACTCACAGTAATCTGTGATTAAAATCTTGTTTTCTCGGCGGTTGCCCATTATGTTCACTGTGCAGCAATTAATAACCAGGGATACTCACTGAGTGCAGATGGACTGCAGGCTGTGACCTCATCGAGTGGGCGGGGTGAAGCTCTAGCCATTCAGGTGTCAGAGTTTCAAGGGCCATGATTGAGGTGGTGGGAATCTCAGCCGGCAGCGACGTTTGATCGATTGGGGGCGGGGCTTTGATTATAGGGGAGGTGTTCTGATTATCATTTAGACTTGCAGGAAGTGGCCTTTATTAGACCTGAGTGGAGAAAAGGTCAGGTCGTCCGCCGAAGGTCAGGTGGTCCCCCTCTCCTCCTTTGATGACTGTGCATTTTCCCAACCAATAAATTCTCGGTTTACAGGAAGTCACAGAGATGCAGTTTTTGCTGCTGTCTTGCAGAAGTTCCGAATCGGCTCTATTTCAGCCTCTATTTCCCGTTAAAATGCTTTTTTCTTCCTCTTATGTCATTACAGGCACTTTTTCCACCGAGCGGAGCTCAACAGACTGCCTCTCACATGCCGAATGTGACTGAGGCCTAACAGTACTGTTACTACTGCTCTCTCTCTTTGAGTTTAAGGCATTTTTGGTTTTTATAAAATATTCTTCTGCTGATTGGGGGAAAGAAGATACTTTAGCATTCTCTTTTTTTATTTTATGTGTGTGGACCGTACAATTTAGAGTTGTAACGATACGGTGGGATCACGATACGATACGTATCCCGATACAGGGGTCGCAATATGATATGTATCCCGATACACTACAAATTATTTTTCTGCTGATTTTCTTCTACTTACAAGTATGCAGCAACACTGAAAGATTTCCCAAGACAAGGCTTTTGAAGTTCATGAAAACAAAGGAATACAGTTAGTTCACCTTTAGGTGCCACTGTGTGTTTACTGTTCAGGTCATTGTCTTCAACTTAAAAAATTGATAAAAACTAAATAGGTCTCCTCTACTATTCACTAGAATAAACAGTCATATTGCAAACTACTTATTAGTAGCTAACTTGAAGTCTGTAAACTTAACCTCAAACAAGTTGAAACAGCTCTTCAACAAATTGCACTTGAAGCGATGCAACCATGTAGAATATGAGGCAGGTCACTACATTTTCATTTAAAGTGATAAAAAATGTTGCAATTTCTGGGTTTAAGAAGATATGTGGACTATTTTAAAAAGCCTTGTGTATCCCGATACACGTCCTCCGAAACGATGTATGGTATCGGAGGCTTTGTATCGCGATACGATACTATATCGGCGTATTAGAATATTTGCAGACTTTGTGCCATAAAATGATTTGTATGATTTTAATTTCAGGCTGGTTGTAATGCTGCACTCTTAATGCCCCTGATGCTACTGTTCGATGGCTGTAATGTGTAATTGTCTAATAAGAAAAATAAGATTGCAATGGAACAGTTGTGATGTTACCCTGCTGTCAGAAAACCTCGGCTGGTTATAGAGAGAATCGTCAGCAGTGGCATCCCTGTTTCCTGCAGCTCATTCTCTTTATCTGCCTCTGCCCTGTCTTCCTCCTGCCTGAGCCGCGCATTATTCGAGGTCAGCTCATCACCACATCTATCCTGTAAAGGGCTCTTTAAGGAGTTAAAAAAGCAGAAGTTCTGAGTTTTCCTCTGATATCTTGAGCAAGCAAACACAAGATCATCCTCTCTGGAGGTACACTCATGCACATGAATAAGCAACACTCTGTAGGTGTTTATATTTTTGCATTTTTTCAGTAAGCATCACTAAATCTGTGTTGCTCTAAGTCATACCATGGATTGCAATCTGCTCAACACAAAGCTGTGGATATAATCATCATTCTGTTGCATAATTTCATAGTGCAAATGAAATGAAATATAGAAAAATTTTGATAAATTTACAGGTGTTGTGGTTTTATGTGCAGGAGTATACTGTATGTTCAGTATGTGTGACATAAATCCAAACCTGAGATTGTCCCGTCTAAAAGTATTTCTCAGGGTCTGTAACGTAAAACACCCAGCTGATCCTCTTCTCCAAACCTGCCACACTTCGGCCACACCTATAACCTGCATCTCTTTGGATGTTTGAAGGATGTTCCTTTTCCCATATGGGTGGAAGTGTGAGAGTAGGAGAGGAGGTTAGGAAACGAAGGTGGGAGGGAAGAATAATGGCTGTGGCTCTCTGTTCCCTCTGGGCAGCTGCTCCAGGAAGGACCTCTGTGAGCGAGCAGAGGAACCTCAGCGATTCGCCTCGGAGGAGCAGCAGTGTGTGGAGCTGAGCGTCCAGCCCAACAACATCTCTGTCACCACGTCTGATGTGCAGGTGTGTGTGCGTGTGTGTGTGTGTGTGTGTGTGTGAGAGTGTGTGTGTGTTTGTGTGTGTTTGCGTGCGTGTGTGTGCGCGCCTGTGTGTGTTTGTGTGTATTTGCTCCATCTTGGAGTTAAAACATTTCCATAATACTTTTCTAATGTTAAGTGTCTGAATTCTGCCTTCGTTATTTTTCTGTTTATTGTTTCATTTTTACGCATTCTTATGTTTATCAATTTAATTTTAGATACATATTGTGTTTAATTAATTAATTAATTAATTAATTTTTTAATCTCTGGATTTTTTTTTTTTTTAAATTGTGAAACAAAACAGAATACGTAAAAGGACATGTTACAGTTTCCGTGGAAACATGACTTAAAGGTTCATAGAACATGATGCAACAACAATCAGTGATTGTGCCTTTGTTGAATGCATCTGTTTATTGCATTGTAAGTAATGAGCAACAAATATAAATGGTAGCGACAGACATAACAATAATAATAATAATAATAATAATAGTAATAATAATAGTGATAGTAATAAATAATAATAATAATAAAAGAAAAAATAAATTAACAATAATAATAATAATAATAATAAGAATAATGATAAATAACTGGAGGAAGAGGAACAAGGATCTGCCTCAGATCCCCACACAGCCACAGAGCAGGCGTTTAATTGCGTTTAATTTATAATTGTCATTTTATTTCCCATTCCCCACTTTCCATTGTTTTCCTCCTCGCTCCCGCCTCGCCCTCCCCATTCTGTTTGTTTACTTCCTATCAGCTCCCTTGTTTGTAGCCACACCCTAGTCATGCTACTCAGCTCCTGCGCACCTGAATTCACCCCCTTGTTTGTTATTTTTCCCCATTATATAGATCCAGTGTTCCCTTTGTTTCTTTCTGAGTTTGTTGCCTTCCTAGCCATTGTTATGAGCTTTACTTTCCTTGTGAGTTCTTTCTGGTTTTGATTCTGTTTTGTTCCACGTTTTTTGAGATTTCCTATTCCTTTTGCATATTGTGATATTCTGGCTTTGGCTTTGGCTGGTTTTTGGTTAATGATTCTGTTCTCCCCTTACTCTCGCATTTTTGCTGTCTGGCTAACAGACATTGGACTGTACCCTGAGCTTCTTAATGAACCTGTGGAACTGATTCTTAGTCTGCGCCCAAGTCCTGAGACCGATCCCTGTCACTGGTTTAACTTAGTATTTATATTAATCAGTACCGTAACACTTTAATGCTAATTTAACGTAAAATGTTCTTTGGTCCCCAGCTGGTGTTGCAGGCGCGGAACGTCCCTGACCTCTCAGCCGGGGTCGACTGCTCGTTTGAGGACTACGCCGAGAGCGAGGGGCGCATGGTGGGGGGCCAGTTCCTTTGCCGGTCCCCCTTAGCCCAGGACGTGGCCCCCATCACCCAGGGGAAGGGTGAGAGACGAGTCCTGCTCTGCTCACAGGGGTGTCTCTGCTGTACACTGTTATCTCTTCCAGGGAACACTCAGGGAATGGCCAGCATGGGGAAAGATTCAGATCCTCTGTGTTTATGGGATGTAGAATTCCACTGGATTCTTGAGTTTTGTACAAAAATATTGACCTGAGATCAAAACAATGGCTGTGTTATGCGATCAGTAGAATCGCACAGATTCACGGTCAGTAGAATAGCGCAGATTCATGATCAGCAGAATAGCTCTCATATAGATCAGTGTAATGGCTCTGATATCACATCAAATGAAAAGCACAGATCTGAGATCTGAGCACTAATTTCACTGGTCTGAGATCAGTAGAATAGATCTGATCTGAGTCAATGAATAGCAGTCATCTGTCATCAATAAAATAGCTCTCGTATGAGTCCAGTTTAAAAGCACTGATCTAAGATCATTTGAATTTCACATGTAAGAGACTGGTTGAAAAACAGATGTTGGATCTGTTCACTACTAACACTGGTCTGGAATAGGACTGATTAAACAAATCAGATTAATCTGATCAGTTAACAGAACTGATCTGAGGAGTTGAAAGCACTAATAGCACTGATGTGCTGTTTCCCGCAGGAGGTCAGCGGGTGGTCAAGCTGTACCTGAAGTCGAAGGAGACGGGGAAGAAGTTTGCCAGCGTAGACTTCATCTTCTTCAACTGCAGCGTTCACCAGTCGTGAGTCCAGAGCTTCAGAAAGATATTATTTTCATTATGCTCTCCTTTCACTGTTCTCTCGTTCCTGTCCCCCTTCTGTTCCTCTTTCATGTTCCCTCTTTCCTGCTTTACTTTAGGGTAGACTGCCTCTGCAGTCTCTTCAGAAGGAGATAGCAGGTTCTCCGTCTGTAGCTCTTTAACTTCCATGGCTAACACTGGAGCATTTTCAGAGGTTTTCATTAATGTGCAATGACTAATATTATGGGGTCCTGAATTATTGGCACGCCTGACTAGAAATGCACTGAAAATACTGTGGGAAAAATACATAGTAACATTGTACAGGTGAACTCACAGTGGTAAGATGAGGAAATATTTTGGTTTATTAATGTTCAAATGGACCCAACCAAAATCATATAGTTATTTCATAAATTCACAAATTCACCAAAATTCAGGTTTTATAATTATTGGCATCCCTGATTTTATACCGTTACCTGGAATGATCCTCTCTTGTTTGGCAAGGTTAAGGTACTCATTTGGAGGGAATTTTGGAGCATCTCGGTGCAGATTTTTAACCCCTTTCTGCAGATGTAGACGCCGGCGTCCATAAATTCCAAAATTCAATTCCTAAACAATTCTGTAATTGAATTGGATTTGCGCATATCCACTGCCCCCCTCAGCTGAGCCCGCAGGTTTTAGATCAGATTGAGATCTGGTGAATGAGATGGCCCTTTCAGAACACTGATTTTGTTTGTCCACCATTTCTATGTGGATTTGGAGGTGTGCTTTCGGTCAGTGTCCGCGTGGAACGTCCACTGAGAGCCGAGTCTCGGCCAGCAAACGGAGGCAACCTGATTTTCAGCCAATTAGTCTGATGCTTGGTGGAATCTATTAAAACATTGATCTTAAACATCGCTCCTGGACCTGTGGAAGTTAAACCAGCCGCAATACGGCGCTGCTGTACCGCTGTGTTTTACAGTGGGTCTTGGGTCCCTTTCCTTATGTGCGTCTCCATTTTTTGCCAAACTTGCCAATGCTGTATTTGACCAAAACTCTTGGGGCACTAATTTTACGACCTAAACACAGTCGGAAAAAGCAAGAGCTGATGATATCACAGAGCAGAACTGGGCGTTTCTAACTCCATTCTGGTAATTTCATGACAGGAGGCCATAGACCAAATGTAGTGCTGTTGTCAAAAGGGTTGGTCTCACAGGTATTATTTACCTGTGTATGTGGAGGGGGTTTAGTTCCATTAAGACCAATCATATCAGCAGCTGTCAGTCTTTTTAAAATCAGTGTATTATTGCCACAGTGAACTGGGAGTTATATCAGGTCAAGAACAAGCACTTTGCTTGTGTTGCCACCACCTCATTGGGTCCTCTGAGAGCCGGGTTGCAGTGTAGTAATCGGTTCGATGATGTTGGGTCAAGAGGAAAGTGAAAACTACCGCTGAACAAGCAGGAGGCCAGGTCCTCTGGGGGCAGCCAACAATCAGCCGCTTACGCCAGCGAGGGAATGGGCTGCCTCTGCCCTCTGCTTACAGAGCTTGGGGAGATAGAGGTTGATTCACTGGTTAAGGCATTTTGTATGAAAACATGTGGACCATTTAAACCATGTACAAGACAGCACTCATGGTATGAAAGCGAGGGCAAGACTGAAGTATATTATTTATATCTGACCCAACACAAAGAACGTGTAGACATATAAAAATAGGCTACCCCTTCCTGTTAGACCCTACCGCCAATTTATTTTTTTTTTTTTTTTTTGGCATTATTTTTGGGGTACATAACAAAGGTGAAAATTAAAAATTGAAGCAAAAAGATATGAAGGATGTGTAGTTGTATATTCAGATGGCTGGGATTCAGGCCCTTTAAACTATTCCAAAGGTGTGACTGAGTTTGCATTAAAAGGTGGTCTGGATGAGTCAAAACACAAGCGAGGTCTGTGACACAAAACTGGCATAACTTTATACACCAACACACTTCCTAATGTGCTGTCCAACCTACTGGGATGCAAACGCTGTTATTTAAGACCACAAAACTCATAAATCAGGCAAAGACAATAAATATATTTGCGACAGAAGAAATTGTGCAAAACGTTACCGCCGCACGCGTTTCATTTCACTAAGCCATGAAAATGGAGCTTAATGAAATAAATATTATTTGTTGTAAAATAATTTTGGTTGGTTCCATTAAAACATCAATAAAGAACAGTATTTCTCATATTTGCGTTTTGAAGATATCTCCTTATTGTTGGTTTTTATGTCATTATATTATTTATTTGTGCGTTTCCAGCTAAGGTTGCTGTCACTGTAAATACATAAAAGTGGTGCAAGCCTGGACGGTGAGCTCACTTATGATACCGCCGAACACACCGTGTCAAGGTCGTAGGTCAAGGCTGTACAGGGATTGGAGTGAAGTTGGAAGCACACATGTATTACACTGTGGAGGTTTGGTTTGGGTGTCAGGGAAATGAGCCCAGAGACGGAGGCAGTGTGTGCGCAAATTGACACTCAGTTCCCCTCCCACTTATTTTATTCAACTCTTCCCATTGGCTGGTGGACCTTCAGGCCCCATATGGTCGAGACTCTTTTTGACTCCGTGCTGATTACTCATACTCCCAGAGGATGTAAAAAAAAACTCACTGTCTGGGACACTCGACACTCCCAAACCCCCTGTCCTCTCAAAAATCGCATCAAGTGCAAGAAATGTGATATCAAATCTGATAATGCTGATATGCGTTTCATGGAAGTACAGCATATGCCATTGGTCTGAAAGCACTGTATTGGTTTCCTGCCTGAAATATGTTTATTAATACATGTAATTATGGATTTATTCTGTCCCCCCAATAAGAGGCTAGACTGTTGATGTTCTTGATGAGGTCAGCTTCAGAATTGCACTAAATATGAGACTTTCATCTGAATGTGTGTGTTTGAGTCTGTGTGGCCAGCAGTATTTCCTCTGTCTTTAGCACATAGGCCTCACGTAACCAGCACGCACAGATTGCCTCGCGCACACAGGCATGCCCGCGCACAGACACACACCGATCTCCCCCTTTAACCTTTAGATCGCATAAATAAATTTTTTAAAAAATACCAATTTAACTGTTTTGTGCTGTTGAAAACCTGTCATGTGACGACTTGTTTAAAAGAGCTCCCCTGTCACCACATGATAGGTTTTCAAAACCTTTGATTTTGATTTCTTACATCATTGAGCAACGATAGCTGCGTTTAGCGCTCTAAGGGTTAATGTGAATGTAGATAGCCAGCGAAGTTAACCCTTAGAGCGCTGAAATAACTTTTTTAAAAATATCAATTCAACCATCTTGTGCTGTTGAAAACCTATCATGTAACGACTTGTTTAAAAGAGCTCCCCAGTCACCGCCTGATAGGTTTTCAACAGCTTTGATTTTGATATCTTACGTCATTGAGCAACAATAGCTGCATTTAGCGCTCTAAGGGTTAATGTGAACGCAGACAATCCAGTACCCGCTTGCGGAGCGAGGACACTAGTGCTCATGTGTTTAAGCCCCCCCGCTGTCCAATCAGAGGGAAGAATGATGAAGAAAATAAAAATGCAGTTAAGCCTTGGGCTGTGATTACTGCCTGATTAAATGTGTCCACCGTAAACCCCCCGCCCCTGCACACTTTCATACTTAACTGGAGTATGAAATTATGCAGATGGATGCAGAGCTGAGCTGATTGTGTCTGTGCCAGAGCTGCATTGTGCTGAGATTGCAGTCATCAGCGCGAGTCTGAGCAGGACATTAACGCTAAAAGCAACGTCAATTTGTGTGATGGAGGGAGAGAGAAGCGTCTGAGGAAGAGAAGGAAAGAGTCGAAGAGTTTGTTTCCAAAACGCAATATATCCATTTTACTCATTTCGAGTAAATCAGCTTTTTCTGTGTTGCCGCCTATTGCATTTGACTGAAAAACACGAAGTTTGACCATGAAAAAATACACTTTATAGTATGACGTTCTAAAAACAGATTTTTGCACCATGTGTCAGAACCACAGGGCTATCGCTCTATGGTATTACATTTGACGACACTGCTAATTGGAAAATGGCAGATTCCGTGAATGTCTCAATCCAGACGTTTAAAGAGCTTAGGACATGCACTGAGCAAGTTTATGAATATAAAGGGGTACAATTAAAAGAATTCCCATCGTCTGCCCAAAAAAAAAAAAATGTAGAGAATGATTTTTAACAAAAATCGCAATTTTTTGTTACTTGCCCCGCCCCCCTAATTAACAAACTTTCTGAGCATCACAGAAAAGCGATTCTGGCACTCCCCTGTGTGGTCACGTCATAAGTAGCACACGGTGGGCGATTGTGCATCCAACAACGTTGGCATCCGAGTCAGATTCCGATAGTTCCTCAGAATTTTCAGTTGAATCTGTCCATTTTGATGAAGAAGAGTACTTTTTTTATGGAAGATGAGGAAACTCAACATAAAGCTGCTTTCACACTGGACGCAAAACAAATTTTTTCGCACGACAGATTACATTCAAAGTCAATGCAAAGACGCGAATACGTTTCGCGTGTATTCGCGTCTTTGCATTGACTTTGAATGTAATCTGCATAGACTGTATAAAAAGATGGACGCAGCACCCCGGTCTGAAAAATGAAGCCCATGCGGAAGTACCATAAAATGGCATTATATTTAATAGCCAGCAGATGGCGACGTCGGTGGTTGCAGAAAGAAGTTCAATGCTATAGAAGTCTATGGGAAAATGACCCTACTTTCCCACCTGATTTTTCATTTAAATAATGATTTTTCACATTATTTTATGGTAGCTATAGCAAGTTTCAAGTCTCCTTCGATATATCATGATGTTCATTTTTGCAAATTACGGTCCCATATAGACTAGAATAAAGGATAAAGCCAGAATATGCTTTAGGGGCATGGCTATCCTCTGGTCCTCGTTCGATATTGTCAGATCCAGAGCCACGGTCCTCCCCGGATCTTCAATACACGCTCTCGTCCAATAGAAATCACATCCGGTTTCAAAATGACAACATGGCGCAATTCAAATTGCCAAAATCGAGGCTTCCTTTATGGTATGCTGAAACCAATGGGTGACGTCACGGTCGCTTCGTCCATCTTTTTATACAGTCTATGGTAATCTGTCGTGCGAAAAAATTCGTTTTGCGTCCGGTGTGAAAGCAGCTTAACAGGGGATTCAGAACCATAAAACCATACAGATTCCAGCCTGAGTACTCGAGCAATGAAGACAGCTAATTGTCAGTGTCTCCGCCTGTCCCGAACTGTACAACGCTTACCAGCCAAGTAGCGGAATGATTATTAATTTTTCCGGTTCTACAATTGTTTCTGTGCACTGCGTGTTGGATAACCAGCCTACTCACTTTTCAACCTTAAGTGAGTTCAATAGACCTGACGTTTGGTTACCTTACCTAACAAGACCATAATATATTGGGCTAAGTGGTGGATGAACTCACACCTGATCTAGCCAGTAGTGAAATGATAATGTTCGCGGCTCTACTCATTTCTGTGCACTGTGTTTCATGAGCTCTCGAAACAATGCGTGTAAGCCGTACGTACCTCGCAGCTTGCTGTTATTAGCTAGTTAGCGAGCGAATACGCAGTGCGCAGAAATATAGAGCCGTGAATGATATCACAACATGTGTAAACCATATCTTGCAGCTTGCTATTATTAGGTAGTAAGCTAGCAAGCACACAGTGCTCAGAAATAATAGAGCACCATGAATAGTAACATGTCACTACTTAGCTGGCTAGATCACACTGAACAGCGAGTTGGCTGGCTATTGAACAGGCAGTGCAGAGAAACGATTTGGGTTCCGCAAATAATAATAATAACGGTATGTAAAAACATGAATACTTGAAATGTTGGCCGCATATTGTAGGTTTCAGTGACCCAGGCTTGCCTGGGCCAGCAAAGTCGGCACTAGTACGCGACACTTGTTTTGTCCATATCTCTGCATCTTTCAGCCACAGAAACATTCCATGGCCGTATGCATGCGTTGCACTGCATCCCCACACTACACATCGCTTTCCGTTCACTCTCGGTGATTTTTGTTGGTCCATTCTTTAAGAGATTCTCCGTCCAGACCAGAGTCATAAACTACAGCTAACCACCTAGACACAATCCGTGTACAACTTATGACGTCACGTGGCTGAGCTGGCCCAGCGCAAATGCAAAGGGGGCGTTCCCTGAAGTGGATAATTTAGCAGATAAAATGCGTTTTTTTTAAACATTGCATAAAGTATGCGATATTAAAACCATCACTAATTGTTCAAGATAGGTACTTTGTAGCATTTTATCACATAAAAAACAGAGCTGAATTTCATATCCTAAGCTCTTTAAGTATTTATTAATAAATTCAGCTTTGTCTCAAAATTACCAAAAAAAACATTTTGTAACACGTAAGGGGCAGCTCTTTCGTTTGCAGTTCACTTCAGACGAAAGTTGTCTTCCACTCTTAGTGAGCAAGCATGCACAGGGGAAATGCGCTTTTACAATAGGAAGGAAGGAAGGAAGAAAGAGGGGAGAGGAATAAGAGAATGGAATGGCATGAAAGAAGAGAAATTACATCTAACTTGACCATATTACTGGACAGTTGGGAGGGTTAGCATTAGCAAGGAGGGTTAGTAGCATTAACCTCAGTTAATCTCTGGGACAAATGCAGGCTTTTTTTATCAGGGAGGTGGGATAGCCACCCTCACTGGTGTACTGAGGGCAGGTCGGGGGCAGATACCCTGTTTCTGCCTTACAGACACGCCCCTTCCTCCACAGCTCAGGCTACTGCCCCTCTCCTTCAAACATATTAAACTTTGTGTTCATTTATGTTGCCTATAGCCGCCCCAGACTCAATGCTCACTGAGCAGCTAATACACTTCTCTGGCTTTACACTAGAGCCATAAGCAGATAATATTCTCTCATTTCATAGCCCTTCCCTTGACTGGAATTTGTCACCTGCATCGGCCCTTAGGGGCCAACAATTTGATGTGTCAGCCAAGTTCCAGCTTCCTCTGGACTCATAAAAGTTAATCAATCTGTTAAATGGGTCACATGTTTAATTAAGCCACCTCCTCCGGCCCTTAGGGGGCTGTTCTGTGCTCAGATGTTTTCCCTGAATTAATTAATTTTACAAATCAGCTGCCTAATTGATCCAAACGAGTGTGTTTGCTACGCGTTGTTTGGGCCTTGAGCGAGTCGCATTCGAAAGATGGAGAAGAGGGCACTTCTGCCGGGGAAAATCCAGCTTCAGAAAGTAAAAGTCCTCTCCAGTATTTTGCTTCAGCTACCTGGTTCGGCTAATTAGCTCTTTTCTTCAGCAAGGAGTTCAGGAGGAACTCATCAATGAAATCAGTTGACAGAACTACTTCTCTGTCTCAAACCTTGGTAAGGATTTGAGATTTAAAATGTAAAACTACGGAATGCCGTTTCATGCAAATTGATGAAAAAAATTATGCCAGCTATGAAAATAAATATTGTGAAGTTAGTAATGAAATATAAATGCTAAGATAAGTAGCTATATGAAGATCAGGGCTGCAAATGATAAGTTCAGCTTTGCATGAGATTTCAAGCCCCTGGGATAACCTCACATCAGTTCTAAAAAATACAGCATTTATCAGCTTTATTATTCTGTACAAAGTATCAGCATTGTATTGATATTGGCGAAGCCAGCGTTGGTTTGACTGTTGTGGGATAGACAGCTTGTTTAAAGCATGTGAATGTGGCTTTGGTGAGATAGACAGTTTTCATGAAGATTCTGAATGTGACTATGGTGGGATAGGCAGTTTGCCTGAAGTATGTGAATATGGCTTTGGCAGGATAGATAGTTTGTCTAAAACATTTGAATGTGGCTTAGATGGGATAGATAGTTTGTCTAAAGCATGTGAATGTGACTGTCATGGGATAGACAGTTTGCATGAGGAATCTGAATATGAACGTAGTGGGATAGGCAGTTTGCCTGAAGTATGAGAATATGGCTTTGATAGGATAGGCACTTTGTCTAAAACATTTGAATGTAACTGAACTCTCTCTTCCCGTACCGCATGAACTTGGAAACTGTGGAGGGAAAGCTCTCGGGTTTGAGAGTGACAGGTCATGTTGGAAATGACTCTGGGCCGGGGATCTGGAAGTCCTGAGCAGTCTGTAGCGTTTTTAGACAGTGTTGATGCATGGCTTTGGCTTTGCATTGTAAAAGCTTTAACCTGCAACTGTGGATGCAGTGGCAAATGGTGTTGACTGACAAACATTTACCAAAGTATTTCCAATCCTGTGTTGTGATTTCCATTACAGTCGTATGACTGTTCTTTCAACAGTGAAGTCTGAGGGACTGGAGATTACGCGTATGCTGAACCGGTTTTAACATTTTCCTTTGAGCACCGAGATTTGACTGGATTCGTCCTTCTTCTTTAATTATGTAACTCACTGCAGAGAGCAAAATGTCCAAAACTGCCCTGATCTGGTGTAGGAGAAAGTTGTTCTTGCAGTGATGGATCATAAGCTAACACATATTTTGGTGGGCCTTGACCCTTCTTTGCTCTTGAGGGACTAGGCCTATTATTGAGGCTCCTTTTATACAGTAACATTACTTTTGCCATCATTGCTGTCTTAAATTGCCCCTGCACAAAGTTTTTTGTGGTACGGACATGGCCAAATGGTATACCATAAACAACTAACTCAATAAAAGGATTTAAACGCCCAGTGTCCTGAGGGTTTGAATTTTTTTTCTCTCAAATATCCTTGGTCATTCGAAATGCCACCTTATCCATGTAATTAGTCGACCCAAAGACCGCTATCCTTCGGCTCTGAAATGAAAATATGCAAGCAGGTGCTTACATGGGCCAGACGCCTGAAGTCTTCGAAATTATCAATCAGCCAGTTCCAGCTCTCAATCCCCTTGGAACCGCCAGCCCTGTTGGTTTTCATTTTGTTGTTTTGAGATTTTTTAAATAATTTCCAGAAGTCGGCTGTCATCATTTTCTTACGCAATGACAACTTCTTTGCTTAGTGTGCATCCTCTTGGCCGAGGCTCAGTGAGACTGCCTCCTTTTGTGTCCTCATTCAGCCCTCCTAAGGCAGCCATTACCCATCACCTTTTATTCACTCCTGGGCTCAGCACAACGTAATTTAAAGGGACAGGGCACTGCTGACCTGTCAGCCATTTCAAAGCTAAAGGACTCATTTATCTGTGGCTAACATCAAATGGGTATATGTTGGTCTGGGACTTATGAAGAATTATAATGGGGCTTCTGACTTATTTCCCCTAAACTTTAGGATACAACCCCGGATTGAGTTCAAAAAATCTTGGGATATCATCACGCTTGCAATTTTCAAATTTGAAATGACTGTATTTTTTTTTTTTTGGCATCTCCAGTCCCACCCGAATCTGGAATGCCCAATTGGGGAACTATGTACAAGGCTTGCTCGTATGCGGCCCCCTGTTTCCAAATCAGGAGAGATGGACGGTTCACGGCTCTCCTCCGAAGCACGTGCCCTTCTACTACTGCTTCTTTGCACTCATTGGTTGAATCCTCGCAAGTTCAAAACAAGGGCGGAGGATACCCAAACATGAACAAGCTTAGAATCTTCCTGACGAGTGCCCAGCTGGCCAACCGGAGGCGCTTGAGCAATGAACAAAGCAACCATTTTTTATATTTCCTTTCCTGGCAGTCCCTTCCCAGTTTGCATCCCTGTAGCGCCACTTGGCCACTTGTGTGCTACGCTGAAAAAGCTGCCGACCACTGCCGGTTGGTACGACCACGGCTCGAACCTGCGCCGTGATAGTCACTTCTGCTCCGCAATGCGGTGCTGTAACTGAGTGAGCTATCCGGCAGCTGTGAAATAACTATATTTTTATAATAAACAATTGAATTCACGAGTTAGGGCATGAACTTTTGTCTCCTTTTTTTGCTCTCAATATATCAGAGGGTGAATGGACTTTTCACATCACTCCTGGCTTTATTTGCATTTTCCTTTATGTACTATCTTGTTTTACTGTGTGTGTTTGTGTGTCTGTTTTGTGTGTGTTTAACAGTGTGTTTGTCTCTTGCAGTTGTCTCTCCTGTGTAAATGGGTCCTTCCCCTGTCATTGGTGCAAGTATCGGCACATGTGCACCGACAACACCAGAGACTGCTCCTTCCTGGAGGGCCAGGTGAACACGCCAGAGGTGAGTTTCCTCGCCATGTACACGGCCTCGTCCTCACAGCGCGTGCATGCACACACACACACACACACACACACACACACACACGGGAGTTCTGGGAATTCCTCGGTTGCAGGCTGCGAAGGGTGGACAGATGTGCATATTGCATTATGTTCCACTCTTTCACTTGCTCTGTTAGCATTAAAACTGATATTTGTCACTTTTCTCATCTTCCCCTTTACAAGACGCCAACTTATTTACCCCCATCATTCCATCTCATGCATCCTGCCAGTTTGATGTACAAATCAGGATCAGGGTCAGTCTTTTCACTTTGAGTTTAAATTGTAAGTAGAATTGGGGATTTTCTCCCAGTGTTTTGGAGTGTAAGTGCTCAGAAGCATGCAGTCTCTTCTCAGTTATTCTTTGTGATGCTCTCAAAAACACCTTTTAGTGATTTTTTTTTTAAAAAGCTTTCAGAAGCACAAAAACGCCTTTTGTCATTTTTAAAATGCACACAAGAACTCCCACTCCCCTGTAATTTGCATAATTAATACAACATATGCTCTTGCATCGGCTCCATCAATCTGGTGTCTGTCAATACTTGATTGAACTCCTGTGGCCAGTTGCAGAAAGCATGTGAGTCCCTTTGTATGGATGCTGAATCTGACCAGTCCTTGCCAATGTGCGGAAGACCCCAGTTCAAGGCTTTTTATTATATGACATAAAGATTCGTGCTTTCCTGATTGGTCGAGGCGAGCTGCGCCTTCTCTTATTTTATATTTTCAAGTAGGGTCATATAATAAATCAGTTATTGACTTCAGTTATTGGTGAATCCAAGGATTTATCCACCTTGGACAAGTGATATTCACCGAGCAGGGCAAAACTAGCCAAACAAGGCCGACCCTGCGGGGATTATATCAAGATTAGCTAATCAAAGGCCAACCCTCCTGAAAGCATACCAAGACTAGCTATTCGCATTTTCATTTTCATTTGTTTTGTAATGCCCAACACACTAGGTGCGTTCGCTGCAGTGACTGGCGATGCAGACATCCATACGAGGCTTGACACGGGGATCTGGGGAAGAATCCAGCGAGCAGTCGCTGAGACGGTCTGTTTCCGCATTGTGTGCTGCTTCAGGTGTCGCTTATTTAATATTCAGCGCGGCAAATCACACTGTACTCGCCACCTTTGTTGGAATTTGCACTAGCACAGTGCAACCAGCTAAACAAAACGCTTCTGTAAAAGGAGCATGAAACATACATTTAAAGAATTAAGCCGCTTTCCACTGGGCCGAAGACGAATTTTTTCGCAAAGACGACAGATTACATTCATTGTCAATGAAACGCGTTTTAAAAAATTCCTTCGGTCCGTGTGAAAGCAGCTTTAGAGTTTGTAAATCTGAACATCTTCACAACGTCAAACACCTTTGAAAGTTTGAGAACTTATTTTTCTAAATGAGATTTTCAGGGTTCAAACTCCTGACTAATAAGGCAGAACCCACATGGTCAGCCAAACTGCCGCAGTTGCCTCTGTGTAGCAGCACTCAACTGCGTATTCAACTTGATCCAGGGAGAATTCGGAGGCTCATGTGATCATCACATGAACGTCATGCGACCAAACTTCTGAACCAGGCGGACAATTCGGCTTGCAATTCGGCTTTCCCATCAAACACTGTAATCAACCCACAACTCAACAAGAAAACTATGCTGTCTGCAGTCGACTGCATCAGCCGAACACGCCAACTGATATAAACACAAAACAGGAAATACAAAACATGGTGCTTTGAAGGTCCGGCCTGCACGCCCTCAGTTCTTTTGAACAAAGTGAGGTAAAGAAGCAAAACTCTTCCATAAGAGCAGCAAGAACCTGGGTATTTGGAAGAGGGTCTTCAGAAGAATCTGGATTTAACAGGGAACCCTCCCTCCCAGCAATCTGAAGTAAAATTGCAATGGGGAGGTAATGGGGGATTTTTAATGAAAAGAGGCATTTTTGTTGGAATTTTGTGTTTTCTTGTAGCCTGAGGTATGAAAAGTGCTGGTACTGAATTACCCAGAAGCCCTTTCCTGGGCCCTGCTGGTCCCCTCAGATAACCTATCCCCTTCCCCTCTATGCTGGTACAGCAAGGGGAACAGAGGACACAAGCACAGTCCTGATTAGCATTTTATGGCCTGATCTATAACCATAAAAGCACTTTTTTTTTTAAAAGATAATAAAACCCCAGATTTTCAAATGAATTTGATCTTATTTTGGCTAATTAAACGATGGATCAAAAATGACAGTAGCCACCCGCTTTGCTTTTCAATGAAGAGAGGGAACAAGTGAGGGTGAAGGAGAGTGCTTAAGAGAGTGCAAGAGTTGGCGGGAAGCATTCTGCTCTTTATGCACAGAAATCCCCCCCAGATTCCTTGACCCTCTTAGCTGCATTTTAGGGGGTCAAATGTCCAAATCCGTCCTATCTTTATTTCAGGAACATTGTTTTTAAGCCTTTCAATGATTTTCTCATGCATTTGTGGCTAAATTGGCGATGCTTGCCCCTCTTTGCTCCTGAAGGACTGGGGCTTTCCTGGATGCTGCTTTTGTACCAAATCATCATTATAATCACCCGCCGACATCATCTGTCTCAAATCACATCATTATTCACTTCATTACTAGTCCTAAATTGCCCCCGTCCCAACATTTTTAGTAATGTGTCGCAGGCCTAAATGGCAGGAGTGGATGTATATTTACAAATAAGACTGAGTTGCCCGGGCAAAAAATTCTATGGTCTAGTCTTCCTGCAGTCTGCGATGAAGCACAACTCAAAGTAAACTAAGAAATCACTTTTTTTCTGTTTCTATGGGCATTTTCCATTTGTCCCAACTTTTTTGAAGTAGGGTTTGTACTACATATCATCACTGCTGTCATTTCAGCCAAGTGCCTTTGATCAGTAGTTCCCAAACTCACTCCTGCAGTACCCCTGTGTATTTTGTACCAATCAGAATTGCAATTAAATCCTTTTAACAAGCTGTTAATGTTTCTCTAGATAGTGCATCTGATGTTTAGAGGGATTACTTTTCATCGTCAACATTATTACAGAAGTAGCTTTGCTAAGTCACAAAGAATATATGTAATACCCAAGTTCATATTGTGGTTATTACGGTATGACAAGCAATTACAAAGAGGTGACGTAAAAGACTGATTTCAGTCGGCTCCTAATTTGGTTGTCCATAATAATTTTTTTATCCGTAAACATCAACGTGATGTGGGTTGGCCTTATTATCATTTATTTTGTCCACCAGATTGTTATTATTTAAGGCAAAGCGTCGGGACTTTCTTCAATTAGCAGCCTATTGATTCAACTTGATCTCTATTTGATCATTTAGAGATTATTTTTCTACTTTTACGAAAGTCTATTTTTGCAGTGCAGCCCTGTAAGTTATTATATTCAAGTCATATATGGCTGTATCTGAAATATTGTAGGAGTTTAACTAATCCCACATGAAAAGCACCACTGTAGTTGGAACAGATGCCGGCATGCATGGGGCATTACAGGATCGAGATCAGGAAGCAGTGCTCTCGGTGATCACAGCCGTGATGATATCTACAATAACAGCGCATAGCATACAGACAACTTGAAAACAAAACAACAGGTCAATGTTGAATAACAGCCATAAGCATTTCTCAGCTTTTTGCCTGAAATTAGGGTTTTTTTGATGAAAATGATCAACATTCTAATGTTGATCAAAAATATAAATGCCCCGTGTCAAATATTGATGCCACATGGAATAAACAACTCTAAGTGAGCATATGCTGACTTTTACTTGTACAATAGGGATATTGCTCTTGATTTGTGTACCGTTTTTTAATCCATCTCTCTGTCAGTGAGCATTTGCTCAGTGATGCAGTGATTTCACTCAGTACATGGGTGTGGCATTTCCAGACGGTGATCAGACAGAATGAGCAGTACCCAGACACTCCTTATACTGGGGACAATAAAAGGCCACCCCAAAATGTCAAATTTTGTCAAAAGTCATCATGCCTCAGATGTCTCAGGTCATGCGGGAACGTGCCATTGGCATGCTGGATGCAGGAGTGTCCACCAGAGCAGTCGCTGTGCAGGTGCATGTTAAACTATCGGACGATAGGCCGTTTGAGAATATGTTTCCGACAGACGGGCAGTACTACAAATAGACCTCATCCACGTCGGCCACGAGTGACCACACCAGCACAAGATCGCTACATCCGGCTCGTCCACCTGCGGGATCGTCTCAGATCAGCGACACGCACAGCAGATGAGACCGTTGGTCTACACAACAGACACATCACACCACAGTCAGTCAGTACGTTCGATGGCCCTTGGCACACTGGAGAAGAGTGCTATTCACAGACGAATCCCGGTTCCAGTTTTTTGTTAATAAAAACTCAATAATTTGACATGGGGCGTTTATATTTTTGTTCAGTGTATTACAATGGAATGAATTGGTGCTTTTGTTAAAAACTTGAAGCTCCAATCTCTCTGTTGACGTGCTAATAGAACTGAATGCTATTCTGGGAGTGTTGAAAAATCAGTAAATATTATTTTAAAAAATGCTGTTGGTTGCTGGCAATGTAAAACAAAAATGAAAATACTCGGGGAAAGTGTTAATTCCGTATCTCGCGCATATTGATTGCGATGAGGTAAATCTGTCTTTCTTCCCCCTTTTCCCATTATATCAACAAGAAGTTCCAATCCTCCCCCACCATTAGAATTGCAATCCAGTCTCATTATGAGTGCTCAATTTAGTGGCAGTTAAAGATAAAAAAACGAATTAAGCATTCTGTAAACGGCCTGCAGGCCACTTTGAGCTAATAATGAGAAAACAAGTGGAATTTTGCTGATTTTTTTTTTATAAAAATATGACTTGGCCTGTGTTTGCAAGCATAAATATTCAAGAGCAGTTTCAGTGTCAAATGAAATTCAGAATTAATCAAAGAATTTGTGAAGGCTTGTCTGTATCTAATTTGCAAATAATTTCTTTGGTGCACCGTGAGACTGTGACACAGTTATGCTGATACGTACATACAGTCACATGTTCGGCACAACTGCACTCTTGTTTGTGTGCTCTGTTTTTGTGTAAATGTAGCATTTTAACATCTGCAAATAATCAAGGTCAGAGGTACTATCTGCGGTGGTGTATTGGTTTGACAAAGAATACATAATTTGTTGTGCCACAGCATGGAAATGAATATCAACCATGAGAAAGAGCGAACAGAGCATTTATAAATAGCATGATGTGTATATTATGGTATACACATAAAAATGGTGGTAATAGTACAAAAAAAGTGATGGCAGTAACTGGGAAAATAGTGTTGCAATGACTGTGATGTTTGCATGCATGTTTGTGTATTTGTGTTTAAAAATGCTGTGTGTGTTTGTGTGTGTTTGTGCAGAAGAACAATATTGTGTTTTGTTTGTTTTGTCACTCACTCTCTCTCATAACATGACAATCATACACATAGACTCACTGGCCACTTTATTAGGTGCAGCTTTCTATAAAAAAAGGAGGACCCCATTTTGCCCCCAGAGCAGCCTGAATTCTTTGTGGCATGAATACGAGAAGGTTCTGGAAATGTTCTGGTCCATGTCGACATGAAGGCATCTCACAGTTCCAACCAAATTGTTGGCTGCACATTCGTTTCCATTCACCGCCGGTCTTGTAGGCACTCTGTCTGATTGCGTGCTGACGGCTGTGGATGCCACAGTGGTAAAGTGAACTGTTTGCCTTGGTCTTGCGACATCTTTGTGACATGCCATGTTATCCTGCTGACAGGAGCCATGAGAATATGGGTAGACTGTGGCCATAAAGGGATGCGCACAATTGGAAATAATTTTCCAAAAGGCTGTGGCTAAATACACCAATCACAGATGCGTTTTGTTGCGTTGTTGTTCAGTTCCCAGACTGTACAGACTGTTGTAAATATCAAAGGTGTTTGGTTGCGAAAAATCTGCAGGTGCGATTGAGAGTGTTTCGAGTTAACGTGCTGCCATCTTTAGCGTTCTGAGGTCTACTACTGAGAAACAGTGCAGTGTGCTGTGTGTCTCTGTAGCGCAGTGTGCTTCGTGTCTCTGTAGCGCAGTGTGCTGCGTGTCTCTGTAGCGCAGTGTGCTGCGTGTCTCTGTAGCGCAGTGTGCTGGGTGTCTCTGTAGCGCAGTGTGCTGCGTGTCTCTGTAGCGCAGTGTGCTGGGTGTCTCTGTAGCGCAGTGTGCTGTGTGTCTCTGTAGCGCAGTGTGCTGTGTGTCTCTGTAACGCAGTGTGCTGTGTGTCTCTGTAGCACATTGTGCTGGGTGTCTCTGTAGCGCAGTGTGCTGTGTGTCTCTGTAGCGCAGTGTGCTGTGTGTCTCTATAGTGCAGTGTGCTGTGTGTCTCTGTAGCGCAGCGTGCTGCGTGTCTCTGTAGCGCAGTGTGCTGCGTGTCTCTGTAGCGCAGTGTGCTGTGTGTCTCTGTAGCGCAGTGTGCTGCGTGTCTCTGTAGCGCAGTGTGCTGTGTGTCTCTGTAGTGCAGTGTGCTGTGTGTCTCTGTAGCGCAGTGTGCTGTGTGTCTCTGTAGCGCAGTGTGCTGTGTGTCTCTGTAGCACAGTGTGCTGTGTGTCTCTGTAGCGCAGTGTGCTGTGTGTCTCTGTAGCGCAGTGTGCTGTGTGTCTCTGTAGCGCAGTGTGCTGTGTGTCTCTATAGTGCAGTGTGCTGTGTGTCTCTGTAGTGCAGTGTGCTGTGTGTCTCTGTGGCGCAGTGTGCTGCGTGTCTCTAGCGCAGTGTGTGCTGTGTGTCTCTGTAGTGCAGTGTGCTGCGTGTCTCTGTAGCGCAGTGTGCTGTGTGTCTCTGTAACGCAGTGTGCTGTGTGTCTCTGTAGCACAGTGTGCTGGGTGTCTCTGTAGCGCAGTGTGCTGTGTGTCTCTGTAGCGCAGTGTGCTGTGTGTCTCTATAGTGCAGTGTGCTGTGTGTCTCTGTAGCGCAGCGTGCTGCGTGTCTCTGTAGCGCAGTGTGCTGCGTGTCTCTGTAGCGCAGTGTGCTGTGTGTCTCTGTAGTGCAGTGTGCTGCGTGTCTCTGTAGCGCAGTGTGCTGTGTGTTGTAGCGCAGTGTGCTGTGTGTCTCTGTAGCGCAGTGTGCTGCGTGTCTCTGTAGCGCAGTGTGCTGCGTGTCTCTGTAGCGCAGTGTGCTGTGTGTCTCTGTAGTGCACTGTGCTGTGTGTCTCTGTAGTGCATTGTGCTGCGTGTCTCTGTAGCGCAGTGTGCTGTGTGTCTCTATAGTGCAGTGTGCTGTGTGTCTCTGTAGCGCAGTGTGCTGTGTGTCTCTGTAGCGCAGTGTGCTGCATGTCTCTGTAGCGCAGTGTGTTGCGTGTCTCTGTAGCGCAGTGTGCTGTGTGTCTCTGTAGCGCAGTGTGCTGCGTGTCTCTGTAGCGCAGTGTGCTGTGTGTCTCTATAGTGCAGTGTGCTGTGTGTCTCTGTAGCGCAGTGTGCTGTGTGTCTCTGTAGTGCAGTGTGCTGTGTGTCTCTGTAGCGCAGTGTGTTGCGTGTCTCTGTAGCATTTAGAACATTGGCTCACATTTCTTTCCCTTTCTGATGTTTGGTTTGAATAAAACAGAACGTCTTGTCTGCGTGCTTTTGCGCATTAAGTAGCTGTCGCGTGATTGGCAGATTAGATATATGCATTAATGAGCTATTGCACATTTTTATTTAGGCCATATATAAAATTATTTGGTTTGCATCCTTCATATTTCAATTTTCAGCGGTGGGCGGTAGTGTTTTTGTAATTTTTAATTTTGTTGTAATAAGACTTTGAGATCCAAATAACGCGACAAATCCAGATCACCAGTACATTTATTAACATAAATAATTAACATAAATAACAATAATATTAACATAAGTAATCAAAGCTGCTAAACCCTTGAGCAGCGCAGTGATTGAAAGCTGAACCGATCGCCTGTTGCATGGACAGGGATTCTGAGCATTTTTCTCACTTTATTTTTGGTGCAAATTTATACACATTCATTCACTATATATATATATTTTTTTTAAATCAAGGTCAGGAACATTTTTTTTTTGGGTAGACAAGGATGCTAACCAACTCATAATATTCAATATGGTGTAATAAAGTGGTCCATGACTGTATTTTCTTGTAGTCCTTGCAGTTAGTTCCTCCCCCAGGTGTTTATCGTGCATTATACATTCTTCTGCAAAATCCTGCATGCGGGGCTTCACTTGGAAGCCTCACCGTTCTCATTTATTTGTGCAGACTGAGAGCACTCCACACGCCACTTTTATACAGAACAGTTGGCAGGATTACACTGTTGAATATTTTTGGCCAAATTCTGACTGGGACTGTATAACAATCTGGTGCAGTTTTTTCTGATTGCGATGGTAGCTCTGCAGGCCTGTTCTTTCAGTGAATTTACTGCCAGACTCGCTGCTCTCTGCAGTGCCTCCTTTTACACTCTCTCTCTCTCTCTCTCTCTCTCTCTCTCTCTCTCTCTCTCTCTCTCGCTCTCTCTGTCTCTCTCTCTCTCAGGAATGCCCTCAGATCCTCCCCTCAACGCAGATCTACATCCCCGCGGGAGTGACGAAGCCCATCACCCTCCTGGCCCGGAATCTTCCGCAGCCGCAGTCGGGCCAGCGCAACTACGAGTGCATCTTCCACGTGCAGCGCCGGGAGCTCAGTGTCACCGCCCTGCGATTCAACAGCTCCAGCATCCAATGCCAGCCCACCGAGGTGAGTCTCGCCACTCAGGGCCCCACCCTGTTATCAAGTCTATATCCCCCATCAGGTCTAGGTCTCTCCTCCCACTGTGACTTTTTGGCACAAGCCCAGAATAATTTAAACAGTTCTCACTCTTACAGACCATGTAGTGCTAACCCAAAATAAATTAAACAATTCACACTCTTTAGCTGCAGTCCATATGGTGGTGCTAACCCAGAATAACTTGAATAGCACACAATCTTTAGCTGCAGTTCATATAGTGCTAACCTAGAATAACTTAACCCTCAAAACCAGCGCCCCTTTTCTTGTGACCAGCACCTCTGCGGCTTGTTTGTCATTCGGTCCACAAAAATTTCCCCACCCTTTAGCAGCCACATTTTTTGCCATTTTTGCCAAAATCAAAGCCAACTCATCTCACATTTTTGAGGAGCTGTGAGTAGCACTGCCACTTCAGGGCAAGAAGGTTGTGGGTTCGAATCCGGCCTGGGGCCTTTCTGTGTGGAGTTTGCATGTTCTCCCGGTGTAAGAGCTGGTTTCCTCCCACAGTCCAAAAACATGCATATCAGGCTAATTGGAGACTCTAAATTGCCTGTGAAATGTGAGCCAGTGGTGTGTGAATGGAGTGTCAACCTTGCAAAGGATTGGCAAGCTGACCTGGGTGTGTCTCTACCTTTTGCCCATAATCAGTCACCCTAGTGAGGATGAAGCGGCTTAGATAATGGAAAGATGGATATTTTAAAATTCCTTTCAGTTCCCCAGATATGATGCTGCGTGAAACCCCTCATAAATCCGCCATGTTTATGTCTTGATCTTCAGCTAATTTCGTAACCCACAGATCACATACGCTGTTTTGTGGATATTTTTTCTTCTCTGACATCTTTTGCTGTTATTTGCTTGTCAGGCACAAAAAGCTAAAATATTTCTGCATGGCCAGAGGCAGGAAGAAGTTACAGTATCCCCTGAATGGTAGAGGCTTGGGAATGTTGTCATAAACATCCTGCCATATGCATAGGATTTCTAAAAAAAACGAGCAAATCAGTTTGGATACACTCATATGCAAAAACCCATGGAGAGTGCTGTATTGTTGAATCTAGCACAATTCTCCTCGTTCTGTGGTCCCTGGCAAAAGCGTCGCTGGCAGTTTGTGTGCAAAGTAATTTTCAGGAAATTGTTTGAGCTGTATTTATGTAGCTGGCTTTTGATTGTGTTGAAATTAAAGCGCTCTGCTGAGACGAACGGACACACCTGTCTCAAATTGATTGCAGCATGTCATTTTCCATTAATCGCGCAGTTCAGACATGCAAATGAATTGTTTTGCTTAAACATTTAGCTGGGCCGCCAAAATTTTCAGAATTTTTGGAAAGATTATGGTTCTTTGGGGAGGAAACACAGTGGGGAAGCTCTATCTGAGAGAAACTCTGGGCTGCATTTGCAAACGAGCTGGAAGATGAGCTTGTGAGCTGCATATGAGCAGCGAGATGGGTCTATGAGCTGTATATGAGCAGGGAGATGAGTCTATGAGCTGTATATGAGCAGGGAGATGAGTCTATGAGCTGTATATGAGCAGGGAGATGAGTCTATGAGCTGCATATGAGCAGGGAGATGAGTCTATGAGCTGCATATGAGCAGGGAGATGAGTCTATGAGCTGTATATGAGCATTGAGATGAGTCTATGAGCTGTATATGAGCAGGGAGATGAGTCTGTGAGCTGTATATGAGCAGGGAGATGAGTCTATGCACTGCATATGAGCAGGGAGATGAGTCTATGGGCTGCATATGAGCAGGAAGATGAGTCTATGAGCTGTATATGAGCAGGGAGATGAGTCTGTGAGCTGTATATGAGCAGGGAGATGAGTCTATGCGCTGCATATGAGCAGGGAGATGAGTCTATGAGCTGCATATGAGCAGGGAGATGAGTCAATGAGCTGCATATGAGCAAGGAGATGAGTCTGTGAGCTGTATATGAGCAGGGAGATGAGTCTATAAGCTGTATATGAGCAGGGAGATGAGTCTATGCGCTGCATATGAGCAGGGAGATGAGTCTGTGAGCTGCATATGAGCAGGGAGATGAGTCTATGAGCTGCATATGAGCAGGGAGATGAGTCTATGAGCTGTTTATGAGCAGGGAGATGAGTCTATGAGCTGCATGAGCAGGGAGATGTGAGCTGCATATGAGCAGGGAGATGAGTCTATGCGCTGCATATGAGCAGGGAGACGAGTCTATGAGCTGTATATGAGCAGGGAGATGAGTCTATGCGCTGCATGTGAGCAGGGAGATAAGTCTATGAGCTGTATTTGAGCAGGGAGATGAGCTGCATGTGAGCAGGGAGATGAGTCTATGAGCTGCATATGAGCAGGGAGATGAGTCTATGCGTTGCATATGAGCAGGGAGATGAGTCTATGAGCTGTATATGAGCAGGGAGATGAGTCTATGAGCTGCATGTGAGCAGGGAGATGAGTCTATGAGCTGTATATGAGCAGGGAGATGAGCTGCATGTGAGCAGGGAGATGAGTCTATGAGCTGCATATGAGCAGGGAGATGAGTCTATGAGCTGCATATGAGCAGGGAGATGAGTCTATGAGCTGTATTTATCTGTGTGTTTGCATGTGTGTGTTTTCGTATTTATACATTGGCGCACTTGAGTGTGTATGTGTTTGTGCATGTGTGTATGTGAGGGTGTATGTGTGTACATTTGCGTGTGTGTATATGCGTTTGTGCATGTGTGTTTGTTTTTGCCTGTGTGTTTGTATGTTTGAGGTCGTATATGTGCTTTTGCGCTCTTGTGTGTGTATATATGTTTGTGTCTGTGTGTGTGTGCACGTGTCGATACGTGCCATGCATATGTTTTTATGTGTTTTGTCTTTGCATGTGTGTGCGTGCGCTATCTTGCTTTGTTGTCTCCAGTCCTCTTCATGTTAGAGAGCATTTGCAGCGAGAGGGGCTGGGCTCTTTTGTCATTAGCATAGGCTGCTAATTGCCCTGCAGTGCTCATTAATGTCTGGAACACTCAGGAGCTCTTATGCTCTCTGTGAGATGTTCTTGGTGCCGTCAGCAGGACCTGGGGGGCGCCTGGGGTTTGTGTCTGAATCCAAACCGGAAAAAGCGTGCCGCTCTTGTTTTTTTACTTCACTTTTTCACTTCTAGACCATTTTGAAAGTGTTTTGCTGCAAGTATGCGATGTTGTCCCGATAAGGAAGCTCGCCTGTGCTTGTACGGTGGGTAATGCAGTTCCCCAAGGCATTCTAACAGATCTAACTGATTCCAACGATTGTGCTTGAAAAAGGAAACAAAAAGTTAAATAACAGAAATAATGTATCAAAATAAATGTTCAAAACTATTTCATTTTGTACCTGCATGCATATATTCATATAAATACACATTGTTTTAGAAGAAACAATGTTTAGCTGTAGCAAATAAAATTTAGCAAAATGGCTCCAAGAGTAGTAGGATAGATGATGGACAATGCAGCCCAGATATGGAAGCTCACCTTTGGATGGATTGTGGGTAATGTGGTCCTGTTAAATACCACACAGAGCTCAAGCTCCAGTGATGGATTATTCGCTCTTTACCTGGATGGCTTGGGGTTTTGGTAAATTTGATGGGCTATCCAGTCTGTAGTTATAGATCAGTTTATTGCACTGTGCTTGGGCAGTATGGATTAAAAGAATGAGCCATGCTCGATTTTTGGTCTGTGATGTGCTTCATGTAGCGTGGCCTGGCTAGAGTGGGTTACCTGAGTAGTATGCCAGAGGATCAGTTAATTTTGGGTGGAGCTAAGTTAATTTTGGAAGCTGCGGGGTTCATTTCAGATGTCTCGTGCATGGTGTGATTTTTTTCTGCTTCAGTCGTTTTGGTTTTACATTTTTCTCACTGGAGCATTGTTTGTCTCGTAGTACGACTATGAAGGAAATGACATCAGCGACCTGCCGGTGGACCTGTCTGTAGTGTGGAATGGGAACTTTGTCATCGACAACCCCTACAATATCCAAGGTAATGATCTACAGTTTGCTGGGTCTTTTGTAGGCGGTGTAACATTTGTGACCCATCGCAAGCAAGCTGTCCTCCAAACTGTCGGGGATTCAGTTTTACAGGAGAGTGTGGAAACCATGCTTGGTCAAAAATGAGATACTGGTGGACTGAAATTCCTGAAGTGCTTATCTGTCACCTCCTAGTGTTGAAGCTGAAAGTGATCTTTACATATGACAAAAATATGGAGGCAAGTTGTTCCTCCAAAATCTGAGGAAAGGAGGAGGTAGGAGAGGGAAGTCACTCATATAATGTAGTATCTAACTAAACGCTCGCATCAAATATGCTCCATCTTCTGATACTTTTGTGCAGTTCCAGATCTCTCCCTCATAGATAAACCAAAATCTAAACAAACTTACAAGGACATCAAGATGTTTTAGCTTTCCTCAGAGTTGTTCTTCTGTCTGATATTTTCTTTTTGTTTTGCCGTTGTTGTACTAAATGAGAAGCTTTTTCACTGTATGGGGTGAGATGTTTTGCCATTGACCTTGGACCAAGCAATTAAATGCATGGATATCTTTGTCAGCATGTGGCTTAAGAGGGTTAGTTACTGCTCTAAACATTAATTACACCTAGTTAAGACAAATTAATGACATGTTCAAATCCTTCAATTGTATTTGCAGTTGGGGGGGGAAATCCATTATACACAGTGGGCCCCCGACCAACATCGAAGACCACCACTGACATTAGCCATTCTCTCTTGAATTAGGAGTCAAAATGTGACATTTTGTTGGGACATCATAAAGGCATGCAAGTATTTTGTATCATTTGAAAAAGGTCTGTTTATTGTGCTTCAAATGCTTGAAATTGACTTTCAGCAGATACATAATTAAATAAATAAATTTATAAGGACATTAATGGATTTTGAATGTTTCTCAAGATGCTATCGCATTACAGTGCATGATATTATGAAAAGATACAAGTCATCTGGGGAAATCTATGCAGAAAGGATGAGATTGAAAATCAATATTGAGTGTCTATGATCTTCGATCCTTCAGATGACATGAAAGCTGATAGAAATTCTTGAGCATGTGTTGAGAAGAGTCGTTAGCGTGTTTATGTCCCTGTGTTCTTATGGTTATGTTCAAAATTAGAGAAACTGTGCAACAGAGACAGAGAACATAATATTTGTCCATTGATTTGCATATGAACGAGTAGATCAGCCTGACTGCCTGCCGGACTGGGCACTGATCCGTTATTCTACAGCTGTAGGGCTGGTAGTTTAGCTAACTGATTTCTTGAGGGCTTTTTTTTCCTGTTAACTACTATGGCTAAGGGGATGACTGACCTCTAGATACCAAAAAAAGTTTATTCAGGTGGTTTAATCAATGCAATTAAAACTTAGCGTTTGCAGATACAAGTGTGTAACCAGATTTGGGTGTGCATGATTCCACATTTATCATATAGTAATGCAATAATAGAAATCGCTGCTGGGAATAACTACCAGAGAAGACAAAAACTCCGTCCGCTTCCTGTTTTGATTGGGCAAGGTCTGACGCACTTCATTTGTGCCTGAAATCGATCCTTAATACTTTCAGGTGATCATTCCCGGTGTCAGGCAGAATTGCATTGCGTTAGTCAGGCTTGTAAAGAAACATTTATTTGTATGACAAGCAACACCTCTTTTTGCCAAAACTCTGAAAAGAACATATGAAGACCTGTGTGCAAGAAGTACTTAAGTCACATTTTGCAAAAAATGAGCGGACAGCAGTATTAAAAGCCACAATGGCCCACAGCATCATGTGATACCAAAGGTTTCTGCAAAGAAGCACTAAAGTCTTGTGTACTGGTGGGTTTCCATTGTCCATTGTCATGATCTGCAACGTTTTTGAAAACTTTGACCCCCAAAATCTCAGAAGCACTATTTTGTGACTTAGGCACTTCTTGCACACAGGTCTTCATATAAAGAACATGAGCAGTTGAACAGGTCATTTTAGATGTAGACGTAGACTGTATAAACATGGGCTCGTCATGGTGTGCTTGGTGGTCGTCTTCCTCTATGTCTAAGGCTGTGTCCCTTCTTTCCTCCCTCTCAGCCCATCTGTATAAGTGCTTCGCCCTGCGGGACAGCTGTGGCCTGTGTCTGAAGGCTGACCCACGGTTCGAGTGCGGCTGGTGCGTCCAAGAGAGGAGATGCTCCCTGCGACAGGAGTGCACCCCTCCGGAGAGCACCTGGATGCACCCCGCGGTGGAGAATGTCCGCTGTTTGCACCCAAAAATCAGAAAGGTGAGCACTGACCCCTGCAGCACCCCAAAATCACAGAGCTGAGCACTGACCCTTGCAGCACTCCAAAATCACAGAGTTAAGCACTTACCCTTGCAGCACTCCAAAATCACAGAGTTAAGCACTGACCCCTGCAGCACTCAAAAATCACAGAGTTAAGCACTGACTCCTGCAGCACTCCAAAATCACAGAGTTACGCACTGACCCCTGCAGCACTCCAAAATCACATGGGTGAGCAAAGACCCCTGCTGCACCCAAAGATCTCCAAGGTGATAAAAGTGCAATAGACCAGGTCTTGTTTGTTGTAACAGTGTATTTGCAGAGATCTGGCCTGTAGTAACCTTGTAGTAGACTAGTAGTGGTCTTTAGAAGCAGTATAACTGAAGAGATCTAGTCTGTAGTAACTGTGCAATGGCGCAGCGCTGCTCTGCATTTACAGCGAAATGGCGCAGGTCTAGTCTGTAATAACGGCGTGATAACTGTACTAACTGTGTAATCTGGTTTGTTGTCACAGTGCACAGATATGGTCTGTAATAACAGTGTAATTGACCAGCTCTGGTCTATAATAACAGTGTAATGGCAGAGATTTACTTTGTACTAACGGTGTAATAGCACTGCTTTGGCTTGTAGTAATAGCGTAATAGCCCAGTTGTGGTCTACAGTAACAGTGTGTGCTGCAAATGTTTTTTCTCAGCTCTGCTCTTAAGCTTGTGGCCTGTGTGGAAGGTTATGAGAAACGAGGACCTTTGAAGTTGTCAGGAAGTTTGATCTTTCACATTCCTATCCTCAAAACAAGCATTCAGAGAACTTCTCGTTGTCAGCACATCTTGCCCATAGCGGGTGACCGGAGCAGAGCTTGCCTGCTTGGAGTGGCAGCTCAGAAAAGCTCTCATTTGCTCAGATAGGCCAGACAGAAGAGTGTTCGGCCTGGTCAGAGGTGCTGTGCAGGGAAGTGCTGGCATGCTCGCGGTGGCCAATCAAAGAGGTGGCGCACACATGCTGACCAGACCCTCCACTGGAGCGTTGAGCTGTCACATGTTCAGTTTGGTCCTCAGCTGATTGCTCTCTGGTAGAAGTGAGCAGGTGTAGGTGGCGTACAGGACAAGTACAGATTTGCACACGCATATATGCTGAAGTACAGCTCCTCCTCAGGCTGTTTGTTTTCAGTATGTCTGTTTTCATGTCATTACTTGGATTGTCTGGGCTCATGGGCACTATTCTTGTATCCCCGGGGATACTATGGTTTTGGAGGAAAGCCGCCTCCGCTGTTGAGACTTTGGAGTCATCGCAGGAGGGCAAGAAAGAATTAATTGATTTCTTTCATTTTGGACACATGGCCAGATAGGAACCTAAACCGGAACATTATTGATAAACCAGGTGATTTGAGCTTTTTGTTAGGCCTCTGGAGGCCTACATGGGCCCAAAAATGCTAAAAAAAAAAAAAAAAATTATATAAAAAATTATAGCCGGCTCTTTATTGGTGATCCCTCCAAACATTTGTTGTAAAAAGATACCACAAACAATAGCTCATCTGAGCTTGTCAATCAGGCCCCTGGTTGGGCTTCTTTGGTTGTGATGGAGAAGGGAGAGTAAGGGGGTTTATTCGTGCTCAAACAGCCCAATAGCCGAGTGCTGTTGTTCAGGTTGTTACGGACATGTGACTTTGTGGACGCGGCTCTCTATGCATGTAATCTCTCCTCCCTGAGACACACGCCCCTGGTGTTATTACCCAGCAGCCCTTGGGTGTATCAGCGTCTGACCGCCGCGTCTCCCTGGCAATAATGTAACTTCCATTAAAATCGCAGAAATGGCCACAGCATTAGCCACGTCCACAAACGTGTGTCAGCGGCCTCATGTTTACCTCTGTCTGAACCTCGGCATCCGCAGACGAGAAGGGAAAAAGAGCTGAGGTGTAAAATTACCCATCATTACCTTACGACTGCTGACTCTGCCACCAATCGCCATCAGTCTCCATATTTGTTTTGTCACGCCACTCCTGTAACTCTTATAAGCAATAATTTAGCTAAATAAATCACATTATTCCACTACCTCGCACAGTGTGCGGCAGGGTAATAAGTTTCAATTATGGAGTGGAGAGGGACGGGGTGGGAGGGGGGGGGGGTTCTGCCGGCATGTTGTTCCATTCGAGCGCTCCTCTGTGAAAGATCATTACTCTCTATTAACCCCTTGGTGCAGAATACAAATAATGCCATTTTTTCCCATTATGCATGAGCTTATTTAGGCTTTATAAATAAGAATTTGTGTCACAGAAACTGGAAAATTATTCCAGCGAAGTCTGACATTTGGAAAATCAATTACAGAATTGTTTAGGAATTAAATTTAGGGATTCATGGACGCCGGCGTCTATATCTGCACAAAGGGGTTAAAATCAAGACTGTCAAAGTGTCGGATACCCCGGGCTCTTGCTGTGGTGGTGGTGGGGGGTGAGACTGGGGAAAGAGAGGGATTTCACTAATGCCACTTCTGTTGTACCAGTAAAATCTGTTCTGCAGGTACAGAAGATACTATCTCTCTAGCAGATATTATTTTTCCCGGTTTACTCACACAATCGATTTTGCGTATAACAGACAAAAATGTCCTGGTCCAAGCGAATTGGTTATATGCATGGTGTACTGTATAAAAACAGATTCATAAATTTAAAAAACAAAAATGTGTTGCCATTACTGTCCAAAAGTATTCATTTGTTTACACATGCAGATAACAACAACAAAAACTATATTCAAACAAAAACTTCAAAGAAACAATTATGGAATTCAGGTTGCAGTTCATTCACATCAAGGAAAACTTTGGGATGACATTTCTCTTATACTGTGAGCATTATTTTATCAAATTTATTGTGAGTAACATCCTGTCAGTGCCTTTGTATGTGCATGTCTAATTTAAGTTGACCATGCCATCCAGATTAAAATCAATTGCTTATCTCTACACACACCTATATATAGACCAATGAAAATGATTGGAACTTGCACCTTTAAGTATTTATTGGACTCGGAGAATTACTCTGTCAGGTGAGTTGTAGGCATCTCGTTTTAACCAGAAGCTCTCTTGTACGAGTGGGGAGCAGCTCTTATTTGTTGCTGTTGTTACATTTTTTGTAGCTTCGTAAAAGAAAAACCCCACATCTTATGTTTTGATGTAGTTTTCCCACAGAAAAAAAGATGTCTAATTACGGAAATTAATGGATCAAATGAGTGAAGTTAAAAGTACGACAGCCGCAGCTCTTGGACTGATTTAAAAAGCGCTCGGCAGCTCGTGAAAAAAAGCTGCGGAAGAAACGGTCTCCTGTTCTTCCTCCCTCTCCACACAGGTGTTCCCCGATACCGGACCTCGGCAGGGGGGCACACAGCTTACTATCACTGGAGAGAATCTGGGCCTGCGTTTCGGGGACATCAAGAACGGGGTGCGCCTAGGAAAAGTGCCCTGCCAACCCCTCCAGGAGGATTACATCAGTGCCGAGCGGTGAGACTCCGCCCCCCTTTACCTTTTATTACATCAATGCTGAGCGGTGAGGCTCCGCCCCCTCTGTACCTTTAATTACATCAGCAGGAAGGCTCCTCCCCCCCTTGATTACATCAGCGCTGAGTGGTGAGACTCCGCCCCCCTTTAGCTTAGATTACATCAGTACCGAGTGGTTAGACTCCTCCCCCTCTTTACCTTTGATAACATCAGTAGTCAGACTCCTCCCCCTCTTGACCTTTAAGTATATCAGCAGTGAGACTCCTCCCCCCTTTGCCTTAAATTACATCATCGGTGAGACTCCGCCTCCTCTTTATCTTGGGTTACATCAGTGCCGAATGGTGAGACTCCTACCCCTCGTTAGTGTTAATTGCGTCAGCAGAGCAACGCCTCCCCTCCTTTATCTTGAGTGGAGAGGAGAAGCGAGTGATCTTCATGGTTGTGAGGGAGCACGTCTCTCTGTACTATTAAATGAACTTAAGTTCTTGTCTACCTCACTGCCTACCCTGGCTCTCTCTTGGGCTGAATCCAAATCTCCACCCTCTGGCCTTGCAGACTGAGCCCTCACGGACTTAAGGCGTACGGAATGTGACGTCTTCACCGTCATCACGTAAAGTCTGCAAGAGCGGGAGTCTGCAGCATTGTAAAAGGAGCTGATAGAAGGGCTTCGAGCCTGTTTCACTCATTTCCGTGCAAATGCATATTGATTACCTCCATAGCGTATATTTCTGTATCATGATGTTGAATTTTATATCTGGCCCACGTTATTCAAGTAACGTTTTAATATTATAAATTTCTAATAAGTTTATGTGGTTTTGCGTGCGTGTGAATGTGCTTTTTTTCTGTCAGCAATTTGGAAAAATTAAAACGTCACTTCTATATTGCAATGAATTGTGGGTAATTACACTAGTGAAGTCTGCTGAAGTCTGCACCCCAAGCGGACTCTCTGGAAGTCCGCAGAAAGTCCGCTTGAGACCCCTTGTGGACTGGATCAGTTGTGGATTTGGACAGCCCTCAGCACTCCCGGACCTCCCGTGAACGCGCCTGCAAAGTCCGCGAGTCTGCTAGTGCGGTGAAGTGCGGACATTTGGATGCAGCCGTGCATTCTCTTATATCCTCTGCTTCTCTCGCTCTCTCTGTGTTCTCCCTCGCTCTCAGTATCGTGTGCCAGGTAGCCGATGCCACAGGGTACCGTATCCAGGATACGCCGGTGGAGGTGTGCGTGGGGAGCTGTGCTGCAGAGTACCGAGCCCTATCCCCTAAAGCCTTCAGCTTTGTGGTAAGCACCCTTACAGGAGCCCTGTCCCCCTAAAGCCCTCAGCTTTGTGGTAAGCACCCTTACAGGAGCCCTGTCCCCTAAAGCCTTCAGCTTTGTGGTAAGCACCCTTACAGGAGCCCTGTCCCCTAAAGCCCTCAGCTTTGTGGTGAGCACCCTTACAGGAGCCCTGTCCCCAAAGTCTTCACCTTTGCCCTGGTAAAAGCACACCCTTACAGGAGCCCTGTCCCCAAAGCCTTCAGCTTTGTAGTAAGCACCCTTCCCCTAAACAGGAGCCCTGTCCCCTAAAGCCCTCAGCTTTGTGGTAAGCACCCTTACAGGAGCCCTGTCCCCTAAAGCCTTCAGCTTTGTGGTAAGCACCCTTACAGGAGCCCTGTCCCCTAAAGCCTTCAGCTTTGTGGTAAGCACCCTTACAGGAGCCCTGTCCCCTAAAACAGGAGTAACACCCCAGGAGCCCTCCCCAAAGCCTTCAGCTTTGTGGTAAGCACCCTTACAGGAGCCCTGTCCCCTAAAGCCTTCAGCTTTGTGGTAAGCACCCTTACAGGAGCCCTGTCCCCCTAAAGCCTTCAGCTTTGTGGTACAAGCCCTGCAACCCTTACAGGAGCCCTGTCCCCTAAAAGCCTTCAGCTTTGTGGTAAGCACCCTTACAGGAGCCCTGTCCCCAAAGTCTTCAGCTTTGTGGTAAGCACCCTTACAGGAGCCCTGTCCCCTAAAGCCTTCAGCTTTGTGGTAAGCACCCTTACAGGAGCCCTGTCCCCTAAAGCCTTCAGCTTTGTGGTAAGCACCCTTACAGGAGCCCTGTCCCCTAAAGTCTTCAGCTTTGTGGTAAGCACCCTTACAGGAGCCCTGTCCCCTAAAGCCTTCAGCTTTGTGGTAAGCACCCTTACAGGAGCCCTGTCCCCTAAAGCCCTCGGTCTTGTGGTGAGCACCCTTACAGGAGTCCTGTCCCCTAAAGCCCTCAGCTTTGTGGTAAGCACCCTTACAGGAGCCCTGTCCCCTAAAGCCCTCAGTTTTGTGGTGAGCACCCTTACAGGAGTCCTGTCTATCTCTGTGAGATTCCCTGATATCTGCTGACACTCAGCTCTGACTCTATCCCTTAACACCATAAAACCTAGGACCCATATATGGGTCTGTCGAATCCAGCAGCTGTATTCAAACCTGTGGAACTTCCAGTCTATTTTAAATTATAGTGGAGATCTTAAGGTTTCCATCAATCCCTAATATATCTTGCTGAATTTGTGGGAAATGTGTATGAAATGCTGTAAAACATCTAGTTGTTTTTCATTCTATGTTGCACTGTGGCCATAAAAACATGGAGTGTTGCGTTTGAATATTTTCACTTTAAATGAGATGTACGGTGAAGCGCTGTTACCAGTAGAATGCAGAATGCACATGCAGAATATGTTTATGATATTGTACTGCGATACCAAAAAATGATTTTTCTGACTTTGAAACGCCTTAAGGGCAAACTTATTTTATCCATCCATCTTGGGCATGTGTACAAGCCCAGTTTAGTCACACAGGAAACTGTCTTCTCCTCTGTGTAATCTGCACATGCAGCGAACACACACACTGTTTTATAAGACCCCACATATCAAATTTATCTTCATTCAGCCCAATTTCCTTCACTTCCTGTAACTGTATTCTTTCACAAGGGACCACTTGTGCGGCAAATGGCGTCGCATTAGCGGTCACAGTTGGTGCGCAGCGGTCATGAAGCACGAGTTCTGCTGACAGAAACTGAGGATGTGCACTCTGAGCAATTATTGTGTCAGACATGACGATGTCAGCACTTAATGTTAAGCGTAAAAGGGAACACTGAAGAATATCAATATTCTACAGCATGACATATTTTGGGAATAATATGATGCTCCCTTCCCAAAATTGAATCCTTTGCAGCCCATTTTCTCGGAAAAGAAGATAAATAACTCCCTGTTGGTTTAATCCCATTAAACCTGTGGACCCATATATAGGCCTGTAAAACGTAGCTGCCGCATTCAAACCTGTGGAACTTCAGGTCTATTTTAAATTTGAGTGGAGATACTAAGGTTTGCAACAATATCAAATATGTCCTGCTAAATCACAGAGAAATCTGTAAAAAATGATTTACAAGATCTTGATATTTTCCATTTCATGTAATGTTCTGGTCATAAAAACGTGGCATCCTGGGTTTGAATATTTATCGCAGTATAAGTGGGATGTAGCTTCAGTGAAGCACTCCAACCGTCAGATATAGAATTTGTATGTGTCGTTTTGTGCAAAAAATTCGTTTCGCTTCCTGAAAAATTCATTTCGCGTCCGGTGTGAAAGCGGCTTTACTCTTGTGTTGGGTGTGTTTTCTCTCTGTTCCACGCAGAGCCCATTTTTCACCCGGGTCCAGCCCACACAAGGCCCAGTTTCAGGGGGGACGCACATCACCATCGAAGGGAACCACCTCAACTCCGGAAGCAACGTGTCCATCAACATTGACCGGCGCCCCTGTCGCTTTGAGAGGTGAGCCCCGCGTACACAGCCCGAGCCTGCCGATGCTGCCTCTGCTAATGCGTCCGTAAATGCAGTTTCAGCTTGTTAACGTTCCTCTGTAATTGCACCGGCAGAATATTGACTTTGTTTTCCTGGAATCAATTCTGCACGGATTTTGAGGCTTGCTGTGGGTCATTATCTCTCCAGAAAGTTCACCTTTGGCTCAGTCTCAGCCGGCTGGAAACCAGATTGTCGCAGATGCAGAATTGTTTCTGGGACAACAAAATCACTGTTCTGGGATGGCCATCTCAGTCACCAGACCTCACTCTGATCAAAAATGTGTGCTGAACTGAGAAGGGCGATTGATAAGCACAAACTGACGAAGGTGACTGGTCTTGAAATGATCTGCTTGGAGGAATGGTCCAAAATCCCCTCAGAGGTGTGTTTAAACCTCATCAAACAGTACAGGAAATGACTTAGTGCTGTTCTTGTTGCCAGCGGTGGCTGCACTAAGTACTAAACCTGAGGCGCCATTAATTGTAAAACCTTGATTTGGAGGAAATTGATTTTGAACAAAAGAATAAACCAATTTGTTCCATTGACTCATTAATAAAGTTGAGTAAATTCTTGAATTCACTGTATGTGTATTGGGCAGTGTGAATGTTGTGTGTCGTTGTCCATATCTGCTGATAGGTGCACTGGACAATGTGCTTGTGTGTGTTTTTTTCTTTGGCACTCCTCCATTCTCTTCAACATTAATTCCCTGAGAGGGGAGAGGTCTGTTTTGGGTGTCGTGGTCACTTGTACTGAAACTTGGCTTCTGATTGACCCGGTAGGAGGAGCAGCCGGGAGATTGTGTGCATCACTCCTGCGGGGTCTGATCCGGGAAGCTCACCCGTCATGGTCGACATCAACTCGGCCGAACTGCGGAATCCTGAGGTCAGGTTCCACTACAAAGAGGACCCTACCATCCTGAAGATCGAGCCTGACTGGAGCATCGCCAGGTAGGACCCGGCCAGTCAGGTGATTCAATGTGTTTGTATGAAAATTTATTTATGTTACATGGGAACGGTATATTGCAACACCTCATGACAAATTTATGGACATTAACACAGAGTTAGTCCCCCCTTAGCTGGTATGATGGCCTCCACTCTTCTTAGAAGGCTTTTTACCTCAGTGGTCTCCAACCCTGTTCCAGGAGAGCTACCATTCTGAAGGTTTTAGCTCCAACCAAAGTAAAGCACACCTCCTTTTCCAGGTAGAGATATTGATGAGCTGCTTAGTAGGCAAGTCAGATGTGTTAGTTTAGGGTTGGACTAAAAACCTGCAGGATGGTTGCTCTGGGGAGGGAATGTTGGTCACTGTTGGAGTAAAATATTTGTGAAAAAAGCCATATTAATTGGCAAGATTAATCAGTTCAGAAGAAGTTCAGTGATTAGTGGATTAATCGACTGTGGTGCACATCAGTACTATGGATACAGTTTTAGGTGAAGCAAGATTGCCTCATGGAAATTGAAGATCTTTGAAGACCACTCTTCTCTCTTCCCCTACAGTGGTGGCACTCCACTAACTGTCACTGGCACAAATCTGGGGACTGTCAAAGAGCCAAAGATCCGGGCCAAGTACGGGACAACTGAGTCGTACCACGTAAGTCCAAACTCTTATCCTGAAGATTCCCCGAAAACCCCACTACTGGCAGGTCAACCTTTCAAATGCTAACCTGCGATAAAGTGAATCAGCTACTGCTGGAATATTCTACCTGGAGACAGAAAATAAAGTCATGATAATCATTGCTGGGGAGGGAGGGAGGGAGAGGTTTTGTTTGGAGGGAGCATGGGGGTAAGTATTTGTTCTTTGGATTTCTCCCTCTCTTCTCAAGTAGAGAAATAGTCCCTAAAAGTTTCTGGCAATGAAATTTGGTGGCAGGGAAAGTGGGGGAAGTGAGGGGTATATTTGCTTAACCCAGACAAGATCACAGGGACAAGATCAGGAGTTTGGTTGCAGAACGGTTACCATGACAGCACAACTGGACTCATTCTCTCCCTGCAGAACTGCACAGCCGACAACAACTCTGTGATGGTGTGTTTGGCGCCCTCTGTGGCCAAGTCGGAGAAGGGTTTCTCAGAGACGGGCAGCAGGCTGGACGAGATTGGCTTCATCATGGATGGTGTGCAGTCTGTGGTCGTGGTAAACGAGAGCCTCAGTTATTACCCCGACCCCGTATTCGAGCCGCTGAGTCCCACAGGCATCCTGGAACTGAAGCCCACGTCACCTCTCATCCTCAAGGTATCTGTCGTAAACACGGCATTTTTCTGCAAAAACCTGTGCAGGATTGTTATGAAATAACTCTGAATAAGATAATAAGTTTGGCATCACCGAGAGCTGGAGAGCTGCATGCGTATTTTATTGATCCCTCGGGGAACAGCTCAATAGCACGACACTTGTTCCTGGCGGCTGCAATCAGGCCTGGCATCCGAGGAGGTCAAAGGGTTCAGATGACCCTTGCCCAAGGGCCCATTCAAAGTTGGCCCTGAAATGGGATAAAGTGCAGCAATTTACTATAGGTTACTGACTTATTTCATTGACGGTTCAATTTTTATGTTTTTAGTGTTCAATACATTTGTTGTCATTACTTAAACGCATTTCCACTGTAATCTGATACTTCACCCCACCCCCCACCCCTGCTATTTTTGTGAAAGTGGTGCGATCGAAACATTTGGCCAATTAGATGAGCAGAACAATTGTGCTGCTTATGTAAGGCAAACTGCAGCCTGTCTAGCTAAACAGTCAAAATTCCTCTTAAAGACGGGCTCAAAAAAGAATGGCCAGTGCTGAGCGGGAAAGAAAATGAAAGGATCATAAAGGCGATGGACAAATTACTGACCAGGAAAAGTGTGAAAAAGTTCAGAGTATGAGAGTCAAAGTCGAATCAAACGGTGTGCAGACTAGCAACTTTAGCTAGCCTACTCATTCACGTTCACTGGGCCCATCGCCGTAGCTAGCTGTGAGGTCGTCCTGGTCTGGATGTTTGTAATTTTTTTCCCTCTCAGGCTGACGTTTTGCTTGTGTGCATGAATGAACATGATTTTATTTTGTTGACAAAGTGTTTTGACATTATGAATCCCCCTGCTCTCACATCCATAAAGCTAATGTTAGAGCATAGCCTGGGCAGAACAGTCAACAAATCAAGAACATAATTCTCTGTAGTCCCTATGGATGTATTGTTACACCAAATTAGACTTGTTTCAGCCAATTAGAATGTATTCCTCAATGATAAACAACCGTATTTGTGTTACATCTGACAGTTGGAGGGATAAGAATGACGAGAGCCTACCAGCAATGACTAATATTTTTATGTCCTTGTTTTTGAAAACTAAAATATAATCGCCTTCAGTAAATATTAATGTAAAGTATTATTTACCATGTTCACATATTTGTTTAACCGGTCTGATCACTACCAGTGGGACTGCAGTGCTGCCATGTGACATTTTGTACTATTTCATATCAGCTAAACATTATCAAGTTAGGCTTGCTAGCTAACGCTCACTGTTATCAAATGCTATCAATAATACTGCATTGTTTGGTGCTTGAGCAATGAACAATGCAAACCCAGACCAACTGCATCCCTTCCATATCCCGGCAGCACGAGGCATATTACGCACTGCTCTGAAAAGGCTGCTGGCCACAGCCAGCTCATCCATGGCTTGGGTTTGAACCCAGGCTGTAGAGGTCACTACTGCTCTGCATGGTGATACTTTTTATTCTGCAGTTAATCACAAAAATTCCTGTTGAGAAGCCATGACTTGGCCTATATTAAGTTAAATGAGAGAGTTACTCGCTACTTTGCCTCTAAAATGGTGTGTAACGATGCGTCTGCACGACTACAGCACTGCATGTGGCCAAACCACCTCCAGTCAACCGACGTAGCTGCGCTCTTAGGAACTAATTCCTCATCAGAAGCTGATGCGCTGCTCTGGATTAGAGCCATGTTCTTGTGATGAGAGACGGATGTAGGCTTTGCATTTGGGTATGCAGATGCGTCACTGCGACATCATGCTGCCATATCACTGATATCATGGAATGACACTTTTTTGTGTAAAAATTCATATCAGTATTATCATGAATGATGTGATATGAAACAGCTGTTCTTTTCATTGGTTTTGCTGTGGGAAAACAATTTGAAACTGTTTTACAAGACCAGGGGTGGAAACTATAAACCATGCGCACACACGAAAGGTGTATTTACGCTACTTTCCACGCAGGTTTCCGAATGTATAATAATCTTTGACACCATGTGCACCTGTATGCAACCTTTTGGGTCCAATTAGTGCAAGATTTCAAGTTGCCAAAAAAGGAAAATAAAAGTGTGAATTTAGGTGGAAATCTGATGTAGTGTTTTTTTTTCACAATACTGTGTCAGGATGTAATTGGTGTTTTATGTGCAGGATACTGCGAGGAGTATGAAAAACGGCAGCTTTTAGTTTTTCACCGATTTCATTAACACTGCAAGCAAGAATTTCTCTCACCGTTCTGTCCTGATATTTTTGAATAAAGGAAGATGTCTGAAGGGCTGTTTATAAGAGGCAAATGTTTTTTGTCTCGGTTTTGCTCTGTTTACTCACTGCGTTCATGTAAACTGACAATTCCTGTCCCGTTGAAGGGTCGGAATCTGATTCCTGCGGCAGCAGGAAACTCTCGGCTGAATTACACAGTGCTGATCGGAGAGACGGTGTGTGTCCCCACTCTCACTGACACGCAGCTCCTCTGTGAGTGGCCAAACCTGACCGGGCAGCACAAAGTGACGGTATGACACCCACCCCACTCTCGTCTGTGTGTATGTGTGTGAGATTGTGTGTGTAACTGTGTGTGAGTCTGAATGTGTGTTTGTGTATGCGTGTGTGTGTGTGTGTGTGTGTGTGAGACTGTGTGCATTTGTGTGTGTGTGTGTGAGACTGTGTGTGAGTCTAATGTGTGTTTGTGTATGCGTGTGTGTGTGTGTGTGTGTGTGTGTGTGTGTGTGTGTGAGACTGTGTGCATTTGTGTGTGTGAGTGTGCATGTGCGTGAGTGTGTGTGTGTGTTTTATTGTGTGTGTGTGTGTGTGTGTGTGTGTGTGTGTGAGACTGTGTGTGGGACTGTGTGTCAGTCTGCCTTTGTGTGTGTGTGTGTGTGAGATTGTGTGTGTGAGTCTGCATGTGTGTTAGTGTATGTGTGAGTGTGCTTGTGTACGAGTGTGTGTGTGTGTGAGACTCTGTCATGTGTGTGCAGGTTCGAGCGGGCGGGTTCGAGTACTCCCCGGGAACACTGCGGATGTCCTCAGACAGTCTCCTCTCTCTTCCCGCCATCGTGGGAATGGGGTGTGGCGGCAGCCTCCTCCTGCTGGCCATCATCGGCGTGCTCATCGCCTACAAGCGCAAATCCCGTGACGCTGACCGCACGCTCAAACGCCTGCAGCTGCAGATGGACAACCTGGAGTCCCGCGTCGCCCTGGAGTGTAAAGAAGGTGCGACTTCCCTCATACAAGTACAAACAAACAAGAATGCCCTCTCTCCTCTATCACTCCCTCTCCAAGCCCCTCTTCATCATCATTTCTCTCTCTGTTGCCTGTCCACTGCTTAACTCTGCTGGGCCCTTGAGCCTGTGCACTGCTTAACTCTGCTGGGCCCTTCAGCCTGTGCACTGCTTCACTCTGCTGGAAAAAGTGTATATTTCCAAAAATACATTAAATTATAACACTTAATGTCCTGTCTCTGAACCATTTCCAGTTTAAAGTAAGCTATTATTGGTGTTGATTCCAGCTTGTTAGCATTGAGAAGCTCAGCTGTGATGAGGTGTGTCTCAATGGTGTTGAGATGCTCTTGTGTGTGACGATCTGGCTGTTTGATCGGCAGCGTTTGCTGAGCTGCAGACGGACATCCACGAGCTGACCCAGGACCTGGACGGGGTGGGGATCCCCTTCCGAGACTACAGGACGTACGCTGTGCGAGTGCTGTTCCCCGGTATGGAGGACCATCCTGTTCTTAAGGAGCTGGAGGTACGACCGCAAAACTACTCCTGCTTTGTGTGTCATTCTGTGAGGGAGCAGTGTGTGGCATTCAGTGCTAGTGGCGAGTGGTATTCTGTGATTGTAGAGTGTGTGCTACTCTGTGTTATTTGTGTGCGATATTCTGTGTTAATAATATGTGTGCTATTCTGTGTTTGTAGCGTGTAGAGTGCTGTGTTTGCGGCACATGGTATTATAAGTTAGTAATATGTGTGGCATTGTATGTTAGTGGTGTGTGGTATTCGGTGATTGTAGAGTGTGTGGTACTCTGTGTTATTTCTTTTAGTGAGTGATATTCTGTGTTAATGTGTGTGATATTCTGTGTTAGTAATGTGTAGAGTGCTTTGTTTGTGGCACGTGGTATTATAAGTTAGTAATGTGTGTGGTATTATGTGTTAGTGGTGTGTGGTATTCTGTGTCAGTAGTTTTTGTGGTGTTCTTGGTTAGTATTGTGTGGTGTTATTATGAGTTAGAAGTCTTTGTGGTGGTGTTTGGTATAAGGTGTGCTAATGTTCTGCTGATCGATTGCTTTAGTGATGCTGGAATGTTAATTGACTTGTATGTGGGTTTTTCTGTCAGATAGGAAAGTGTAGCTTAGCGACATGTTTCTGCAGTGCATTGACTCTCTGGCCTCACCCCCTGTGGCAGGTCCCTGCTAACGTGGAGAAGTCGCTGACGCTGTTCGGGCAACTGCTGAATAAGAAGCACTTCCTGCTGGTGTTTATCCGCACGCTGGAGACACAGCGCTCCTTCTCCATGAGGGACCGCGGGAACGTGGCGTCGCTCATCATGACCGCCCTGCAGGGGGAGATGGAGTACGCTACGGGCGTCCTCAAACACCTGCTGTCCGACCTCATCCACAAGAACCTGGAGAGCAAGAACCACCCCAAACTGCTGCTGCGCAGGTGAGTGTGAGTGTGTGTGTGTGTGAGTGTGTGTGTGTGTGAGTGTGCGTGTGTGTGTGTGGGAGTGTATATGAGTGTGTGTGTGTGTGTGTGTGTGTGTGTGTGTGATTGTGTGTATGTGCTTATATTATTTGGCAGACACTTGAATTGAAAGCAATTAAAATCACTCGCACTAAAAACCAGACACTAAATTACAACCCCAAATTTTGTTATGCACTGTGGAGGGTGATATATCCAAATCTGTTCCCATCTTCCATTGAGAAACATTGTTTTTAAACATTTCAAAGATTTTTCTCTTGCATTTGAGGGCACATAGGTTATTCTTGTCTCATTTTTGTTCCTGAAGGACTAGACTTTTCCTGGATGCTTTTATACCATATCATGATTACATTCAACACAGATAGCCAGCAACAATTTAATGAGAACACATTGCAGATTAATAAGCATACTATGCCGATTTTCAACCTTCTCTCCATTTGTTTCAGTTGGGATATATTGTGAAAAATGGAAGCAGTTTTTGGCCAATGTTCTCTCTATATCTGGGAATCAGCTGCAAAATATGCGTTACTTCCCCCTCCAGCGCCATCATTTGATGATAACAGTGACTTAGTTGGAGTTAAGGAAGAACTTCAAGCTATTTCAGCTTGGATTTCTTGTCATCACCTCTGACACCTCAATGGCACCCCAAAATAAGATGTCGTGGAGGAAGAAACATTTTACAGACTGCTAGCTAGCGAAGGTGTCTTTTATAACGTCACCTTTTGGTCATCTACCTAAGTTTTTTTCATTTGCTTGCGGTTGCAGTCAGTTGGAGCAAGCGTGCAAGTTGAGAATATTGCTTGCCATTTCAGCAGTATAATTTTACTGCTTTGGCACTGTTAGCTTCATTTCTGTTGTCGAAACATTTTTGTTGGCATACAGAAGTAACGTGAGTTGGCTGGAGCTAGCGAGGCAGCAATTGGCAAATTACTTTTTATTACGTCAATATAATTTTGCTCAATTTGAGAAGTGAGCGTTGGGATAACTCTTACTCTCTGAATATGCCCCACTTGCACACAAAACCAGCTGGTTCAGTTGTTTTCTTCTGTGCGAGCAGAGAAATGATTTTGGCTGAGACCTCAGCAAACCCACAGGGATTTATCTGGGACATGCAGGCTCGCTCATGATAGGACCACTGCATGGAGTGCTGACTCTCCATTCTTTCTGTCCTCCTCCTCCAGAACGGAGTCCGTCGCAGAAAAAATGCTGACTAACTGGTTCACCTTCCTTTTACACAAGTTCCTGAAGGTAAGTTGCGGTGTACGGTTTATGCTCAGATGACTGCTGAGAGGTAACATTAGCGTTTAATTGTATTTTGGTTTGTGTTCCTTGTAAATCCGAAATCCTGACAACCTAATAAGTATTCAGTCCCATTTTAATCTTAACTTTTTCACTATCAAGTTGAAAATCTTAAATTGTCTATTCACTCTGTGCTTGAGAAGTAAAATTTTTGTGCCTATTTCAGCAAAGCAGTTGAAATTAGTCTAGTTTTTGCACCTCTTTGGCAGGCCTTACTATGATATAAAGAAACAAGTGATCGAAAACTGCTGTATAAACATGGATGTAAAACACTGATGAGGCTTGCTTATTTGATGGCTGTTGTTGTGTGGGTACCCCTGCTGTTGGGAGGAGGTATTACGGCATGATCCACATTCAGTCTGGCTCTGCTGGAGATGGCGGGGAGATTCACGGCGTTAGGAGGACATTAGCATGTTACGGGGAGTGGTTTGCATGTGTGTGTGTGTGTGTGTGTGTGCGCATGCGCGTGCGTGTGTGTGTGTGTGTGTGTGTGTTCTTGTGCCTGCTAAACAGTGAGGACTAGAAAGCTAGTTTTCTCTACAGAATGGGGACATTATTGGGAAGTGAGGACATTTTCAACTGTCCTCACAACTACAAAGGCAAATTATGACTTATTAATTAAGGTTAGGGGTAAGGTTAGAATTAGGGATAGGTTAACCCCTTTGCACTGAATACTAATATTGCCAATTTTTACTGTTGTGCTTGAGCCTATTTTAGGCTTTATAACTCAGTATTTGTGTCAAAGAGACTCTGGAAAATTATTCCAGTGAAGCAAGATGTTTGGAAATTTAATTATAGAATTATTTAGCAATTAAATTTCGGAATTTAAGGACGTCGGCGTCTAAATCTGCGCAGAGGGGTCAAGGTTAGGGTAAGGGTTTGGGTTCGGCTTACGTTGCTTATTGTTAAGATTAGAGAAAGGCTGTAGAGACACAGGAAGAATGAATGGAAGTCAATGTCAACAAAGATATAGCCCAAGGATATGTGTGTGTGTGTGTTTGTGTGTGTGTGTGTGTTAGACACTGATTCTCTCTCTCCCTGTATCAGGAGTGCGCAGGCGAGCCCCTCTTCATGCTGTACTGTGCGCTAAAGCAGCAGATGGAGAAGGGGCCCATAGACGCCATTACAGGAGAGGCTCGATACTCCCTGAGCGAGGACAAGCTCATCCGCCAGCAGATCGACTACAAGACCCTGGTGAGCTTGTCCCTGAAGACAGAATGATGCAAATATTTGGAGTCGATTTGGGGCCAAAAGTATTCAAACTAAGGACGATGAAGGTCTGCCCAATGAATTTTTATGGATGTGCTAATATTCACTCTCTAGTACAGTAGGTGGACATTTCAACCAGCTGACAAAGCACAGGCTGGACGGAGAGGAGTATTAACAGTAATAATAGCCTATAATACAGATCACTACGGAAAGTTCTGCAATGCAAGTAAAGTGCTTAAGACGGCTTCTGAATTTAGTTGAAGGAGTGAGGAATTTGAGCGATCGCCATTACAATAAAAATACCCGGATGTTGCAATCAAGCCCCATTTCCAATGCCTTATGGGATAGTTTGGTGGCCGAGTTGCTTCTGGTCTTGTGCAGCTGCGGGGGAAAAGTTGCGTTATCATACATGGTTACGGATACTAGGCCTTACGATACCGAGTGTAGAAGCCGCGTTAATTCTTCGTGCGTTCAGTACTTTGTCTTGGCTTGATTTTAGAGTTTATATTGTTTGCAGTTTCTTAAGTTTAGCTGAATTGTTGTCGTCATGCTGCTACGCAAGCTGCGCATCGGAAGTGTGGCTATCAGGGAAGTATAAGAAATTTTGGTGAAAAAGCAGCATCCTGGTATATATATATATATATATATATATATATATATATATATATATATATATATATATATATATATATAATATATATATATTTTTTATTCCATAGCCCCATATATTTCCACTGCACTGAATACTCAGAAGAGCAATATCTCCAGCCAGTTCTTATTTCCTCCTAATTGTTCTTTCTTTCCCTCTGGAAATCATGTGCATTTTCAAGGAAATATGTAGTTGTAATTGCTGGTCAGCTCTCCCAATTTCCAATGAAAAGCATACACAATCAGTTAAAATCCATTTGGCTTTTTGACTCCGGATGACTGTGATCAGCTCATTAATGTTTGGGGCAAAAACATATAGTATGTATTTTTTTTCCTTTCATTTGGCTCAGTGCACCACGCTTTTGATTGGTTATAAAAACATTGCACCTGAGCGTATACGGCTGATTCTCACCTCTTGGACATCAAATCAACAATGACACGTTTATAAAATAAATGAATTTGCTTCCTTAATGCAGCTATCAGGGCTCTTTAGCTTGCTTTATCCCAAACATTTTGCTGCTAGCTGTTTGTGAGTCTGCAATGCGAGCGCAGAAGAGAAATTGACTGTCTTTGCGATGACCTTTGACCCTCAGACGCTGCACTGCGTAAATCCGGAGAACGAGAGCATGCCGGAGGTGACGGTAAAGGGCCTGAACTGCGACACCATCACTCAGGTGAAGGAGAAGCTCCTGGACGCCGTGCACAAGGGCAGTCCCTACTCCCAGAGGCCCAAGGCTGTAGATATGGATCTGGGTAAGGCCTTTGTCTCTCTGGACCCCAGTTTGATGACCTAAACACAGTCCGCAAACACAAGTGCTAATGGTATCGCAGATCAAAGCTGGGCATAGCAAACTCCGTTCTGGAAATTTTGTGACAGGAGCTGGTAGCGCAACTGTGGCACTGGTGTCAAAAGGGTTGGTCTACGATGAATTAATTACTTGTGAGTCTGGTGGGGGTTTGGTTTCATCAGGGCCTGTCAGATCAGCTGCTGTCATTCCTTGTAAAACCAATGTGTTAACACGACAGTGAATTGGCAGTTTTGTCTTGTGAAGAACGAGCTACTTCCACCGTTTTTTTATTCAAAAAAGAAGCATTGCATGTTAGTAGAGGAACATATTGGAGTTGCAGATGATTCATTGGCTGCCTACAATGTGCATGATGAAGATTGTAGCGACTCAGTCTGAGGTCAATAAGTTGGTCTTTTTTTAAAGCAATAAGATGAAAATTATAAAAATAGCTTGAGGAACTCTGTGTATTTAGATCTGCTTGGATTTGAGGACTCACATGTCATTTAGATCAAACGGCTGCAGGAAAATTTGTAAATTGGCAAAATGCATTATTGTGTAATCACTTTAACTCTTTCAACTCGACAGCCCGCTACAGCGGGCTGATAATTTCATGCCTTTCAACGCGATAGCCCGCCACAGCGGCCAAGTACAGATCGACCCGTAGACCCGTCAGCCCGCTGCAGCGGTCATATTGACATTTTGGAAAAGAAATGGAGATTCGTGGATGCGTCCGAAAATAAATGGATTTTATATCGAGGGAGTGTGATTTATTTATTTTTTCTTATGAGGGTACAGATATCCGGAATGCCTGAGTTTAAAATTGGCTATTAATTTATCTACATCATATATTATCAATAGGGTCGCCAACAACGCAACAAAATTTTAGGGGGAGTCAATAACCGGAGAACTTAAATATTTTATGAAAAAAAATCGATCACACTTTTAAAAGCTACCCAAGTTCAAATTTAGGCTCCCCTATGCCGCTTTTTTTGTGGTATAGCCTATTGCATGCGGCAGCTGAACTGTATTTCATACTTTGATAATTAAATTTTGCGATTAATTCACGATTTACATGTGTGCCAATTCCCGCAGATCATATTCCAACAGATCCAGCCGAGACCGTCATCAGAAACGAGCTTTGCTTCATATAGCCTAACGCAACTGAGGAAAGGACGCCTCATGTCTCTTGAAACATATGTCCTCGTTTCATCTGTTCTCTCTCCTGTTTCCTCCATGCATTCTCGGGAACTGGGATGTAATTTAAGAGACTTGAGACGCTGACTATTTCGATCGCTTAACCAGCACTTGAATCGCCAATCCAACCGTAAAGGGTTTAACTGTTGCGCATTCAGAGAACACATCGGGCAGTGTCGTAAATTTGAGTTAAACAATGCACATGCGCATTATATATGCAATATATATGTCCGTTTTCTTTGTTTTTGCTAATTATATCCAGGGTTCAATGGTATAGCACACTGTGTAATACATGGGGCTGAAGGGTGTTACATTGTATCATTTACTTAGGGGCGAAAGAGTTAAAACAAACTGTACCAGCTCCTTAAAACTCACATTTCTCTGTTTATATTCAGTGCTTTTAATAGATTGTTTGCCGAAAGAAAAATCAGGTTGAGCATTTACATGGTATGTTTTTATGTACATATGTTCCAAGTTCAGTCAACAGTTGGACAGAAATTCTCTGAAATTTTATTTTCTGGTGAGCAGCATTACAGGAAGGATGCTGGAAAAATTACGGATCCCTCTGATGTTTTTTTATCGACTTAAAATGCTTCAACTCTGCTCAAATGTTGTATCTTTTGTACATTATCATAGGATGTTGCCTATGTGTTCAAGCAGGCACCTTATTTCATGTTCTACTGGCAAGATTGTGTTATGTGTTACATGACAAATTCGCTTGTATAGTTATCAGCGAAGATAATCATAGCTCTGTGCGGAAGTTTGACTTTATTGAAGTTCTTAAACTTGATCTTATTTTTATTTATTTATTTATTTATTGGTTTCTGTATACCCCAAATGGGTGTGGTAATTGTGCTACACATCAGGATTCAATCATTTTTGAAAGAATGGTCTTGGATTGGAGAGCACTGCAGAAACAGTGATATGTTTAATGAAATACTGGAATTAGAAAACTTGTGCCTAATTTTGCAACCTTTTTGAGTGTTTTCAGTTTCGGTTATGAAGTTCAGAGGTTTCCCACTCTGAGTGTTATGATTCAGCTGCATGGTGGCCATTTTAGAATTTCTGTCGAATCACTTCAATAATGGGAGAACAACAGTGACCTGTATTGTTGAACTTGCGCGCCTTATGATAAAGTGGGTGGAATAGTATAGTGAGTATAGTGCAACTCCAGAATAAAAACAGAGTGTTTGCCTTGCAGTCACGCAAATTAGGCCCCCCTGGCTAACTGGTGCATTTACAGAAATTTCAAATTCAGTGCATTGACCTTGTGACCTAAGTTAGTAATTAAAAAATAATAAAAATTGGCCTGCCACTGGATTTTTAACCGTATTTTAGGAGCCACTGGTACAGTTGGATCATTAGCAAGTGCTAATATCTGTCTGTCTGTCTGTCTGTCTTTCTCCCAGAGTGGCGCCAGGACAGGATTGTGAGAATCATTCTTCAAGACGAGGACGTCACCACCAAGATTGACAATGACTGGAAGCGTTTAAACACACTGGCCCACTATCAGGTAAGGACTGATGCACTGTCCCCAGGGCGAGAGACCCGGGAACACATTCCACTTGTTTGTTCTTCAAACTGTCCTTCCTTACCGAGCTCCTGAACTGGAAATTCAGTGAGGTTTGGCATCATTTAGGTGGTTCCAATCTATAACATTTGCCTACAGTGAGTTTGGATGAATGTATGAATATTTCATATTTTGGGACAAAATGGAAAATGCAACTAGAAAAATGTTCTTTCTTTTTTCAATTCTCCTGCCTTCGCTTCTTTTATTAGTTATGCTCGTCTCATTAATGGGTCGAGCTGAGGGCAAGGGAAGGTGTAAGTATAGTAGTGAGTTATGTGTTGTAAGTGAATGGACTGAGATCTGAGTGGTCTAAAGCGAGTGTTGTGAGGAAGGCTTTGGTACGAAGATACGAGATGTTCCCTGGGGATCCGATTCATGCGTGTTCACGAGAAAACGATAGGTGTGTGGTGCCCCGTTGATTGACTGGCATCTCTCTCCCCACAGGTGACAGACGGCTCTGTCGTTGCCCTGGTACCGAAACAAAACTCCGCCTACAACATCTCCAACTCATGCACCTTCACGAAGTCTCTCAGCCGGTATGGTAAGTTGAAGTCACTGATTTCCCCCCCTACTGGATTGAGTGGACATCTTTGGTGACCTGCTTACAGCTTAGCTGTGCAGGGGACAGACTACATGCCTATGAGCCACTGAGAGAAAAGCCACTGTCAGGAGAAGCGCTAAATCTGGTAAAGGAGGCGTAGTTCTGTTTTTCCCTCCACCGTCATCACCGATGGTAGTCTGATCAAATCACTAAAGCTTGATACATACTCCACAAGAACAGAGAAATTTGTTCTTGTTCTCGAGGCTGCGAGAACAAGAACAAAGTTCGTTTTGACTGGGACATTTCATACTTCACGAGAAACTCCAGTGCCGAACTCCTGGGAAGTCCTCATAGGGCCGCGCCCACTCCATCTTTCTGACCAATCACATGATAGTTCTCGGACACCACACGAGAAAAAAGTTCTGCCCAGATGATGCGTCGAGAACAAGCTGCAAGAACTCCGAAACCAGGGCTGCGAGAACAAAATGACGTCATTTTGTTCTTGCAGCCTCGAGAACAAGAACAAATTTCTCTGTTCTTGTGGAGCATGTATCAGCCTTTACTGTCCATGGTCTGTGGTTTCAGTTTTTATTGCTGCTATCCTTGGAAAACTATCTGGTGAATCCTTGACAAATTCTGCATACAGGTGCCCCCTACTGTCTAGTTGTGCACAGTGTCATTTTTTGTTTTTGCCTCTATTGCATCTTCTAAATGGCTGTCGGGTTGCCATGCTGAATGAAACTTTTATGGCTATTCCACCATCAGTGAGATGTTTTAAATATTTTATAAACCTAATAAATTTAATGCTGTTGCTACCTTGCATAGTTGACAGTAGTTGCCGGAGTGTTTGATGGTGCAAAAACGCATTCACTGATCTCTTGTTTCGGTCTAGATTTGTCCATGGAGTCAGCAAACAGGAAGTGATTGGCTGAAAATCATCCTTATATTATCCTGCCTAATGTTTGATCCCCACCTCTCTCTGTATTTTTCTCTCTTCTCCCCTTCTGTCTCTCTCTTTCCCCATCCCTCTTTTGCTCTCTTCTCTTTCCCTCTCTCTGTGCAGAGAGCATGTTGCGGACGGCGAGTAGTCCAGAGAGCCTGCGGTCTCGCACGCCCATGATCACGCCGGACCTGGAGAGCGGGACCAAGCTCTGGCACCTGGTGAAGAACCACGACCACTCAGACCAGCGAGAGGCCGACCGCGGCAACAAAATGGTGTCTGAGATCTACCTCACCCGCCTGTTAGCCACCAAGGTAGCCATAACGCTCACCCCTGAAACAGAACACAATGTTTGGGCTACATTATAGTTTTGAGTTTTCACTGGTAGCAGAGGGCACAAGCAACACAGCGATTCAGTGATCGAACCGTTGGCTCACACAGTTAAAAGACGTGCTTGGCTTGGGGGCTGTGCACACAGGAGACATGCCTGGGTGTGAAAAACTCGAGACGCAACTCCACACGCACATCTTTCGAAAGTGAGGAGAGAAGGAGATGCACTGAAACGTTGCCATGACAACAGGCGACAGTCCTGCTACCTGCGTCTAATATTGTGACATTTTTACTGCAACTGTTTACGAATATGGACCAGCGGAACTACAAATCTTGCGGTTTCTCCTGTGTGATCAATAACCCGCTGTGAAACTGACCATAATGAGCACCGCATCTCCTCACGTTTTAACTTCGGACGCCGTCTTAAAAACACCAGCTCTCAGTGTTTAAGTACGGTCGATGAGACGCGAGGTGAGAAGACGCACGTCTGGCACGTCACCACTGGTAAATTATTAGAAAACGAGGCACTGAAAAAGGCAGGCAGGTCTCCTGTGTGCGCGCTCCCTTAATTGGCGAGTTGTTGCTCAGTATGTCTGTGTGTGAATATTGTGTTTGTCTGTGGGATTGGCAACTCAAGGGTGCATTACTGCCTCTTCCCTAATGCATGCTGGGATAGACCACTACACCCTTACTACCTCGGCCAGGGAAAAGGGCGGTTTTAGACAGTAGATGTATAGATGTAGGGAGACACACTTACACACTTAACCCCTCCCTCCCATCACCCTGTGCACTCTCTTTCATCGCCACCGAGCCTCATTCCGTATCTGAGAGCCCAGTCAGTGCTGCCACTCTCAGTACTGACCGTCTGCTCCCGCTGCTCACTCACACCCCCACCCTGACCCCGCCAGAGGAGGACAGGCGTCCCCTGATTGGCTCTAGTTCTTCCCAGGGTTTATCTTATTTGCAACCATTCTGTTTTTCCTTGCACCTGTCGCGTCAGGCTTGCTCTTGTGTTGAGTTTGGCTAAATAACGTAAAAATAATAATAATTTTGAATTATCCTTGCTGGGTACCCATAATTGCAGAGTGGCGGAACCATCTATCGTCAGGTTGAGTTTCTGTGCCCTACCTGATTCTGCCCTCACCCGCCTCATTATTCAGTCCTCACTTACATTTATTTAGTTGGCAGAAACTTTCATCTGAAGGAAAATACAATAAGTGCATAGAATCAGGTCATTCAAACAGCTACACTACAGATCATACAAGGTACAATTCATATATTTATATTAGTGTACCAGAAAGAGGTCTAACACAATCACTGTAAAACATGATGGCCCCATTAGGTTATGTGAAATAATTTCTTCTTTTAACTCTGCTTGTCATGAGAAGTTTTAGGCATCCATTGCCTTGACTAATCGTGAATTGAAACACAGGTTAACAACAGCTGATGAACTGTTGTTTCTAAGTTTAAGCAGCTTGACGTGTATTACAGTGATTGCTTCTCAACCTTTTGGCTAAGATGAAGTGTTCTGAGATGCTTGTGATCATAACGATGCTCCTGTAACCGGCTGAACTGTTGTTTGGCCTGTATGATCTTGACTGAGTCCTTGGCTGAGCTTTATTGAATATGGGGAAATGCTCTCTCTGGTTTTTACTCTGCCTTGTGAGCAGTATGTGGAGGGGCTTGTTGTGTTGTGGGCTGTGCGCGCAGTTATTATTTGTCCCCATTTTCAGGAACCATTTCTCTAAAGTGTTTTGTTCCTCCCCCTGAAAAAAAGCTCTTTAAACACTAGCCTCAATCTCCAATATCTGTGAACAGCCAGAAGGCAGATGGGATAAAGATATCATTATGATTTTATGAGCCTACTGTGTATTATCACAGAAAACCCCAACATAACTGTCCTCTATAGACTTACAGCCATCATTCCCCTCCCAAGCCACGTGTAAGTGTGGTCAGTTAAGTATAAATTAGATTTTTTTTTTTTTTTGAGATATTTATGACTCCTGCATTAGTCAGAGTGACGCAGGTTCTGGAGGTCAGGTGTAAGGCACTTTGTGGAGAGATGGCTGCCAGAAAAAATATAGCATAACAGATCGCTGCAGCTCCACATTTTTGTGTCCTTGGGTCATGTGTTGGGATTGTGTCCTTTTTTGAACACTGATGAATTTTCTGAGGGAAGTAGACTAGTGTCTGCAGAGAGGCCTGGTGATTGGCCCTTCTGGCATGCAAGGTGGGGCTTTGTATTTGTTGAGTTTACCCAGGCCCCATCTGATTGGTTGCTCCCCAGGGCACACTGCAGAAGTTTGTGGACGACTTGTTTGAGACCATCTTCAGCACGGCCCACCGCGGCAGCGCCCTGCCGCTCGCCATTAAGTACATGTTCGACTTTCTGGACGAGCAGGCTGACAAGCACCAAATCACAGACCCTGACGTCAGGCACACATGGAAAAGCAACTGGTGAGCATTCAGCGTGTGTGTATGCGGTGTGTTTGTCTCTGTGTGTCAGTGGTTTCTGCATATACATTATATACTTACACTACAGGCCAAAAGTTTGGAAGCAAGATCAAATTTGTGCAAAAAAGATCATACTTCCATTGGCATACTTTGCAACAAAATAAACATGATTATTTTATAAAGAGTCACTTAGAGTACATTTTTACTCAAATTATCAGGCCCATATTACTAGACCCATGGTCCTAGTGCCTGTCGGATTGCTGTTGGCATCCGGTGGGCTGCAAACCATGACATAAAGTGAATAATGCAAACTGTGATTTGTTTTTTACTTTTTCACTGAAGTTGTGACTCTTGCAAATCTTCTAAACCCAAAGACTAAGCCCATCCTTTCGTTTGTTAACATTTATTCAGCAATGGTCTGGTAACATTAATGTACACAGTACCTGAAGGTAAATAGAGCAAAATGGTGGATATCAATGAAAGAAAAGTCTAATCATGCAGTAAATACATCCCAAAATCCATAGATTTCATACTGGTTTTTAAGAAAGGCATTGTGAACAGAAACTTGAAGTTGCTTCCACATTTTTGACCTGTACTGGCCTTGCTTCCAAACTTCTGGCCTGAAGTGTATGTGTGTCTGTGTGTTTTTTTGAGTGTGTTTTTAGTCTGTTTGTTTGTTCTGTGCCTCTGTGCTGTTGCTAATATAATGCAGCAGGCATGTGACCCCATTGCATGTGTGATGTCATGGGGAAGGATTAAAGCGATTGGCTGGAAAGTGATTTGATGGGACCTCTCCCCCCCGCCCACACCTCAGTAGTCCCTCTTTTGTCATCGTCTGTTACTTATAAAGTCTGTCAAATTTTCTACTTTACCCTTTTCCTCTTTCAACTCAGTTTCCATTTTCAAGGTGTTTTGTATTGGCAGGATTTTGCTACCAAAGCTACTGAAAGACAACAACTGAAGAGAACAACCACAACAATGATAATAATAATTATTATTATTATGATAATAATAAATCTCTCTTCCCTCTCTCTCTTTCTCTCCCTTTCCCCCCTCTCTCTCTGTCTCTGTCTCTCTCTCTCTCTCGATAGCTTACCGTTGAGGTTTTGGGTGAACGTGATAAAGAATCCTCAGTTTGTTTTTGACATCCATAAGAACAGCATCACAGACGCCTGCCTGTCAGTGGTGGCCCAGACCTTCATGGACTCCTGCTCCACCTCCGAACACAAGCTGGGCAAAGACTCGCCCTCCAACAAGCTGCTCTACGCCAAAGACATCCCCAATTACAAGAGCTGGGTGGAGAGGTGAGGGGGTGTGGCTAACCTCACTCTAAATGAGTACTAAAGGATATGCTCAGCATTAGATGCCCCATAGTGAAATTGCACAGCATTACAGTCGATGGCTTTCCTTTATTTTGTTTTCAAAAGTCTCATCATTAATGAGTGAATTTCAGTCTCTGTACCACCATTTTTTTTTTTTAAGTCGACACAGTCTCTGTTTTGACTGAGTTTTTTGCACCTAGTTTACAAGGCCCGTCTATATTCAGGTTATTTTCCGAACCAGACTGCAAATTTCCATTATTTACGATGTGATACCATGTCTGTAATTTTTTTGAGGAATCTATTTTAAAAAAAACTGTAGCTTTTCTGGCAATATTGAACAGTTTATTGATCAAATGAGGGATCTCAACAATACTGACAACCACTCCAGCCATAAAAACATTTTTTACCAGCTTTTATTGGGAGGGAATTGTTTTAAATGCCCACCCACCCTGAAATAATTAGGTTTGTTCAAGAGAACTCATTTATCTGCTACTGCCGAGCTATAGCGATCCTTTCCCCTGAGCTAGCGGCAGCACTTGTTAATATAGACCAGCTTTGGGTTAATTAATTTTGTGTCATTATGGTGATTAATTGCTTCAGTTGTTTTAACAATTGATCTCTGTCAAGATTCTAATCACCATTCTAATCCTTAATTTTGTAGTCTGTTAAATCTGTGTGATTAATTGCTGCGGCCCTGTGCCATTCACACACATACCATCCCGCTCAGAAGTTTGGAATCAGTTGTGATTTTGAGATTTACATATTTAGTTGTCTGCCTCATAAACCCCATATTAATATACAACTTAATATGTAACAAGTCGCAGACATTGCTCACAGGCACAGTATACAGCACAAAAACAATCACTTACACTTTATGCAGGCGCTGAAAAAATGCCCAAGCTAAAACGACAGTAATTACTGACTGGGAACAGGACCTGAACAGCTGTGAGGTGAATAATATGAGAATTTTTAAAAGAACCAAACTGCTGTAAATATTTCAGAGTTCTGGTCTGTGGGAGCTTCATAATGCCATGGTTTTTTTTTTTTTTTTGCTGATTTCAAGTGAAACACTTGGGATATGAAAAGGAAGATGATCGTACTGACAAAGGAAATATAACTCCATATAATTGGCACAGCGGCACAGTGGTTAGTGCAGCTGCCTCACAGCAAGAAGGTTGTGGGTTTGAATCTGGCCTGGGGCCTTTCTGTGTGGAGTTGCATGTTCTCCCTGTGTTCACGCAGGTTTTCTCCCACAGTCCAAAGACATGCATGTCAGGCTAACTGGAGATGCTAAATTGCCCATAGTGTGCGTAAGCGAATGGTTTGTGCACCATGTGATGGATTGGCGAGCTGTCCAGGGTGTGTTCCTGCCTTTGCCCACAGTCAGCTGGGACAGGCTCCAGCTCCTCCCGCGACCTTAGTGAGGAGGAAGTGGTATATAAAATGGACATATTGAAAACACTAAAACAACACATGATTTGATGTTTAAATTTTTTTTTTTTGATAAATGCAGGTACTATGCAGATATTTCACGCATGCCGGTGATCAGTGACCAGGACATGAGCGCGTATCTGGCAGAACAGTCACGACTGCACCTGAGCCAGTTCAACCGCATGAGCGCCCTGCTGGAGATCTACTCCTACATCGCCAAGTACAAGACGGAGGTGAGGTTGCAGGGAGTAGTGCATCGAGTCTCGCTCTCCACATCCTGTCTCTGTCACTGTTCTCATCGCCCAATGCGTCAACTTGTTTATTAAGGCTTTTAAGCACTAAAACTGAATAACAATCACTGTTTGTGCAGCGTCTCTCCTTCATATGCTTTACAGATGTGCTGTAACTGCAGGCAATTTTATCGTTACGCAGCGATACAAGTGAACCATTCACTGAGTGCACAATACACCTGATATATTGAATTTTAATTTAGGTGATTTGTATGTCTCACGTGAGCTCACTTGACCTTCACAGTAATGGGCAGTGACCTTGTGCATAGCCTAATTTTCACGACAAGACGCCCAAACACTTTTGGGTAATTTTGTGTTCTTGACATGAATGATAGATAGATTAATGGATGGATGAACCAGTTGACCTAGACTTGAGCTACCTTACAGGCCCATAATGTTGTTAAATAAATTATTAATATCGACGGGAGAACTTTTGCTCTTTTTGGAAGAGTAAAACAAAAGTGATTAAAACCGGGACAGCAAGAAGAATACTCACGAGAGACGTTGTCGATGATGCTAATTTAAAGCAAAGTCCAGACACTGATCTCATCAGCAGCGAATGGGGCATTACTGGCATCTGGTGTAATTAGCCTGTGAGCAGTGATCTCATAATATAGGCCCTGCCACGCATTTCTCTCAGGCATTAACTTAGCCAGCTAAATCCACTCGTTAGCTCGTCCTCTGGGCTGAAGAATCGTGTTGTTAGCAGATAGCGGTTGTGGTAATGAAATGCTTCCTTGGTTATTGCGGTTGAGCCCGTGTTGTAACCCCCCCCACAGATCCTGTCGGCGCTGCAGCAGGAGGAGGCGACTCGGCGGCAGAGACTCCACAGCAGGCTGGAGCAGGTGATCGACACCATGGCGCAGACCAGCTGAGGGGCGGAGCTGGAGCCACGGGCTCTTCTGGACTCTTCGCACGGGCCGGCCTCGTGACGCAGTGTACTGGAGATTATACACTGGAGATAACCAGCTACGGATGTGGCACTGGTGATAACACACGGGAGATAACCTGCTTTGGATATGGCAGTGGCGATAACGCGCTTCGGATAACACAATGGTGATAACAAGCTGGAGATACGATATTGGTGATAATGCACTGGTCATAACACGCCAGCTGCGGATACGGCACTGGAGATGATGCTCTGCAGATCATACGCTGTAAATAACGTGCAGGGCTGCTTCAAGACCTGCCGGCAAGTGCCTGAGTATCGACACATGAATGCTCACTGTCACAATGCACATGCACCCATACACACACATACACTGAAATGGTATGTTAGGAGGTTGCAGAAAGAAGGCAGAAGGGTGTTTGTAATTTTCATACGAGCGATTTAGCACTTTTAGAATTGCTGGTATCATGAGCCTGTAAGTCGTCATAGTGTGTGTATTCAGGTGAATTCACCTCTTAAATGCATGAAAACTAACGCTTGCACTTATACACACGGACGCACACACATGCATACAGACACAAACACACACTTAAATGCAGAGACACACACATAGACATACACATACATGCAGACACACATATACACACACATTCATACAGACACACACACGCTTACATGCAGACACACATACACACACACACACACTTACATGCAGACACACACACACACACACACACACACACACTTGCATGCATGCCCACATCAGAAGAGAGCATATTTTCATCACTGCGGATGCCATTGTTGTCCCTCCGCCTGGATCTGTCACATGACGCTCGCTGCCAGGGACAGTGCTCCCGAGCAGGGCAGGATCGGGCCTCCAGCGCAATACTCCGAGTCTCGGAGACCAAGCTGTAACAGGTTAGGGAGATGTGACACCCCCCCAACCCCAGTCACCATGACAGACTTCAGCGGGGACACGTCTGTTTCGAGAGCACTTATTATATCACCTCCTTGCCTCTCCTCTCCACTCCTCCAGTGTTCTCCTGACACCCTCCAGTGTTCTCCCGACACCCTCCAGTGTTCTCCCGACACCTGCCACTGCCCACTTTGCACAATTTACACTTGACGCTACAAAAAACTGACATACGGACATGTAAATACTTCTGCATTTTTTTAATTAATGGAAAGTTTCAGGACCATTTTTTTTATCGGACAATGGAAATTAAATCAACCATATGTGTATTTCCATTAGAAAGATTTTCAGAAAGAGAAAGAAGTCATTTTGTCAAAAGAAGCCATTTTGTGCCAAGTTTTATTTGAATGTCGTTTTAGTGCAGATACATGCTATTTGATGAAGTTTTCTGTGGTCTAATTATCAGAAAATGTTGCCTTGCGACTGAAAAGAATAATGAAATCAGGACAGCTGGACGGTGAAATTGCAGTGTGGAGGCCTTGTCTCAGGGTAGGGAGATGACAAACCCCTTCTCGTATGGGATGGTACTCTCTAAATTTAAACATTCAGCACTGATAGACATCTGAAGGCATGAAATTGGCTGTAGATATAGCACCCATCTGTCTCTGCTCAGTTCAAGGACTGAGGCGTTCTGGTAGGGAAATATTGTCCTTCACCCAAGACCCAGCCTTACCGATGCGACCAGAGATTCCCGCCATTACGGCAGTAATGCGCTTGTGAAGAAGGCCTTGTTACTTGAAATAAATAAATGAAAGAGGAAGTAGACCTGACTCTTTTGTAGGTTGGAGCTGGCTGTTTTTCGGATTGTCCGGCGATGGGGGGATTGTTAGGGGGGATTCATAAATAACAAGGGCTGATCTTACCCACTCATCTCTGGTTTTGCCTGTCAGTCCCAGAGAACACAGGGCTGCTGCAGTGCCCGCCATGTTTAACAGAGGAGAACAAGTATTTTTTTTTTCTGTATTTTGGATTTTTGAAAATGTACATTGTGTTCTTCTTAATCTAAATCAAGCTGTGGTGGATTGGATGTATATTGTCTTTCGTTTTCTACAGAGGTGAAGCTGATTTTCTATTTAAAAATATGTGGTTGGTGTAACAGTGGTCAGCTTAGCATCATTGTGTTTTGCTGGTGCTGCTTAAATGAAGATAAATAAGAAGTTATGAGTATGAAGATGTTATCATATTTGTCTTGGTTAACAAGACCTAATTGCTGCTTATTTTTTTTTGTATGTCTTATATTCATATATTTTTCTTATTGGGGGTGGGTGAGTGATGAAGTATGAAATACTGTTTTTCCTCTCCTGTGTGGTACCTCTGATAAGATATTTGTCATATATGTTACACGCCCCTTTAAAAACCCTTAAAGGGAAGGAAAGACTCAGAGAATTGTCTCAATCCAATTACAGACATTTTTATTGTATCTTCAACAAAGCTGGCCTCTTTAGCATAGAGATTTGAAGTAACTTTCTTTAAAACATGTTGAAAAAGTAACTGGACAAAATTCTGAATTTCTTTCGTTTTTCTGTTGTTTACAGCGTAGTGCAATTTCATGCCTTTTTTGATGCCTCCTACCCATGAAGACATAAATGTGAAAATCCTTCTGTTGCTTTTCACAATCTGTTTTTGCCATATTCTTATGCAATTTTAATGAATTTGTGTAATATTTGCAAACAGGCGAGCAAAACGATGGATTTTCAACATCATGCTAATATCTAAGCGCATAATCTTATTTGACAACAGTTTTTGTTTTCCTTTTGTCTTCTGCCACCCATGTGGGAAACAATAGGTAGAAGTCGCTTTCACACTTTGGGCCTTGAACGACGACACATATTACATTCAAAGTCAATGCAAACGCGATATTCGCGTCTTTGCATTGACTTTGAATGTAATCTGTCGTGCGAAAAATTCGTTTCGCGTCCGGTGTGAAGGCAGCTTAAGAGAGGCAGTGTGTGTGTTTGTGTGTGTGTGAGCATGTGTGTGTGTGTGTTTGAGCAGGGTATGGGTACAAATGTTGTCCCACAGTTTTTTTTTTTTTTTTTTTTTGCTTTGTGTTGAATTATCTGTCATGTTCTGGTTTCTCATACATGAGAAGGGGCAAGTCTCGGTCACGAAAAATGGATCCTTCATTTTTACAGCACACAGCGTTCTGACTTTTCATGAAAGTATCACCCAGGGTGGGAGTTGACCTTCAAAAGGAAGGTTAGGGGGATTGGGTCAGGTATGTGTGGACAAGAGATTGGGAAGCATTGGAGAGACACGAAATTGTGAGGTATTTATTTCTTTACCTCGCTGTTGTTACCCCTGTATGACTGAGCTCTCTCGGAAAGGTATAATCAACTTCTCAACAGACAAAGGTCTGATTACAAACGTATGTCTTTAAGAGACCTATGAACTGGGCACAGTAACGACCCTTTGCCTATGGCGTAACATAACAGTGTTAAAGGATCAGTGTGTAAGATTTAGAGCCATCTAGTGGTCAGATTATAGATTGCAACCAATTGACCATTCCTTTTCTCAGAAAACCTACGGTGGCCGCAACACTTGCGAAAACGTGAAAGGCGCTCTCTTCTGTCAGTGCTTTATTCATTTACTTTTTTCCCATTCTGGGCTACTGTAGAAAAAATGGCGGCGCAACATGGCGGCACGGAGGTGGACCCGCTCCCATGTAGGTTTAAAGGGCTTATTCTAAGCAAAATGAAAACTCAAAGATTATTTTTTTCACGTGATTTTACACTACTAATGAAGTAGTTATGAATGTTGTATTCCATTTCTGCCAAAATATCAATCTAAATTCTACACACTGCTCCTTTAAAGAAAACTTCAGACCGATGTTGGCTTTCATCAGGCCCACACTAACAGGTTGGTAACATTATGACTATGGTAAAATAAAAATAATGTTGGGGTGAACAGCATTTTTCAGCATACGAATTTTGTATAAATGGTTACTGTCACAAATTTTGTTGTTGGCTATAATACATTCCATCTGTCAATTAGGGTCTGAAGGAAACATGCATTTTTCAGCATAAGGAATTTTTGAATCATTTTGGATATTTCTGCATGGAACCGCCACGCGATAACTTGTCAATTAGCACCCTGGCCTCATGGTAACACCTGGAGACAGGAAAAGCCAAAATTTCAGAGGAGAATAGTTTAAGTCAATCTGAGACCATCCAAACATTGGTGTTGGACCATTTAACTTAATCTATAATACATTCCATCTGTCATCTGCATTGCAACCATTACTGCACCATGAGGGTCTGAAGAAATAAACACCATTTTTTCTTTTTCGAAATTGAATTGCAGTCATTTTTTTTTTGTTTCTTACACCACCAAAAGCACAAGTCCGTACCATTGCGCCAACATTGATAAATACTTGAGTAGATGGGAGTATACCTCAAAACAGACCAGTTGTAAATTGAGATAAAGACAAAATATTGTGAGAAAGTGTAATAAAGGTGCAAAGTTAGCAAGGCTAACAAAAGATTAAAGCACAATCATATAATTTAATTTACAGCTCAAAAATTTGTGTGCAGTACCTCAACTTCCAGAATTGTATGGAGTGGTATTCATTTTCATGTCTCATTATATAAATTGGTTCATATCAATCTGTCTTTTTATCTTTCTTCTACGAAATGTTTCAGTTGTTGACTTAGGAGTAAAATTAATTGGGTTTTAAATGCTTGAATTATGGAAAGCTGGAGACTAATTGAAAAACCTGTAAAAAACAAAAACAAAAAATAAATAAGGGTTGAAAGAAGCAGGGTAATTGCAAAGTTTGATTGAGTCATGTTTTGAAAATCATGTCCAAAATAAAAGAATCATCATTCAAGGAATCCCTGGGACTAAAGAATTTTTTTTAAATGTTAATTCCTTATTTATTTCCTAATAAAAGTTAAACTGAATGGACCAAGTTTTTGACTTCATTGAGTGTAAGAAAACATCTGGTGTGCTTTTTCAGTCAATAGATGAAGCAGCTCTCTCTCCAATATTTTAAACTTCACCGTGGCATTCTAACTCTTGTGATGCGTCATCTGGTTTGCATGTTCTCATGTGTTATGCATTGACGGAAAATTCATGTTCAGATCAATATAGTGGCCTCCTATTATGGCATATATTTACAAAAATATGTTATCATAGTAGTTTGCATTGTAATATTCATATTTTGTGCATGTTTATTTGCATTACTGCATTTGTAACATTAAGGAGCTTGAGCAGATATTGAGCAGTGATCTTCTAAATTACATTACATTTATTTGGCAGGCGTACAGTGTGCACATAGAATGAGGTCATTGAAACAGTAACACAACAGATCAGACCAGGTATAATCCATATAGAGCATTAGCCTCCTGTGCTATGCAGGCACATTATGAATATTAAGCCATTAGTTACTTAATTAGTTACTACTCTGTTTTTTTCCCAGGGTGGAGCCTGCCGTCTTTTAATTTCCTCTCCTCTCTTCAGTCTCTCTCCCTCTGTTGTTCTTTAATATGGAATGTTTGACCTCTCTCAATTCTTCCAGTTCTTCTCCCTTTACCCCTGTCCCCTGCTTGAGCAGAAAAAAGTCAATTACGTGCTGCTGTAAAAGGCCTGTCCACAGTTGGCACGGACATGGCTGGATTCCATCTGATGTCCTGGTGGTTACTATTGTACAGCAGAAGGTGAGCCAAGTGACCAAGTGAGCCAATCCAGCAGCCTCTTGGTCCAACCCATTCACACGCAGGCCTTGATCAAACCCATGACCTTCATCATATTGATCTGCAAATGAATCGTTAATATTACCATTTTCTGTGTTGATTCCCTGTCATTTTGATTTGAACAGTTTTGTCCACATTAGAGCATGAATCCAGAAATGATTAAAAAGAGCAACATGAACACTTGAATCTGCATTGAGAGCACACTACTGTGTTTGTGTGGACTGCTCTCTTTATATTTCAGAGCACACTTCTGTTTTAGAGAAGCCAATATCATTTACTCAGCTACAGTACATCAGCAAAATTTGAGTTCAGAGTGTGTTTGTAGAAATGGATCCCCAGGATTAAAATCAGTAATCTTGCATTGACATTGGGAGTAATACCTGAGCTACACAAATCCATACAGATTATCTGGATTAAAGGGGCACTCAAAATAATTTGGGCTCATTCCTTTTAAATTTACTAGTTTATACATTCCTTCAGGCAGTTTTGGAAACCATCCTTTTTATTTTTGTCATTTTCGGTTGCTATGTGCTAGCCTATCAGCAGCTTTCATGCAATCAATCCATCTCCAATAGTCATGTCATTATTTTTGTCTTTAAAAAATGATTCTGGTATTCTGAGCAAACAAATCACATAAAGAGCCATTTTTATATTGGTTATTTTCCAAATAGTTGTTTGTTCAGGCTTTTAAAACAAGTTTAAAAAATACTGGAAGTAGTCTAATTTTTACTCGGATGAGCAGATAACGAACACTGTAGCAAATCCGGCTTGTGCTCCAGCTGCAGCTCAGGCTAGTAAAACAAAGACCGCTTCAGGTGTTTTTGAAACTTGCAGCGTGCTATTGGCTGCGCTTAGTGATATATATATGGGATACAGTCAGTTTGAATTGTTATATTTCATTGCTCATTCATCTTCTACTGGTCATCCAGGCACCTGCAAATTGCCGTCTTAACAAGCACATAATTGGTATTCCTCATCCCACCTTGACTGTGAGGTGTAATGCTGCAGGTTCAAAGAAGCGGCGGCTAATTGGCACGTTTAAGAGGAGAATCACGAGCTGCCGGTGCTCTCCTGAGATGGCAGCATGAGTCGTGTATGGGTATGTTTGTGCCTAGTTTGTCAGTGGACATTCCAGCAGCCTTGGTTACAATGAGCTATTATGCTGTTGCTTTGGCTGGAATCCATGGTTATTTTAGCGCGAAGAATCTGGGCAGCTGTAGGAGCATAGCCGATGGTACTGAATCACCCTCCCGAGTCATGATCGCTGTCCATGGTGCTGAATCATGGGTGCAGATTATGAGAACCGTCTGTTGGACTGAAATACTGTTCCAGATCATGGTCGCTGGCCATGGTGCTGAATTACCCCCCCGCCCCCAGGTCATGATCACGTCCATGGTGCTGAATCAGTGTTCTGGGTTATGACTGGTGTCCACAGCGCTGAGTCACGACTGCAGATCATGGCCGCTGACCATGGTGCTGAACTCCTCTCCAGCTGCATGAGGGAGAGGTATGAGTCCGTGTACTCCGACCCTCATTTGGGTTGAGTTTTGTAGCCCTGCAAAGCAGAGCTCACTATATGAGCCATACCCAAGAACAAAGAGCAATATTGCGCTAAACAAGTCTATGAGTCCTCTGAAAAATGCTGATGTTGCACTGACATATTTTGCATTATTCTTCTCTTGACATTACATTTTTTTCAGGGCACCAACTTCAAGTGTTTGTGAATCGTGCTGTGTACGTCCTCAAACACAATGAAGGTACAATTTGTGCCATGAAAACTCTGGAACAGCATACTGAGAAAGCACTTGTCGTTGCCATGACAACAAAGCCATGCGATTCCGTGTCTCTCCCAGAAGGAAACGTTTGGACAACTCAAATGCAAATTACCACTTTTAACTTGTACAGTAAGTGACAAAAATGATGTCATCGCTCATCCGAGTTCCGACTTTCAATATTCAAATCCAATGCATGAAAACTATAGGACTGCTTGCTGGGATGCCATGGTTTTGATTTAATAGGTCCATTTTAATTATCTGTATATTATTTTCATTAATGTCTTATAATCATGGTTTCAGACAAAAATTGCGCTAGTTAAAGCCACAGCCCTTAAAAATACCCTTGAAACCAAGAGCAGTTAAATCTCCCTTCAATAAAGTTTATTTTATTTTTCTCCTGGTTTCTCCCCATTTGCTTATAGGGTGGAGTTTCAGGATGACCTTATGACTCGGGAAATGTAGGAAGTTTGTGTTATCTTCACCGATACCCTCTACTGAGGAATTCATGTGCGGAAGATCCCGGAAAGAGGAATGAAGGGGATACAGGGGGAAAAAAATCAGAGACCGATGCTGAAGTTTGTAACTGTTGAACTTAAAGATGCAAGCATGAGCACGTCTTCCTTTTCTTCTGTTCTACGGTGGACGGACAGATCTGCTAGATGTGAATGAAGGTGGACGAGAGTGATGATGTCCTCCCTTACATGTGGAATCCTCCCCTCCAATCTGTCTGTCTCTTTTAATGTCCCCACCATTCCCCCGCTTTTACCCTTCTGGGAGCTCCAGTGGACCAATGGGGCCAGGAGTTCTCTTGTCTGATTGAAGAAGATCTGCGTCAATCCACAGGGGAAGGGTAAGAGTCTGTCTGATTGGTGCGATCACCTCTCATTCTTCACATGAAACCAGGGAGAAGGAAAATAAGTGTCGTTCTTCAGACAACTTGCCAAAATCGAACTTTAAAAAGGTAAAAAGATGCATCATATTGATGCATCATATTGTCTGAAGATTAGACTCAAAAAAATTAATTTTGGCAGAAATCGAAAAAATGACATCACATGCTTACGTCAGAGTGACATTATCGCGACCCCTCACTGCTAAAACCGCATTGTGCTGACGAAATGAATAGCGTTAGTTTCAAGTCTCTAGCTTAATTAGAAAAGAAGTTTTGGATGAAAATGTATCTTCTACCTTCTGTGTGACCTTGACCTTGGACATAGAAATCTAAAAAAAAGTATAGGTTTGTGGCAAGTAACCTATACTAACATGTCGCCAAGTTTTGTTAAGATAGGCGCAGGATAAAAGGCAGAAGGGTGCGTAACTAACAAACTGACAGTCAAAAAGATGTCTAATGCAACTGATATACTCATATATACTGATATACTTGTAGAAATTATTTCAAGAAACAAACCCTTCACTAAAAAAGCTCGCCTTCACGTTGTTCTTGAGTAAAAGCTCGTGGTTTCTGAGACTTGAACCCCCAGAACTTAACCAAACCAGCAGTTCCTGCAACTGAACCTCAAAAGCAGAACTCCAGCGTGTAGTTCCTGCTGTTCTTCCTCCTTCAAACCCCTGTACCATTCTTCTTCTGCTCAGAGGTGATGTTCCACTTCAACACCATTATTTATTACTGTGGACAGCAATAAGGGCTTAGTGGTTGCCCTGCATTAAGGGGGAAAGAGACGGCTGTATTGATGCATTGCAATGCTGGTAATGTAATGCTGTACATCCCAGTTTGCTTGTCAGTGTGGCTCCCATCTTAATATCTGCCGAGGCTGATTTATTTGATAATGTACTCCTTAAATCAAAGCTTCACTCCAGTGCATTTATGTCCCTGATTGTTGAGCCACAGCAGAAGATCCAGCAGAATAAATACCGCTCTCTCCAGCCTGATAGACCAATAATCTGAGTGCTGGTTGCCAGGTTGCATGTAAAACCCCTCCATAGAAGAAATCCACCCCCAGCACCTCTGACCTAACGAATGGATTTTCAGTATTTTTTTTTTTTTAGCTCTGATAGTCAGGAGGATAAGAACAAGAGCCCACCAGCAGTATGTAGAATTTGCCTTCTTTTTTGAAAACTAAAATATCGTAAATATTCAGAATGACATTTTGTTCCATTTTGCATCCACAAAACATTATCGAGTTCCTAGCTAAAGCATAATGGTTATCAAATGCCAAATCCTGCATAATAATGCATTGTAAAGTACTCCGCTTTTAGTCAATGCGAACTCATCTTACAGCATTGGATAGCCTCAAAACTCAATAGCACTGAAAATGAACGCCACTCGTCAAATGTCGTTCGACATTTCGTTTGTGATGCTGCATTAACTAACTCACAGTTATCATGGTTAGCAAGCTAAGATTGGCTAGTTAGCATCAGTTACCTCGGGCTAGTCCTTTTTAAACCGTTCATGTCCATGACAGAAACCTCTTTGCTCACAGACTAACCTACTGCATTTACAAGAATGGTTCAAAATGTCTTAGGATGGAATTTTGAATTAAAATTTAAACTGAGTACGTGTTCATTCACTGATTTAAAGCAATTCAGTATCTAATGACTAAAACTTTTTTTGGCAGAAGATACTTTTTTAAGGCGTGATGTGATGGGACAGATATTCTTACCAATAGTGAGTTTTTTTGTTTGAAAAGTCTCCGTACAGATCTGTTTCAGGATCAGTAGAGAGCGCTGGCTGGCCTGTGCGCTGGAGGAGCCAACGCTGCAGCAGGACACTGACAGACGGGAGAGCGAGGGGAGAGGAGGCCTGTTCTGTCATTCCGGAAGCTTCTGCAGCACGAGGTTCTGAGAGTTTCAGCGTTGAAGTTTACCCATCTATCTTGCAATTTTCATACTTTTTACAAATCTACCTCGTCACGGAAGAGCGGCCGGTTTTTATTGTTACTACAAAAATAATCACAGACCCAAACAATCCTGGTTTTGAACAGTTTCACAGATTCAAGCCATTGTGGTTTGATCCCAGCTTCCCTGTGAACAAAAAGCTTACATTTTTAGTTATTTCACCATACTGGATTTCCTACCTCTGCTTTTGATACCCCTCTGCTGGACATTAAATAAAAAAAAATGACCCAGGTAGATAAAGAATAATTTTGTTGCATTTTAAAAGAACAGCAACTCACACAACCTTTGAACAATATTACAAAACCAGAGGGAGACGGCGGCTCGATGACATTGGAGGAGGTATAAAAATGTCTTTCTTGACCTCTCTTCAGTCATGTTCCTTGATTGACTGTTTTCCAATGATGAGAATAATCCATCAGCAGGTACACATTGCTCCCATCTTAATGAAACACTGCAGTGAGTGATTATTAAATTCAGGTTTTGGTTGAGCCTAGAAGGCCTCCAGCAGGTCCATGATCCTCTTCTGTTCGCTCTCCTTGAACTCCTCGCTCTTTCCGTCGCCGATATTCTCAGCGTATTCTGAAAAAAAAAAAAAAAGAGAGAAGAACCAAATTTAATGTCGCAAAAGGTTTGAACATTTTTCTCAACCACAATTGCTATCATATCTCCCGATTTCCCCCCGTTTCCTGACTGCGCATCTCCGAAAGGGAATCACAGAACTAATATGCAAATCAGAATAGCAGTAAATCTGTTCCCACTCTGTAAAAAGTCTTCTCTAGCACATCAGAAAGACTCTCGGTTAGTTAAAGTCAGGACTCTGTGGTATTTGTGCTCGATGAGCCACTCTTTTACACTTTGAGCCTGATGAATCTTGGCATCGTCATTCTGGAATATGCCTGTGCCAAGTCCACTGGTGGTATAAACTGGTCATTCAGTACTTTCAGGTGGTCTTCTGACCTCATTTCATTGCTGCATAATGTTGCTGAGTCCAAACCTGACCAACTGAAGCAAACCCAGATCATAACACTGCCTCCTGAGGCTTGTACAGTGGGCGCTATGCATGACGGGTGCATCACTTCATGGGCTTCCTCTCTAACCCTGACGCACCATCACTCTGGAAAAATCCTGCAAGTTCTTGCTGCATCGAGTGTGCGGAAACACTCTTGCTGTCATGATTAATCATCGCCATGAGTTCTACTGTTTACTTTTTTACGATGAGACTTAGCCGAGCGTTTTGGGGATCTCCAATCGTGATCATTTACGATTTTTGACCCATTTCTTCTACGAAGTTAATGATTCACCTCCATCTTTACATGCAAACTGCACCATAGATTGATTGACACCATCCTCAGGCTACCTTGTACAGGCAAACCCAGGCACAGTTCCTTGATTTGTGCCAATCTCCTCAGAACGCATTAACTTCCTAAATCTGAAGGGAAACTATCTAAGAGCGAATCACCACTGTGAATAGATGAGAGCTCAGAAACCCATACTGTTTCACCTACGGACAGGAATCTGAATGGTTGAATGTTGACAGTTCTGTGGACTGGAATGTCAAACTACATAATGTTTCACCCATTTCTCAATGAATGAGGCCAAAATAACTTACAAAATGGAAATTTGTAAAAAATGTGTTTCCGTCGGCTTAAACAGTGTTGTCAGTATAGTTTTGTGTTTTGATGAGGGGGCTAATCTGTGGCCTCACCTCTCATGATGTGACGCACGACCTTGACGGAGCCTCCTCTCAGGTTTAAGATCTGATGCACTCTCTGCTGCAGCTGGGGGAGAAAGAGATTTTTATGTCATCGAAACAAACTTTTGACATGGAAACGCCTGTAGGAATATAGTTAACATAGAACGCAATGCTAAAGTACCATCGGCCATACGGGCATAAGACAAGGAATTACAACATATAAAGGGTTTTTTAATGTATGCCTATGTAACACAATGTGTTTAATACTTTCGGGCTTGAGAGAAGTTTCAAGAGTCAAAAGGAGACAGAGGTAATTGTCCAATTTCATCTAGGACCTGGCAGGTTATATGGAAAGTGTGGAACAGGACAGCTGGGACTTTACATTGTTTGGCATTCAGAATATGAAGTCTGACATGATGCGCAGTCATCAAAATTCGATGTTATGTTGAAGGTGACTGAACAGTTTGGTTGATAATGCTGCTACATCAAATTGTTATTAGAAGGTATTTAAAGTAGGTGACGGCCATGTAGCTTCCATGTCCTCCAACTTGATTATCCACCGAGTGCACCTTATGAATTTGACATAGCTACACCAAAAAAATGTCATGGTAGTGCAAAGGCGTAATGAAAGTAACACTGTTCAGAGACAATGTGACCTTTTGACCCCATTAACCAGGTGAAGGTCATCCACCTTTAATGTTCTGCAAGCTGATTATTCAGAACATACACGCTACAACACGGCTACATTTTACACTACAACACTGTAAATTTTACACGGCTACAACAAAAATAGTGGATGTAATCAAGGAAACAGTGTTTACAAAAAATGTGACCTTTTGACCCCTTAACCCTTTAAGGCCTGATGCAAAAATCCCAGCAGAGAATCATGCTGCCATGTTTACCATAGTAACCTGTATTTGGGCTGAAGCACAGCTTCTCAGCTTTCAGGAACAGTTGGAATTTTTTTTATTATCTAAAAACTTACAGTAATCAAGGTACTTTCAAAATTACGCGCATATCTGTGTCGGCAACGACACGTTCTTAAAATGCGCACATGCTGTCCCCGTTTAAATGGGTTAAAGTAGGTCAAGGTTACCCATCTTCGAACTTGTCCAAGCTATATGTCCCAAGAACAGTCCCTGTGAATTTCATGACCCTGACATTAATAGGAAAGGAGTTATTGTCTACACAGATGGACAGACAGACGGACGCAAGGTCTTCGCAATACCCGATGGCCGTATTTTGGCCTCGGGTAAAAATAATTTCAAGCATACTGTTGCCAACTGTGGTATATTAAAGAATTTCCCACTATTCTGAAATATGTGAAAACTTAAAAAATCATTTTCTCCTGAACCGTAAATCTAAGTGATATGAAGTTTCATGTGCAGTCTTAACAATTCCTATCTAAATCCAAACGGACAAATTCTTGAGTATAAATATTGCTGAATGGCGAGCAAATCAAACTCATTATTTGGGGGGTGTCCAATTAAATCATCAATAAATTCCATGCGAGGTCCGTAGGCTGGAGCACCTCATTTTGAATAAGACAGCATTGATACTTCAAAAAAATGCAGTTTCGACAAGAGATCGAAAATTCACCCTTTCTGGCCAGTGGCCGCAATTAACCAATAACATTTCAACACACTCAGTGAGAGGCAATGCTGGCTTATTGCTGACTAAACGATGCACTGTTCAGCGCTGTATCACTCTACTCTCGTGCTCTGGTGAGTGTATGTGTCCATGCGCGTGGTCATATGAATAACTGAAGTAGTGTAATGGAAATATGACACAGGCATTACAGTTATTAAGGACTGCAGCTGGAGTGAAGGGGAGTGACGAGGCCCCCTCCCCTCTGACCTGGGGACGCGAGGTTCGCTCACCTGAGAGATCCCAGAGTTGCTGATCTCCACCATGATGTAGCAGAGGAGCTGGAGCACAAACAGTCCAGCGTCCAGCCTCCGCAGGTAGAACTCGTCCTCCATCATGTCGTCAATGATCTCGCCCCGACGCACCATGTCCTGGGGACAGAGAGTGAGGGAACAGAGTGTATAATGTTAACAGAGAAGCCTCTAGACTGGTTCTCCTTATGGTGTCTAATATACATCAGCTATCAGGACGATACCAACAGCTACAGTAAGTGTACCATCTGCACAGAAAGTCCTGTATATTTTGTGTGTGTGTGTGTGTGTGTCTCCTACATGCTTCTCTCCTTCGATCCTCTTATCAGCTGCTTGTACAGCTTCCAGGTACTTGAAATGAAGCTCCATCAGTCTGTCCACCTGTAAGGAAACACAGATATTACATGAGCTCATCCGTGTGTGTGTATGGTGCACACACACTCACGTAAACACACAAACATGCAGACCTTAACAAGCACATGCACAGTCACACTCAGAGACACACGCAAAAAACATGAGCCCACACACAGCCAGCGCACTCGCATACACTGACCCGCATGTGCACAAGGACACTCAAACACGTGCAAACACCATCACGCAAACATAGACTAACGTGCGCAAGATTCACCGAGAAAGCGACCGGGGAGAGCTTTTCTACGGCAAGAACCATAATTCATTGGACAGAGTTGTGTTATTTTGGTTCTGTTGGCATTGTATACATGGAAGAGGAGACTGAGGGCAAAATTTCCCAGAAACGAGCAGTAGGGCCCTATGATTTCCGCGATAACGGAGTTGCGGACAAAATCACGGAACTGGCTAATAAAAACGGAATTGTTAAACGTGGAATTTCGCGGAAGTCGACATGATTTGAAATGCTGTTTGTAAAGCCACATTTCCTCCGAACGCGTAACAGAATTTTCACGTGACCAGAGTCTATGCAAAGACACGAATGTACACGAAAATGTGAGCAGCCTTCGTCAAATTCACCTGCCCCGAGCGAATACTGCGCTACTGTACTACTACTGCTGCTGGTGCTACTGAAGATCTGTAGGAAGAATTTTTTGTTGTTGTTGTAGACGAGACCACTGATGCTAGGGATTGCAGCGTCCGAAACATCATCACTGGTCAGTTTATGTTGACTTAACACCTTATATAACCGTTAAATAGCCCACATTATTTCTTTTCACAGTCTACTTTGTTAATTGTGTCCATGCAAATCATGACATAACGTCGTCCCCCGGTGGTGAAATAAAAGCTGATGCATCTTTGTTTCAGTTTGTTCATGTTTAATCGTTACTGTATTACATTTCATCGTGGTATGTAATACAATGTATTGGGATAACTGAACAAAAGTTTATTATGAATAAATAAATAAACAAATAAAGCTGATGCATCAAAATCAGACAACCGTTGATCATTGGGGAAACTGGGTGTCATTACTGCTGCTCTCATACATTGATATATACAGTAAAATTATAAATGATTAAAAAGGGGCATTCAGACGAGTGCATGTCAGTACAGCCATTGTCTGCCTTTTTGACTGTAGCTTACACTTCGTTTCATATGACACTTTTATTTTGTAATATTATTTCAGGTAAAACAAAATTTTTATTTCTTTCTTCACAGTGCAATGTTATATTGTGTCATTATGCAGTATTTGTTCTGACTTTAAGTACTGAGGAAAATTGAGCAATGTTGTGTTGCATAAGGTCATCTCTATTTAATTAGTAGACATTTAACTCATTAACATAAATAGCACACCATCTCTGAAGGTAAAATTGATGTAAAAAGTAAAAAACAAAAAACAGAATTGCTAAAAATTAAAACGGAAAAAACGAAATTTGGGGAAAAAACTGAATTTGGAAAAAAATAAAACTGATTTCATACGGCCCTAAGGCAGGAACTGAAGATGACTGTAGTACAGGCCTGGCCAGAGTTAATACCCAATGTTTAATAGCATATATACATCAGACTTACAGCAGTCACTGCATGCAAAGGTGCTGTCATTTCTAAAGAATTTATCCGATATGGATGAAACGGCCTCAAATTACAGCTGAAATCTGCACTTGAACCTCAACGTCATCATGTCCTGTCAAACTCAAAGTGCCACAGTACACATTCACTTCTAACGGGCGATTAAAGGCGAGCTGGGATGGCTTGTGGTGTGATGCTATCCATAGTGTACGTACAGCACATCCAAATAGAGACTCAAGCAATGCAATGCGATGTGACAGAATTCATTGAGACTGGATAGTTACACATACTGCACAGTAAACACGGATTAAATGCCTGCAATCAGTCGGCTTTTGCCCTGAATCACAGTTTAGATGGAGTTTCTAGGCCGTCCTGCCTTAACCGAGGGCCCAATGAAGTACGTGTGACACTCATCCTGCAGGAGAACTTTCATTTTAATAATGACTCTGAAAATTTCCTGTGCTGGGGATGGACAAAAAAAAAAAAAAAAAAAAAAATCATTAGGATTGCCGTTTTAAGACACCATGAACTAAAGCAATGTCAAAGCGTTATCAGGAGAAGAGGTACAGCAGTGGTAAACGCACTAGTCCTGGGAATGAATGGTCCTGAGTTTGAGTCCTTCCCACAGCTTTCATAACAAAACACTTCCCTCCCACTGAGCCTCACTCCACCCCGGTGTATAACTGGGTGCCAGTGAATTGTTAGGAAAACCTGACTAAGAGCTGGGGGGTAACCCATGACAACCAGCATCCCATCCAGGGGGAGCAGCAGTGCTCCGAGTCACCTCATGCTACAGAAACCGGAGTTAAGCACCCGCCAGATTGGCCTAAGAAACAGACTTTACCTTTACCCTAATGAGGAGCGCAACTCCCCCTTCTGGCGGGAGGATCGTACAGCAACTCGGTCAGGCTCGGCTCGCCCTCCGCGTGCTCACCTTCTCACAATCGTTCTCCGTGAATTTACTCAGGAGCCGAGACCTCTGCTGTGCTCTCAGGTTCCTCAGCATTGAGGCAATGATGGAACAGACGTGCTCTGCCAAAATAAAGCGGAGAAACATCTTAACAAAATGAACACACAATGTGCGGTCTCACATCAGGGTTTAATACAGCAATAACCAGCCTCGTTCCTCAGGATTTACTGCATAGAGGCTTTAACTTCAACTCTAACAAACACCTCAGTCAAGAACTTCGAAGTAGTCGATGGATTTGAAAGCCACCATACAGGACCGCAGATCTCCATGGACGAGCCTGAGGTTACCTCAGGTCTAATGTAACACTGACTAACATAAGGCTGAAAAGTGATGTAAGCTTTTACCCCAAGCAAAGAAGTAACAAAAAACAAGCCATACTCTTCCTCACCTGCCATAAATACTGCCAAACAAAGCAAGATGAAGGATTTTGAAGAACCACACTGTGAAAACCACAAAACCACACTCCACGGAGATTATAGCAAAGCCACAAGGTCTTATTGCTCTGAAGAAATGGGAGAGCCGACATCTTCTACACTGAAGTAATGGGAGAGCCTCTCTGCGGCTTCACTACACAAAGGCTTTTGGCGGATAACATTAGCGGAGCGATAAATTGAATGGATTATGCTCAAAAGAAAAATAAATACCTTCTGTTAATAACGTTAGACACAGAAAAGGTCTTTGTCGGCCTTTTCGTTGAGATCTTCAACAGCTTTGGCTTAGACAACAAATTTAGCTAATGGATACAAGCAATTTACAGTAATCCAACTCCCAGAGTACAAAAGAACGGTTCACTGTCAACAAGATTCACAATATAAAGAGGAACTAGACAGGGAGATCCTCTCATTGTGACCATTTAAATTCCAAAGGATAAAATCTGATAGGAAATATCAAACTGAAAGAGTAATACATTTATTCAGCTCTTTGTTTTCATGAGCGAGTTTCATGAGATTTTCACACCAAGAAACTACAAACTAGAACCTGGAACAGAGAAGTAAACTCAATCCTGCGAGACGAAGGTGACATCGTCAGCGACCGCCACCCACCTTCGTGCTCCTTGTCCGACACCCCAGCTTTACGCATTTTCTTCGGAGTCTTCATGAACAGCGGAAAGATGGTTCTCAGGCCCAGGATGTCCACAAACTTGTGGCAGTTGTCGGAGCCCTCTGGCCCGATCATTCCATGGTCCAGGACTTTGAGCGCGCTAATGCGTGACATCTTCTTCTCCCTACACAGATCAATCAATCAACTCAACAAACGTTCATCTGAACCCTACACAGCTCAATATAACTGTGAAACCCATCAGCCATTCAACTCAAATAGCTATGCAGCTAAAAGGATTAGGTAATAACCATAGACCGTATAAAAAGATGGACGAAGCAATCCTGACATCACCCATTGGTTTCAGCTTACCATTTAGGAAGCCTCGATTTTGGCCATTTGAACAGCGCCATTTTATTATTTTGAAACCGGATGCGATTCCTATTGGACGAGAGCGTGAATTGAAGATCCAGGGAGGAGCGAGGAGTGGATCTACGAGTGGATCTGACTATATCTGACGAGGACCAGAGGATAGCCACGCCCCTAAAGCATATCTGGCTTTATCCTTTATTCTAGTCTCTTTGGGACCATAATTTACAAAAATGAACATCACGATATATCGAAGGAGACTTGAAACTTGCGATAGATACCATAAAATAATGTGGAAAATCATTATTGAAATAAAAATCAGGTGGGAAAGTATGGTCATTTTCTCATAGACTTCTATAGCATTGAACTTCTTTCTGCAACCACCGACGTCGCCATCTGCTGGCCATTAAATAGAATGCAATTTTAAGAGATTTCCGCATGGGCTTCACGTTTCAGACCCGGGTGCTGCGTCCATCTTTTTATACAGTCTATGGTAATAACCTATTCTGCCTCGGAGTAAACCATGCGTCGTCTGGTTGATGTTGTGGGACAGTCCGCAAGGTTGATATAATTAAGCTTATACGCTACCTAATGATGCAAGCAGGTACTTTAATTGTTACCCATGTCCATATACCCTTATGTTTCAGTACAGGTGTGGCTCACTACTAATGTACCATCTATACCACTCCTATACAGTGTCTGCACTGCACTGCACTGACAGAGTCTCCAATCATCCAATCAGGGCTCAGCCTTTCTAACTTCATTCATCAACATCGGAAAATAACCCAAGAATTAGCTACATTGGTGCACTTGTGAAATAATTTAATAGTTTCTTCTGTTCTAACTTCATTAATTTCCTCATTAAATGACCTGCCAAACTCAGCCCAGGTGTCAATTCCGTCATGCCATTTCACCACACAGTCCATTTTCAGCCAATAAAAGTCCTGCAGATTGACGCTTTAACCGGATTGGTCACACAGAAACTCAGAGCGACTCTCTGCACACTACAGCCATCTCTCCCCGTTCACACCCCCCCCAGAGCAGTCAGGTCACGCCCACCTGAGCATGAGATTCATCAGCTGAAGCCCCTCCCCTTTCAGGAAGCGATCGCGATTGGCCGGCAGCATCAGGCAGGAGCACAGGCAGTCGAAGAGGTTCTCCATCATCTCCTGCTCCTCCGCCGAGGCGGGGTTGTGCCGCTTGAAGACCTGTGAAAAAACGCACAAACTTTTCGCAAAATAAGATAAAAATGTCAGTCTTTAGTGTTCCCAATTTTTTGGGGAGGGTTTCTGCCTAAATATAGCACGCCATATGCAGAATGAGCAAATGCTTCAATTATGTTACGCAAGGTTACTCCACACAGAACAAACCTCTTCCCTGCTGCGCAAACCACAAATCCTCATCAGCTCCAGCCTGCTTAAGATCAAGGTGCATTCACTAGGAATGTCCAATGCGCCATGAAACTGAGCATGAATATCAGCATTGGGAATTATTTGTGTTCAAATATGTATTTGGGAAAAATATGTATTTGAACATAATTCAACAAAAATAAGCAGCTCATTGCTGGTGCACATTGCAGGTGAGAACCTTGAACTGGCCTGTGTGTTATTTTCCACAAGAGGGCCATAGATCATGGGACATCGGCGAACCTTCATGTTCAGTTAATACGACTGCACCTCGTTAATGTGACTTATTTAAGATCAACTGTGTGGAGTGTATATGACTATGAACATATTGTCAACCCTACTTGATTTGATAAAGAAGCCCCCTGCAGTTTATATGTAGCCTAATGCACAAATGAATAAAGCACTTCCTCGCGGTTCACCATATCAGCATTTGTGAAACATAATTACTCTGTTTATGCCATTGAACTTTTTTCCACTGCCAAATTATTAAAATCTTCAGAACATACTGGAGACGATTTCACACATTATTATTTTTATTGCTCAAAAAATCATAAACATAAATGGCACTGCTGTTGCTCAGCAGATTCAAAACCAATATCTAACCCAATAATAAAATACAGCTCGTCAGCTGCAAAAGAGAGTCAACCTTCAATTAGTTTAAAACTGAGAATTGTATTTCCAGGTCAAGTTCACTTCTGGTTGACCAGTGTTTCCATTCAGTTGCTCGCAGAAATCAAAACTATAGTTAGTAAACGCACTCATTTTCTGCACTGGCTGGGTAACCAATAAAAATCGTCCAACCGGCTAATATTTATGGCCAAGAAGCCAAAAAAAACTCCCAAACAGGGCTTCTATCCGTCGCTGCTGCCATTTTTATGGTTATAATACATGGATGTGACGGACGATGTGACGAACGATGCAACGGACGATGTGACGTTAGGCTGGCACAGGACAGGAAGAGAGCTTTGGGCACATGAACAGGATTCCCTGCTTAAAATAAATATTAATATTCAAATGCACAAAATACGGTTTGAACCTTTAAAAAAAAAAAGAAAAAAATTTAAACAGTCTTCAAAATTCTCTTAGTTTTTGACAGCCCTGGTGTTTAGCTCTTTTCACTGCAGGTATCCACTCCTCTCTGAGGGACAGCGTCTCACATTATCCGTGAGCACAGTTACTTTGGAAATGAATTAACTAAAATTCTCACGTAGTTGGGTACTGCGTCGCTGAAACTAGACAAACTACAGGGACTGCGCAGAGGAGAGGATTACAGCGTGCATGTTAACCCTTAGAGCGCCAATACATTTTCAAGGAATTAAAAATCTACATATCTTGAGCTGCTGAGAACCTATCGTGCGGCAGCTTTGCGGGAGCTCTGTTAAACAAGTTGCCACATGATGGGTTTTCAACAGCATTTGATTTTGATATTGCCTATTGCTTTCTAAGGCTTAATGCGGGGGTGGTGCTTGTGACACGCACTCTTCAGGTCTGGGGTAAATCTGCGCACTAAATGTGAGTTTTTGATCGCTGTGGCTGCAGGCCAGAGGAGAACAAAAGAGAATTAGCAGAGGAAAGAACATCGGAGAGAGGTGACACAACAAGAGAGCGAGATAACGGAATTAGGGGGGCGAGACGAGAGAACCAGGAGACGGATCTTACTGATAACTGCTGCAGTAGCACATCAATGCCCTCTACCTCCCCCAACAGCTCCCTGGTGGCTGGAGAGAGAGAAAGAGAGAGAAAAAAAAAAGAGCCATCAAATTCTGGAAACACCTATAATACAGCAACCCTCACTGCTATCATTACCAAGCCCTGAAACGCCAAGAGCTGAGCACAGAGAGGAGTCCCTCACACAGCTGCTCCTGAGGCTCAGTTCACTAACACCAACTAACATCCAGCCTCAGGACAGCATCAACGCCGACTCAATTCAATGCAAACAAACTATAACACAACACAAACAGAATTATGTTACCTACTGGCAAAATCATACAAAACATCAAAGCAAATTGACATGCTACATAACATGGCCCTGAAAAGGAACTACGCTGTGGCAGACTACGTCAGCACAGTGAAAAATTACAAATAAAAGAAAATATTGAGCAAAGAAAGAAGAGAGAGAGGGAGGGGGAGATGGGAAAAGTGTGAGAGAGAGAGAGAGAGAGAGAGAGAGAGAGAGAGAGAGAGAGAGAGAGAGAGAGAGAGAGATATTGACAGGAGGGGAAACCCTGCCAAATCTCTGACACAAAATGGGTCTTCAACAGGCACCAGATATAAAAGAACAACAGACAAAAAATATAACCGACACTAATAAACAAATGAAACCTGTTGCGGCCCCCGGAGAAACTCAACTCTCCCACAAGCTATTCTGTGGCTGATGAGCTGGAACTGCAAACAGCCAAGATTTAATCTGCCTCACACTTCCCCACGATTTACCCACGAGGCAACACACCAGCGCATCACAACTGAAACACACACACTTTTTGCTGTATAGTGTAAATTTGAGTCATTATTACCCAGTAAGTTATTCAGTCAGGGAAATGAGCTCAATCTGGTCTCCCTTCCGAGTTTGATCACAGAAACCAAGCTATAAAAATCCATCTTTTTTTTTATACTTACTGTCATTGTTCTGCAGCAAGATAGCGAGGATTTCACTGCAGTACAGCTTGTTAGCGTCAAAGGGCATTTTGGCCTGTATGAGAGAGGGGCAAAGAGAGGGACTGCGTGTCATTACCGTTATGTTGGCTGAAAATGTCCTCCTCTCTCCGCCTGTTAGGATTGAATTTAAACCTTGCTTTTAACATAGAAATTAAATGCTACTAAGAATTAGACCCCGTTATTAAGAACAAAATTACAGCCTGTTATTAAAACACAAACTAAATTTTCTAACAATCTGCGATTAAAACCTGCTATGAATATACAAAACCCAAAACCAGTGAAGTTGGCACGTTATGTAAATTGTAGATAAAAACAGAATACAATGATTTGCAAATCCTTTTCAACTTATATTCAATTGAATACACTGCAAAGACAAGATGTTTAATGTTCAAACTGAGAAACTTTATTTTTTTTTGCAAATAATCATTAACTTAGAATTTAAAGGCAGCAACACATTGCAAAAAAGTTGGCACAGGGGCCTTTTTACCACTGTGTTACATCACCTTTCCTTTTAACGACACTCAGTAAACATTTGGGAACTGAGGAGACCAATTTTTGAAGCTTTTCAGGTGGAACTCTTTCCCATTCTTGCTTGATGTACAGCTTAAGTTGTTCAACAGTCCGGGGTCTCCGTTGTCGTATTTTACGCTTCATAATGTGCCACACATTTTCAATGGGAGACAGGTCTGGACTACAGGCAGGCCAGTCTAGTACCCCGCACTCTTTTACTATGGAGCCATGCTGTTGTAACACATGCAGAATGTGGCTTGGCATTGTCTTGCTGAAATAAGCAGGGCGTCCATGAAAAAAGACGTTGCTTGGATGGCAACATATGTTGCTCCAAAACCTGTATGTACCTTTCAGCATTAATGGTGCCTTCACATATGTGTAAGTTGCCCATGCCTTGGGCACTAATACACCCCCATACCATCACAGATGCTGGCTTTTGAACTTTGCGCCTATAACAGTCCAGATGGTTCTTTTCCTCTTTGGTCCGGGGACACGGCGTCCACAGTTTCCAAAAACAATTTGAAATGTGGACTCGTCAGACCACAGAACACTTTTCCACTTTGCATCAGTCCATCTTAGATGAGCTTGGGCCCAGCGAAGCCGGCAGCGTTCTGGGTGCTGTTGATAAATGGCTTTTCGCTTTGCATTGTAGAGTTTTAACTTGCACTTGCAGATGTAGCGATGAACTGTAGTTACTGACAGTGGTTTTCTGAAGTGTTCCTGAGCCCATGTGGTGATGTCCTTTACACACTGATGTCGGTTTTTGATGCAGTACCGCCTGAGGGATCGAAGGTCACGGGCATTCAATGTTGGTTTTTCGGCCTTGTCGCTACGTGCAGTGATTTCTCCAGATTCTCTGAACCTTTTGACGATATTACGGACCGTAGATGATGAAATCCCTAAATTTCTTGCAATAGCTCGTTGAGGAATGTTGTTTTTAAACTGTTCGACAATCAGCTCACGCATTTGTTCACTAAGTGGTGACCCTCGCCCCATCCTTGTTTGTGAATGACTGAGCATTTCAGGGAAGCTGCTTTTATACCCAATCATGGCACCCACCTGTTCCCAATTAGCCCGTTCACCTGTGGGATGTTCCAAATAAGTGTTTGATGAGCATTCCTCAACTGTCTCAGTCTTTTTTTGCCACTTGTGCCAGCTTTTTTGAAACATGTTGCAGGCATCAAATCCCAAATGAGCTAATATTTGCAAAAAATTACAAAGTTTACCTGTTCGAACATTAAGTAACTTGTCTTTGCAGTGTATTCAATTGAATATAGGTTGAAAAGGATTTGCAAATCATTGTATTCTGTTTTTATTTACGATTTACACAACGTGCCAACTTCACTGGTTTTGGGTTTTGTACTAATGAAACCCGGCTAATACAACACAAATGTTACTTTATAAAGGAACACATTAAAACCTGGAATTAACTAGAAAGCAATCAGTATGCAGACCAATGCCAATATGTTTGAAACTTTACAACGAGCAAGTGGATTTTTATGATGTACGGCATTTATCACCATCTTGCAATCCTGCAACGGGGAAGAATCCTTTAACCCTTTAAACTCTAACTTTTCATTAAGTTTTCCCTTCAGTAGATTCAAAATCAGAAAAAGAATTTTTTCTGTATTATAGGACAACGTCACATACATATTCTGTATCTGTTGGTTCAGAGCTTCACTGCAGCTACATCACACATATATTGTGATAAATATTCAAACCCAGGGTTTTAGGCCCACAGCATTACATTAAATAGAAAATATCTAAATCTTGTAAATCATTTTACACACATTTCCCTGTATTTCAGCAGGACATAATTGGGATCGTTGGAAACCTTAAAACCTCCACCAGAATTTAAAATAGGTTTGAAGTTCCACAGGTTTGAATACAGCAGCTGAATTTCATGGACCCATATTAGAAAACATCCTGAATCTGGATGGTGATCTGGCTCACGATCATAATCTAACAGATCGTCCACACTTGCACAAAACAATAAGGAAGTTGATTCAGAAATTTGAGAGATATTGCCTGAACAAGCTAACAAAGAAACATGGATGAATACATCACCACTGCCAACCAACAAAGTTGGGTGGAGGTTAAAAGCAAGTTAAATTGTGTTAGCAAGACAAATGTCCCACAATCCCTTGCAGCACATGCACCTTGATCCTCTTCAGAAGCCATATCATCAGACCCTGCTGGGCAGCCTCGGTGCACAGGTCCGGGCGAAACTCCGCCATGTTCTCGATGATCGCTGCGCGTGCGGGAGGGAGGAGAGAGGCGTTAACACAGACACATCCATCAACATACCAAAAGCAACGTCACTGAAGTAATACTGACAGATGAATGCGCAGCTAAAATACACACGATCTCTTCATGACATGAACACAGTTAGTTTAATGAGCAGGATAATCATGCGAGCGCAGTCTCACGCACGAGCACATTACCAGCAGCTTAAACTCGCAAGCACTCAGACACGCGATAAGAATGTACAACGTGGACTCCATCAGCCTTGTGTTTGAGCGCGCGCGCACGCGTGTGTGTCTTTGCGGGTGTGTGTGTGTGTGTGTGTGTGTGTGCTCTTACCCAGTGTATTATAGACTCCATCCGCCTCCTCCTTCACCTGTTCATCCAAACGCTCCATATTCTGCACCATTAGCGCCACCACCTGTCCCTCCAGCTACATCAACCACAAACCCAGCACTGATTACACACAAACTCAGCACTGATTACACACAAACCCAGCACTGATTACACACAAACCCAGCACTGATTACACACAAACTCAGCACTGATTACACACAAACCCACTCGCTATTTCAACACAAAAGCCACAAAAACACAAGACAAATTTGACACAAAAAACTCACAACAACAAGTTGCACACAAAAACACAGCACAATTTACACACACAACCAGGAGTATTTACACCAAAAGCCCAAAAGGATGCAGTGAAGGCACGTGTTCGAGTTCATGCTAACTGGGTAAAAATGGGCGTGGCAGTAGAAGAGGCTCGTCACCAAAAGAAGTATGACTTTTGAACGGTTTCACGGACTCGTGCGAGAGTTTGTGGGAAGGTTAGTCATGAGCAGACAGACAGATTATTAACTGTTCATGCTAATTAGCAAAAAGGGGGTGTGGCAGTGGGAGTGGCCATCACAAAAAGGCGTATAATTTAACAGATACTTGTAACATGGCCAAACTTGCTAGACAGGTGCACAAACACACACTCAGACATGTCCATTTACACAGGCTACTTTGTCCAATAATGGCTCCCACAAGAGTTCATGAGTTATGAAAAGTGAACATTGAAAAATTGTGTGCATGTGCGTATGTGTGAGTGTGGGTGTGCGTATGTATGTAGGAAGTGTATAGTGATGTCTTTGGCTTCCAGATAGGCAGTCATTGACTGCAAAAGATTTGCAATAAAATAGTAAAAATGACAACCTATTATTGCTGGTTTTTCCGGTTACTTTTGGGTCCCTAAAATTGGAGCGTTATAATAATGGTCGCAATTCCTACACTGTGCATACAACATACTGGCAAAATGCCCTATAAGCCAATCCTTCGAGCACATCTTGACCGGTTCATTTCAAATCCAGCCTAGTAGTATATAGATGCAAAGTGAAAAGAATTGTCCAAATACATACGGACCTGAATAGGAAATGTTAGCAACAGGGACTCAAATAAATTTGGATTTATGACAGCAAGCGTACGTTTGTAAGTACAGCCCTCACATATGCATTACAGGCGTTTTCAAACCAAACAGTTCTAGGGACACCCTGAGTGGAACTGCTGATTGGGGCGTTATAAGGAGATTTTTTTTTCCCCAGTGGCTTTCGCACGGCCAATAGGAAATCCCTTGATGCAATGCAAGCTGGCCGGCGGTTTGTACACCAACATACATTTACAACATTCACAGTTCCTCTGGAGCGGTGAAGGAACTGACTCCGCAGTCGGAGCTAAAAAAAGCCTCTAAAAATGTGTTCTAATAACTACAATTGTTCACAGTTCCTACGGTGCAAATACAATAAAGAGGGAGATTCTTAGAACTACGTTCTTGTAACTATGAAAAGGTTCCTCCTGTCCGAAAACTGCTAATATATGCTACAGTCAGCAGGATAGTAACTGGTAAGACCACACGAATAAGCGAATCGATAACATGCGCTCCATCAAGATTGTTGAATTATCAGGAAAACTTTCACAGGAAAAGCGCACACGGACAGCAGTCCGCTCAGTCCGACGCCCCCGAATCATCAGCAGGACTCACCAAAGCATCGATGAGCACCTCGGCTCCCTCTTCACTCTCGTGTAGCGTGTCGATGTCCGTCAGCTCCTGCAGGAGATCCACCACTGCGATGGCTATATGTGCGAAACGGGCGTTAAGGACACCAACATTCAGGAGCAGCGCACAAACACAGCTCTCTCAATGGGGAAAGGGGGAAAAAATTCCTGAAGCAGTGTTCAAAAATGTTTTGATTTTAAATAAATCTCCACATTACACCAGCCATTCTTTTAAACCGTCTTCATTCAAATTCCTCCGCTGCTTGCTTTAATTGGGATGTTCTTGCAGTTCGGATGGTGGAAATGCAGCACACCAGTTCATTATTTTGACAAGATTCTTATCAGCAGGATCCCCACAACGTATTTCATAATTTCACAATAATCAAACAAAGCATTTTCAAATCCAAAACTAGGCAGAAGTTGTTTTCAGTTTTTCCCTCAACACACAGATTCAACTGGATTCCTACCATCTTTTAACTATATTACACCCTGCAGTGGGCGAAATCCCCAGAATACTATGGATTTGTCTCTGGGGGATGTGGGTCTCCAACTGATGGATCATAGGCTTACGCATCTCTTGGCAAATTGGTGAGCCTCCACCCATCTTTGGTCCTGAGCGAATAGGCCTTTTCTGAAGGCTCCTTTCATACTAAACCAAAACTAGCTTGCCTGTTTAACATCACCCATTTCAGATCAACTCATTTTACGAACATGTCAGACCCTAAATTACCGCTGCGACAACTTTTTTGGAGCCTGTTGCAGCCATCAGATTTAATAAATTGAGAATGCAAGCACTCTATAAAAAAGTAACAATGTCTCTTACCGGGTGCACGGTCAGGGCAGACGTATAGCAATGCAATGATTCGTGGAAACGAGTTTATACAGACCCACACGGGTAGAAAATATTACATTAAGAGCAGAATTTCCTGCAGAACAACACATGTAGTGTAGCTTTTGAAATGTCCTTGTGGTCTCTGCTATGTGGGAAAAATTAAAAGAGAACTGAAAATCAGGATTTCTGAACATAAAAGTAATATTAGAAATAAAGAGGAAAGGTCCCCAGTAGCACGTCATTTTAACCAGGCAGGACACGATGTGTGTTCCCTAAGGTTTCAGGGGATAGAAACTGTGCAGCCCTTAAAGAGAGGGGGGGACCGGGATAGAGCCCTTCTTCAAAGAGAAGCCTACTGGATACACACACTGCAAACTGAATGGCCTAAAGGCCTTAATAAAGAATTACTGTTGGGGTGCTTTTTGTGATAATGTGTGTATATATATGTGTATGAATATGTATGTATATGTATACCTTTTTTTCCTTTTTTTGGGTTATTTATTATTTTTTATTATTGATTTATTTGTTTGTTTGTTATATATGGTTTTTTGGTTTCTGAATTGGTATTTGCTCCTTATTATGAGTTAACAGCCCAATAGACTCTAATTGTGAATGACCTAAGTTGGTGGTTCAAGGGTCATGCTCTGTACAGGTTTACAAAAGAACGCCTTCTGCCTTGCTGCGTAACACGCTGAAGAAAGCCAGTAGGCTGAAACGTTCTTGTATTGTTGCCCATGCCGGAATAAAAATTCTTTACTTTTATCCGTGAGTGCTGGATTATATTTTTTTGCAGCCATCAGATTTGAAATAAGTACATCATTACAACAAATGATTGAATTTAAAAGTTACAGCGCTCTCGAGAGGGAGAATTAACTTTTCAAATGACTGTTTTTGGATTCCATGTGCATTTTTCCTAACACTCCAAATTTTTGGACTTGGGCTCGTAATACCCAACAAAAACGATTCTTGAATCAAACAAGAGTAGTCGCTTTTATTTAATGGATTATCAAAGCTTCTCAAAAGCACCTGCTATGCCAGAGACCTGCTTTGTCCACGCTGAAGCAGAGCAGATGGGGAAGAGCCTGTAGTAGGAGCCAAATGATAATTTGCAGGAACCGTTCACAATAAACAGCAGAGGGGCAAGTTTTCTCCAACTGAGCCAACAACGATCTCAGAAGTTACCCAATGATTGAGACAAATATTCAAATCAGAAAGGGGGCAGAAATCAGACACCACCGAGAACACAAAAAAAGGGAAATATATGAATGCATAAATGAGCTTACTTAAAAATTTAGATGCATAGCAGCAAAGAACATTACGAAAGTTGAAATTGGCTGAGCACATGCATGCCGTCAGTTGCTTAGGTAAAAGAGCTTCTCTATCGACCGTTACTGGCATTTCCTCGCCAGCGGAGGCGGATCCCGGAGTGAAAGGATATCGGTATTCTCGTGACTCAGGAGCCCCAGAAGGGAGTGGATGGCGTTCAGCTCCACCAGCAGGTGGTAGAGGTCCGGCATGGTGGCGATGACATGCATCTCCTGAATGATGTCATTCAGGTCCAGCTCCGCCTCCATGAACCTGGGGAGAGACACACATACAGCAATGGGAAAGCGTCCATGCGCAAATACATAAATACGTTTCAATCAAAAGTCCGCAATAATCATTTCAATTGAAGACAAAATATGAAGTATGGACAGCTGAATCGAGTGCTGGAGGCCAGCAGTGCAGAGAGTTTTTAAACCTCCCCTTCTCAGGAACAGATTTACAGGAAGCGCCAGGAAATTGTGCTCTTCGTTATTAATTAATTCCACTCAGTGCGACAAAAAATACTATATAGCCAGAATTGCGTGGACACTTTACTGATACCTCATTGACATTCATAAAAAAGACATTCTAATCATCTGATGTTTCAAAGATCCCATATTGTGGAAAGTGAGATTTCCATTTCTTTCCAAATACAAAAGCTGACCTAGGCGCGATATAAATACCAAGGAAGTGTCAAAACTTTCAGTTCACGGAAAAATGCAAACAGCTCGTGTTCAGGTGAGTTCTCAAAACAAGCCGTTTGGACTTCCATAAGTGTGATGTCATAATTACACGCTCATTTGCATAAGTCCACCCTCAGCCCGGCCCATCGTCCAAAGTTAACCAACCAGAGCTCAACCTGCCAATTGATGGCAAGTTTAAATGACATAGTTAATGCAAAGTGGGCAATGAGACCCACAATGGCACCCAACATTTAAAAACATTTAATTTACAAACCCATTGCAGTGGTTCAGACTCGCCCCTTCCACTCTGTTACAAACTATTTTTATCCCCCACCATGGCACTAAGAGGAGAGGGGTATATTGCTATGGAGTTCATCCATCTGTCTGGATAAGTGGGGGATAAATTCTCTGAAACTACCTTGCTCAGAGGAATGAAATTTTGTGAGTGTATGCTACCAGTCACGACCATAGACTGTACAAAAAGATGGACGCAGCATCCGGGTCTGAAAAGTGAAGCCAATGCGGAAATCTCTAAAAATTGCATTCTATTTAATGGCCAGCAGATGGCGATGTCTGTGGTTGCAGGAAGAAGTTCAATGCTATAGAAGTCTATGAGAAAATGACCCTACTTTCCCACCCGATTTATTATTTCAATAATGATTATTTTATGGTACCTATCGCAAGTTTCAAGCCTCCTTCAAAATATCATGATGCTCATTTTTGTAAATTATGGTCCCAAATTAACTAGAATAAAGGATAAAGCCAGATATGCTTTAGGGGCGTGGCTATCCTCTGGTCCTTGTCAGATACGATCAGATCCACCCGTAGATCCACCCCTCGCTGCTCCCTGGATCTTCAATTCATGCTCTCGTCCGACAGAAATCACATCCGGTTTCAAAATGACAAAATGGTGCTGTTCAAATTGCCAAAATCAAGTGTTCCTAAATGGTATGCTGAAACCAATGGGTGACGTCACGGTTGCTTCCTCCATCTTTTTATACAGTCTATGGTCACAACCTCGATTGGATTTGAAGATGATATCCATGGTTGAAACACACACTGTGCACACCCACTAGAGGAGAAAACAGTCCTCATTTTATTGCATGGCCACTAACTCACTTCTCTGGATTATCCGGGAACTTAATTCTCAGCTCCTGGTTCTTGTAGGACCTTTTCTCGAAGGTCAGGATCATCTTTTTCACCGAGCTCTCGTCCACTGGTTCCCCCTGTTTCAGAAAAATAACAAGTTACTGGTTTTATAAATGAAAACACAGCAACATTCCCACAACATTTCTAATGCAGCACACAGGTTCCAGCATTTCAGGAGAACTGGAGGAAAAGCTATTAAAACACACGCTTCAAATGGTGATGTCACCTCAGTGAGACATCAACAACGGCCCAACCCAACAATTTATGTCAAATAATCTCACTTTAATGAGCAGAAACCTCTTAACACCCATCATACAAACCAAAAGCACTCTTCTAGAAACGGGCATGGATGTGTTGAAACTACAGTCAGCAGTAGACAAACTGAGGAAAAAAAAAAAAACAGAAGTAACACAGCAAAAGGTACATCACTAGTAAGAAGTGACGTTACATGGAATATTGAGGTTTCAAAGCTTGCATCCAGAAACATCCAAAATTTTCCGTAAAGCGCGCAGTGAAGCCCATGTTAGGTCTGTGATGTGACCAATGACACGCAAGGCCTCCCTGCAAGACTGCACCATGTGACTCGTTTGGGCACTGGTTCGAAATGGGGCGCAAAATTTGACAGCGTCCATAATGTCTGAGTAAGTTGCGGCAAGTTTTCTGGTTTACATCATTGATTACAGTTTTCTGTGTCGCTACTGGAGTAAAACACTGCTCTGTGAATGTAGAGACGGGTGCTTCTGGAAAGAGTGATCGCACCAGTTTGGGAACAATTTGATCTTATTTCACCCATAAGGTGTGTGCAGGAGTGTAAAAGAGTGAGCAGCACTCCCCAACTTCTACAAATTTACAAATATCAGTGGCAGCTGGTGAACTGGCGATAGGGGAGGCTTAAACAATCCCTTAAAAATAATGATTGGTTACAACCTGTTTTCAATCATTCATTTAAATTACTATTGCAGAAACTCCGAAAACTCTCAACATTATCAGGTGTGGCCAGTTTTCATTTATAACGCAAACCTGTCAACTCACACATTCGGTGTCAGTTTTAGTGGCATATTTACGTTCCCCTGCTGTAGTAAGCAATTATTCGATCAACGCGTATGTAAGAGATTTTCGCACGGAATTGAAGTCCTTGTGCACTGGAGGGGTTGGAGGCAATGGAATTGCATAAAGACGTTTCAAATGATCTTATTTCATTTAAACGATCATGAGACACATGCATTGCTTCCAATCCCTGAATGAAGAAAAGCGTGAGAAGTCCGGAGTCGTAATCGGTATGCGTTATAAATGAAAACTGGCCACATCTGATTATGTTGAGAGTTTTCGGAGTTTCTGTAATGGTAATTTAAATGAATGATTGAAAACAGGTTGTGACCAATCATTAATTTTAAGGGATTGTTTTGAGCCTCCCCTATCGCCAGTTCACCATCCACCACTATGTACGAAGCTTTTCCCCGTGATATTTCTGGAGAAATGGGAAATGGTTTGGTTTAGTATTCTGAGAATCTGCTTTCCCAGGATTTAAGTTCACATTTGAGATGGATGACTTTTAACGGAATCAAGAGTAGCTTTGAAAATGAATTACAATAAAGTGAGTATCTGTGAGAGGTCAGAATGGGGCATTTCAGTGGGAGGTTTCGGGGCTCCGCCAACCTCCGGGTCTTCATCGTGCTCCAGCAGCTTGTCCACAAGCCTCTTCTTGTTGCTGCCCACGTCCTCCACATCTTGGTCGTCATTTTCAGGGTATCTGCTGACCTCCCGACCTCCAGGGGGCTTCTGTTTAACCTTGGGCTCCTCGTCTGGCTCCTCCTCCCGAGGTCGCTTGGCCCCTCTGTCCGGCTGTAACACAGGAATTCAGGCATTTCCACAGGTCTGCTCTACAATTTACCTTCACCTCGAAACCACAGAGTAAGATCTGGAAATTAAGACTTTTAATCATTGCTGCTGTTCCACAAAAGGTGAACATATTAAATACTTTTTCTGTAATGAAAGTAACAATAGATTTGATTTTACTGTTCAACTCAGGGCATACATCGAATAATTCTGCCTGCCACTAACTCAATTGCAATATGTTAAGAACGATTTCAAAACACAAGGACAAAGATCCTTTGTTGACACCTTCGACAGGAATAGCCATGGGGCTGGAAGAAAAGTTTTCATTTTTTTCCTGAGTTTTGCGTGTTCAGTTTTAATTTTTCTGAATTCAGCCCTTTTACGATTTAAGCACATTTTGTCGTTAGAAAGTGTCTAATCAAACAGGCTCACCAATACAAGTCAGCTACTGTAAAGCAGGACTGAGCTTCTACAGCTGTCGGACTGCAAACTGTCACCATCCTGAAACCTGCTGAATGACAAACTTAAGGAGCTGCTATGGTGATACAGACCGGCTGGCCGTGCCAGGAAACAGGACAAGAGGGATTGCATCAGGAATAATGTCCGGTGAGTCACCGAACTACCACTGCCACCTATGTTACTCTGCAATCCTCGTTCCTCGGAAAACAAGTTGAATGAATTGCACACGTAGGTCGGAGCTTGCTTCAAGTATTTTAGTCTGGCTTGCTTAATTGAAACGTGGTTTTGCAATGTGCTGGACAAATTTATTCATCACAGTTAGTAGACATATAGGGCTACTCAACAGGAAAGGTTTCATCAAAATCGGATGAGGGCATATGGAGAACTTTGACCTCCCAAAATGCAGAATTTAACTTTTTCCCTGACTGAAGCACCACCTATACTCTTGCGCCCTCAACATCCCACGCTTAATTTGTGTTGATTATGTAAAGGACTTCCCATGGTATCATATCATTAAACCATCTTCGGCTGTTGAGAGCACAGTCTGGAAATGCCCCTGATATTACTGCTCAAATGGCCTTAAGTAGCATCTTGCAGCTTCCCCTATAGGACGCGTCCTCGACAGCCCACAAAAATTAAGTATACTGCGAGCCCTACACACAGTAGATTGACATACACGAAAATGAATGTGGGCTGTTGTCGCCACACTGATATAATTGCATTTCAAAACTGAATTTTTTTCAGCACTAATTTCTCATCTCTTAATCTTTGCCCTTCTAGTACCCCTAAAAAAGAAACTGAAGGGCACTGGCACCAAAAAAATGTGCAGTTTTTTTTAATTGAACCAACCATCTTTCACCAACAAAAATTTCAGGCAAATCTGAGACCATCATATACCACCCTCTGTCTGATTCTTAGAAAAACTGGCTCTTAGAGCTATTGAGAGGTTCAAAAATTAAAAAACAAAACTGTACTTAAATTGGCTGACTTGGCCCATATAAATGAACTGGTAATTATGATATCAATAAATAAATATCTGGAAGATTTCTCAAAGGATCATGAATAGATCCTGTCCATGCTGGATTCTTTGGGATCCTCAAGGATGCCCAAGGATCCAGCAAAGTTTCCCAACATGGAAAGTTTTCTCTTACCCTTATTTTATATTTTGGGTAATTCGTCATACAAAACTTCCCAACGTCCAGACCTCTAATTGCAATAAGGTTTAGTGGCCACACAAGTAAATATTATCAAACTGAAAGTTAGATTTGCCCCCTTATCAGCCCGGTGAATGAGCTCCACACATTTAGGCCTACTATATATCCGTATAGTGTCAGAAAATTAATCAACTGTCTTGGTCCGAAGGAAGCGCACCCACCATACCTTCAGTGCCGCATCTTTGGCAAACTGATTAAGAGCACATGTGACCCGTATAGCAGGAGTTTCCAGAAAGCTGAACAACACAACGTTTCCACAGCATAATCAGGCGATTGCAGCGAAAACATTAAAATACACATGAAGACAGTAAACGCGAATTAGCAGTGATTATGGCACAATTGCAAAAGAAATCACTCGGTACCAAAGGTAAACATCGCCATACGCAACGGTGTTGGAGGCTCGGATGACGTCGATTCGGCTCGGATAGGGATCGAGACATCCCTAACAACATGGCTGAATGGTCGAAGAACTAAAGTTAAGTAAAAAGGTTTCGTTTTTTTTTCTACACACCCCAATACAACATTTATATGGCCCTCTTCTAAAAGAAAGATCCTCTCCATCAATTTAGTGCTGAACTAAGAGTGACTTCTGCCATGTCTGACCGATGCTGCAAACCCATTCTGCACACCTTACGGCGCAGGAGAATCGGGCAAGATAATCAGTCAGAAAAATCACTTAAAGACTGTAGGAATGGGGGAGTTGCGCCCGAAATCGGATGAATATTCATGTAATGTGCAGCCGGCTTAAAGTAACTTTGCACGTCGCAAGCAAAAGCACTGTTCGCTAACGTAACACCAGCTAACAGCGCGGCACAGCTAAAACATCCAGAAATGAAAGCCGAAGTTCATCATCAGGTCCATTTACCTGGTAGCTCAGAAGTTCACCAACATCCATGATGACCCAGTATAACAATTCAAATTCCTTTTGATTTAATTACTGGTACATGAATTAAAATAGTGCACGCAAGCTACTCAATTGAAAACCAGCGGCATTGCTGAGGTTCTTCCTCTTCTTTTTGTATTTTCGTTGCTTCGGATAAACTTAAAGGCGTATACACCGCCACCTACTGTGCTGGAGTGTGAGGCCAGTCACATTTTACAGTCAACCGTTCTTAGAAGCTAAATGCTTTATCCAGTACTGCTGTTTACAGAAAATTAATCAAGGTTCCCTATGGCCAACTCATGGATATCGTTAATGTCCTAGTCGTGGCGACGCCGAGTTCAGTTGCGGTAGCATTCAAAATCACGTTTACATATCGCTCTGCGAGTGAGTGAGTGAGTGAACATGTGACTCATTTTCGTTTCTGAGTCTCGACGTTCAAAGAGTAAACCATAGACTCGCCATCTTTCACCTCCAAGTCAATGACCTGTCTTCCATTTAACCAACAGCTTCTTGCATCTTCTTCATTACATATTTCACAATCTTCCCTAATTTCCATTCGGTTCCATCATCTGTGTACAAGCAGAAAACACGAGCAGGATGTATTTCGGCAAAACTGAAGCTTCGTTCTTCATTTTTTGTCTTTGTAGTTATGTTGTATTCTTGTTGTAGCTGTTCATGGGAGGAGAGCAATTCTAGCATATTGTTACCTCCATTAAGTAACTGGGCAAAGATGAACAAAAATCCTAGTCTTTCTCTGGGTTTGGCAAGAGAGTGAGGACTCTGTTTGACTGTTTAATGAAGTGTAAAATTTGTCATTACTTCTCTAAATACGTGGGAACTGTAGTTAGAGATGTAGACCTGGCCACCCTTTGGCAAATTGGGGCCCTCAGTGGAATTTAGTTATGGTGTCTGCCCCAGTTCACCCATCCCATAAAATTTACAGAATTTTATGGTGCTCCCCAATGTACAATAGGTACAAACAAAACGAATACACGACAGAATTCCATTCAACTTACACTTCATTCATAAGAACTAAGTATACAGCAGTATAAGTAATATGTCAGTTTCTTTTAAGTGAAATAACTACAACCGAAATAAAGAAATCTGAGTCACAAATAGGTCTGCAGTCACCAAAAACTAAAATGAACCATTTCAACCCTTGTATTGACATGAACCATATCTAAACACATAGTATTGCTATGAATTGAATAAACGTAAGTGGTTAAAAATGTACTTATAAATGTAACTAAGAGACTATTAATACAAATGCCGATGCTCATGAGAATAGACCTACCACCTGGGAAAATTCATCGCAATAATGAGTTATTCCATGTGCCGTGAGTTTTTGTTTGCAAGCTGTGCTGAAATTTCACCTGTCCCTTTCCAGTCAGTGAAGCATTTTTATGGTTGAAACCCAGTCCAAGTGGTTGAGGCTTGTGCATGTGGGGAGTGTTTCCTCAGTTCACAGAAAGCAATGTCATGGATTTGTGTTCGGTGAGGGAAATACTCAGTCAGCTGTGCTGCTCTGTGTTGCAAAGTAGAAAAGCATAATTTATCATGTTTAAAAACACATGCAGGCATGGGGAGGGCCCAAATTACAAAACCCAAAACCAGTGAAGTTGGCACGTTGTGTAAATCGTAAATAAAAACAGAATACAATGATTTGCAAATCCTTTTCAACCTATATTCAATTGAATACACTGCAAAGACAAGTTACTTAATGTTCGAACAGGTAAACTTTGCAATTTTTTGCAAATATTAGCTCATTTGGAATTTGATGCCTGCAACATGTTTCAAAAAAGCTGGCACAAGTGGCAAAAAAGACAGAGAGTTGAGGAATGCTCATCAAACACTTATTTGGAACATCCCACAGGTGAACGGGCTAATTGGGAACAGGTGGGTGCCATGATTGGGTATAAAAGCAGCTTCCTGAAATGCTCAGTCATTCACAAACAAGGATGGGGCGAGGGTCACCACTTAGTGAACAAATCGTGAGCTGATTGTCGAACAGTTTAAAAAACAACATTCCTCAACGAGCTATTGCAAGAAATTTAGGGATTTCATCATCTACGGTCCGTAATATCGTCAAAAGGTTCAGAGAATCTGGAGAAATCACTGCACGAAGCGACAAGGCGAAAACCAACATTGAATGCCCGTGACCTTCGATCCCTCAGGCGGTACTGCATCAAAAACCGACATCAGTGTGTAAAGGACATCACCACATGGGCTCAGGAACACTTCAGAAAACCACTGTCAGTAACTACAGTTCGTCGCTACATCTGCAAGTGCAAGTTAAAACTCTACAATGCAAAGCGAAAGCCATTTATCAACAGCACCCAGAAACGCCGCCCGGCTTCGCTGGGCCCAAGCTCATCTAAGATGGACTGATGCAAAGTGGAAAAGTGTTCTGTGGTCTGACGAGTCCACATTTCAAATTGTTTTTTGGAAACTGGACGTCGTGGTCCTCCGGACCAAAGAGGAAAAGAACCATCCGGAGTGTTATAGGCGCAAAGTTCAAAAGCCAGCATCTGTGATGGTATGGGGGTGTATTAGTGCCCAAGGCATGGGCAACTTACACATATGTGAAGGCACCATTAATGCTGAAAGGTACATACAGGTTTTGGAGCAACATATGTTGCCATCCAAGCAACGTCTTTTTCATGGACGCCCTGCTTATTTCAGCTAGACAATGCCAAGCCACATTCTGCACGTGTTACAACAGCATGGCTCCGTAGTAAAAGAGTGCGCGGGTACTAGACTGGCCTGCCTGTAGTCCAGACCTGTCTCCCCATTGAAAATGTGTGGCGATTATGAAGCGTAAAATACGACAACGGAGACCCCGGACTGTTGAACAACTTAAGCTGTACATCAAGCAAGAATGGGAAAGAGTTCCACCTGAAAAGCTTCAAAAATTGGTCTCCTCAGTTCCCAAACGTTTACTGAGTGTCGTTAAAAGGAAAGGTGATGTAACACAGTGGTAAAAGGCCCCTGTGCCAACTTTTTTTTGCAATGTGTTGCTGCCTTTAAATTCTAAGTTAATGATTATTTGCAAAAAAAAAAAAATAAAGTTTCTCAGTTTGAACATTAAACATCTTGTCTTTGCAGTGTATTCAATTGAATATAAGTTGAAAAGGATTTGCAAATCATTGTATTCTGTTTTTATCTACGATTTACATAACGTGCCAACTTCACTGGTTTTGGGTTTTGTACAACTAGACCTAACTTTAAAAAAAAAAAAAAAAAACACTTTCATGGCAATTGTGTGGACATTACTGCAACAAATCTACACTTTCTGGATTTGCAGGCCATGACTGCTTCTCAAAAACATACCCTTCTTCCCAAAAACGAAACGCCCCTGTGAAGCCACGCATGATGGAATGACAACACCGGGGTTAAGGAGACATTTAATGAATGGCTTCACTCCCTTATTCTACATATCCCAAGCAAAAATGCGGGCCTCATTCAGTCAGTGACAATGCCTCTCGAGGGCAGGCCCTCCTGGGTCCGCAGCGCAAACATCACGATCAGTTTGCAGACACAGAAATGGAGCAACAAGGGATTTTGGGGATTACATATTTAATTGAGAACACATTTCACTCCATTTAGTTATTGCATAATCTTAATAGAGATGCATGCTTATAAAAATATTACAAATCATTTTCTCCTTTTGTGAAAATCTAGAGCAAGCCAGAAATATACTCCACAGTTTCCATTCAAAAACCACAAAAAAAAAAAGATCAGGCCACTGATCAATAAATATCCAACAGTTAATTATGAGATTAAAACAATTTCAACATCAGTAAAACAGTCAAAACAAACTACCAAGAACCTATATCACACTACAAACATTTTTATGGTGCAGTGAACAAATGCTGGAATACAGCATCCAGTGGTATACACAAATGCTGTACTCAAGTGAAAGAAGAGACATCTTTGAAAATAATTACTTCTGCATTGAAATTTGTACTTGAGACAACAAATGCGCAAAAAAAAAAAATTAATGCAATTCCTTTTTTGTTGAAATTCAAGCAGAAATTTATACAGTGAGCTTCTACTTTCAAATGAAAAACCACTTTAACTACACTAATATTTCACCAGAAGCATCTGTACTCTCACTCAAGTACAGGATTTGTGTCCTTCCAGCACCGATAAAACATCCCGCACCACTCTTGTAATTACACACCATCACCATTTACTGCTGTAAGAAGGATGGATTGACAAAGGCCTCAACAAGTGCAAAAATGAAGTTTTGCCGTGAAGAGAGGTTACCCACTATACGGAGGTAATGAGATAACACACTGAGCTAGACGGCTGAGGGTCATGGGGTTGAGAGCTTATGGCATGAAAGACTGGAGAAGAATCTCGATAGAAGCATGAATCAAAACAAGTTGGAGCGCTTGGAGCCCCATACATTAAAAACGACCTCATCCCCTCCCGACATTGCTCACACACTCCCTCTACCTGCTAAACTCCTTAACTACATCCAAGCCCTTCTCACAGGAAGCAATGCTTCCGTAGATCACGAGCCGCACACGTTCTAGGATAACTAGCCAGCACAATGCACTTCAAACGATTTTTCTCCAAAACTTGTACTTCTTTTCGTTTTTGTTCTACTGCCTTACCTTAAAAACAGTCACACTCGCACACGAAAAACAGAAAATTAGAAAGAAATCCTTATAAATAAATTAACTGGCCAAAGAAGGCTCTGCTTTCCACAATCCAAAATAAGTGCAAAGCTATCGTCTGTCGTCTCGCACCCCCGACTCCCTTCCCGGCGGCTTGTTCACAAGTCCATGGGGGCCAGATCACTGAAGTCACAGTCGAAGAGCTCGCTGATGCCCTCGCCGTCCTCCAGGCCGAAATGGTAGTCGTGCGCCTGCGGCGGGGACAGGTTGATGAAGCTGTCCAGAGGGAGGGAGGAGAAGTCCTCGAGGCCTCTGTCGAGCAGGTAATCCGACGACATCAGGGGAGAGAGGTCGAAGTCCGCCAGCTCCCCGAGAGCAGGGAACGCCTCTCCTTCCAGGAGTTTCGCTGCAGAGAAACGCGCAACATTACGTTAGTTACTTGGAGGACGACAGTTGAGGGACAATAATCGCTGGCCCGATGCGGGGTTATGAGTCCTGTTCCAACAGCTGCACTGATCTCACAGCTGGGCTCGACCAGTAACATCTGCAACCCCAGAGATGTTAGAGAGGAGAGAGAAAACTTGGGGGGGGGGGTTAGAACAGTCATTTTAAGACAGTGTCTGACAGTGAATGGAAACAAAATGGCTCCATGACAGAATTTTCTGGAACTCTCATGTCACAATTCCATCTAGGAAGTATAGTTCCAGTCGAACACCTCAGGCACAAGGCTACACACGGTGGTGATGGCATGTAAATAATGACGTAAATGTTTCCCCAATTTGCAGCTCTAAAGCAGTGGCTCCCAATGTCAGACCTTGGGGTCAAAGGTGTGTGTGTGTGTGTGCAGGTTTTAGTTCCAACAATTCCAACTGAAGGATTTTAACAAACTGTTATTTTGTCTTAATGGTTGACTGGTTAATTTAGGCGTGTACACTTAGGTGTGCTATTAGTTCTGTATAATGACCAGCATGTATTTGTAGTTTGCTTCCATAAATTTACACTCACTTCTCTGATCACTCCACATAAATCAGGATGCCTGTGTTAGTTACAGTACATCAGTACATCCAAAGTGTCCATTCTTGTGATACTATAGACTTCAATTAAAATAGTGCAAATTTGCCCAGCCTCCAGCACGGCGAGACGCTCACCTGCATCTTTGCCCAGATTCAATGGCGAAGACTCCCGGCCAGGCTGCGATGTCCCCTCTGAGGAAGTGCTGCACTCTGCATGCGCTGAGGCTCCCTCTGGTGGCAGAGATGTGGTACTGCAGGTTGCTTTTGCGGGGCTGTTCGTTACAGGGCTACACACCCCCGAACTGTCCTCTGGGCACAAGAACACATCGATCGGCCCACGAGTGCTTTTCAGGGAGATCTGGTAACCCTGGAGGAGGAGAGGGAGTAATGGGTTAGCAATTAGGGGTTTAAGGTGACCACTGCTCTCCAACTGATCTTAGGAAACCATAGGATCACCAATTAAGAATCATCCAGAATTAACATTCCACTGTTTCAACTATGACATGAGCCATATTAAGAGCCTGACCAATTTATGAGTTGTTTATCGGCCAGAATTGGCCCATCACCGATGTATCAGTATTGGCGTAAATGTTGTCCGATATGCACTGATAAGATTTGTGCCACAGCAGCCGTTCTGTCAGTTTAGACCAGACGCAATAGCCTTCACTCTCCATGTCCATCGATGAGTCTTGGGCGCCCAAAACTCCGTCTCCGGTTCATGGTTTGTCTGCTTTGGACCACTGTCGGTAGGTACTCACCACTGCTGACAGGGAGCACACCAGTAGTCTTGGTACTTAAAGTGCCCATTCACGTATCCCGACATTTTGTGTTAATCCCCAATGCCCTGCCATCGTATTCATACCATTATTTGTGGGAAAAGTGCCTTGGATCGCTTATTTGATGACCTTTTAAGCATCACTGAAAGGCAGTCGGAGAAGACGGGCGAGTTCCCTCATGAATATCCGGCATTTAAGTAAGTTTCGCACTGACTGGATAGTTCAGCTAAGCAATGGCTACACAAAGTTCACAAATACTGCCTTATATATGTATGTATATATGACCCCGAATCTGAAGGGGAGGCCGATGCATTGCAGGAAATGCCACCAACACGTCTAACAATGGATGTTTCAGAGTGGTAATTTTACTAGTCTAACAAGTTAGATGAAATGTCTCGCAGCCCTCTTGATTACAGAGCTGCCAACTCTCACGCATTCGGCGCGAGCGTCACGCCTTAGTGGCATTCACGTTCCTGTGCTGTAGTCAGCAATTATCCAATTAATGCGCATTTAAAGGGATATTTCAACATTTTGGCAAATTGGCCTATTGCCATAATCCCTATAGTTATATGAGTAGGTACATTACCTTTAGTTATCTGTGCCCGTTGTTTTGAGATTTGGGGGGTCGGGGGACGCGAGCTGCTCAGAGAACGTAACGAAAGTGAACGGTACAGGTCCCTCCCTCCTTCAAAACTCACTTCAAAATTCATCAAATACGCAATCCAAAAGCTCCAAGACGCTCTCGTGGACAAGTTGTGACCTGCACATTCACCACGCTATGAAATAATAATGTATACTTAGCTCCATTAAAAACGCACGGGTGAGGTATGTACTGTATTTGCGGTAAATTGAAGAATCAATTGATTTTTATTGCTTTTCCAGTGAGGCACGAGAGGAAATAAAGAAAAGCGCGTGGTATTGTAATCCTGACGCGCGCCATGCGCCAAGCATTTCAGGGTTGGGCAAAAACTGGGTTTTCTGTAGGGCCCGTATGCACGCGTGTGTTGCTCAAGTAGACAGCGTCAAACGGTACTTGCGCTCACCCTCAATCGTCTCGGACCCCTCATCTCATGATCAGTTTGGGTTGCTGTCCGGAATCTGTCACGTACAGGCTGTAACCAGATGTGGCGCTCTTGAGCTGCCATCGTCACTCGTGGCTGCCCTAAGCGGGGTCGGTCAGTGACAGTGCCTGTGTTCCATTCTCGGATAGACAGCCGATTGTTGAACGGTAACAGTGCAAATGACGCACCACCTCTCGGCATCTGAGATCTGCCCGTAACATGCCGAAGGCTCTTTTTCTCTCTCCTGTGTCGCAAGCTGTTCCATTTCCTTGATGCAGTAGCATTTTTCGTTTTTTTTTTGTTGGCTTTATGTAGGCTATTGACCACACCAAAAAGAACAAGTCAAGTGTCACAGTACACATCACGAACAGCTCAATGTTTGTTATTACTGAAGTGCTTGGCGCGTGCACATGGCGCCCGTCAGGATTACAGTACCACGTGCTTTTCTTTATTTCCTCTCGCGCCTCACTGGAAAAGCAATAAAAATCAATTGATTATTCAATTTGCCGCAAATACAGTACATACCTCACCCGTGCGTTTTTAATGGAGCCAAGTATATAATTATGAAACAGTACGACACATGAAGCAAATACTCGGAACTACTTTCTTGAGTAACCTGCAGGGCGGATTAACACAGTGCGCAGTGCGCACCTCAGACGTTGCAAGTAGCTGCCTTAAAAATACGCTTTTGAAATCACTCCGCCCAGCTGGTATGTCTGGAATGTAGTTCCGGTTATGCATCTGCCTTGAAAATAACAGTCTCGTAATTATACATTATTATTTTATAGCGTGGTGAATGTCCATGTCACAAGTTGTCCACGAGAGTGTTTTGGAGCTGTTGGATTGTGTATTTGATGAGTTTTGAAGGGAGTTTTGAAGGGGGGAGGGACCTGTACCGTTCACATTCGTTGTGTTCGCTGAGCAGCTCGCGTCTTTCCACCCCCGAATCTCAAAACAACGGGCACAGATAACTAAAGGTAATGTACCTACTCATATAACTATAGGGATTATGGCAATAGGCCAATTTGCCAAGATGTTGAAATATCTCTTTAAGAGATTCTCTTGCAGAATTGAAGTTGTGCATGACAGTTTCAGTTTCACGTGCATTACGGTTCATTTCCCCACTAGTGACACGGAAATCGATTGTGACTCTGGAATTCTCACACTTGTCTTTACTCAGGAATTGGAAGCAATGGAATTGCTTCAAGACATTTCAAATTGTCTTATTCCATTTAAACAATCGAAACGATCATGAAACACATACATTGCTTTCAATCCCCAAGTAAAAAAAGCGCAAGAGGTCCAGAGTCATAATCGCTTTCCGGGGCAGAAGCTGTGGAAAGCCGCTTTCACACCGGACGCAGAACGAATTTTTGACTTTGAATGTAATTTGTCGTGCGAAAAATTCGTTCTGCGTCCGGTGTGAAAGCAGCTGAATACGTACATTGTAATGCAGTGATTGTCACACTGGCATAATCAGACAACGACAAATCAAACCAGATCGACAGTTCTAGCGATGTATAGCACACATTGCCCATTTAATGTGCAGCCACAAAGTTGCAAGACATCAATAAGTTTACAACGCGCACATTAGAGATTAAATCCGGACAGTTGCCTATCGAATCTTTGTGTGGGCGGTCACACTCTTTGTGTGGGCTCTAACCCACTCATTGAGCCATTAAAATTTGGCCCTTATCAAAGTCACTCAGGTCCCTTTTCTCCCACATCCACCAGCGCTACAAGAAGAGACGGTTCCATTATGATCAACATTAACAGCCTCCACAAGCTGCCACGGTAGTACTTTATTGGAAAGATGCAGTACGTTTCTCCCCTCATTTGGTGTTTTGATGATGGTGACAAAGAGCTGTCAAACACGTCGCTCCAAAATCTCCCATGACTGCAGCTGGCATGAGATCTAGTGACTGAAGGCAGTGGCACAGGCTGTGGATCGTTTTTATACTCGTACAAATATTTAGCAACTCCTTACATCTTGTGGCACTCGGTTCACAAACATTCTGGAGGACATCACTCCCATCTTGGCATGAGCAGAGCCAAACCATGCCAGGAATATGACCACAAGCATCAGCAATAGTTATGCTTGTCCACGCATGTGTTCATACCTGTTCATCTAATTTGTCACCAGTCCAATAGCATCTATGAGGAAAACTGGTCGATGTATCGATATCAGAATTTTTTTACTCCCCAATATCACCATTAGCCCCAAAAACTCACTATCGGTCATGTCGCGGCGTCGGGCTCTGGTTACTGTATATTAGGATCAAACTGCAGTCGCCCTCTAGCGGAGTCGCATTTCAAGATTCCCATTCTAATCCGATTACATAGTTAAAGGGTATGTGCCCTTACGTGTGAGGGCTCGGACACCTCCATCTGCGTCTCTGGGGGGGCGCGCACCACCATCACCAGCTGGTCTGGAGGGTCTACAGTGTTCCGCAGGTCCTGGCACATCACGTACCCCAATGTGGCATCGGTTAAGGAGTCCAGTCGAGAGGCACAACATTTCGGAGGTTCACACTGCTACCCCTCCCCTGAAACGCTCCCTCTGCTCCTCTCCTTCACCCCGTCCCCAGCCCTGCCGCCATGACCTCTGACCTCAGGCCCCCTGAAAGGATATCTCTTGTTCTGCGGGTCCTCCGTGAGCAGCCGGAGCTGCAGGTTGCACTTGGCGATGAGCTCGTCCAGTTTCTCCTCAGCGCAGCGAAGCTCAGAGACCTCCTTCTGCAGGGCCTGATGGCGAGCGACCGAAGCCCCATCCAGCCTGTTCCCCCTGAGAGAGACAAACCAGAGCAAGCATGCGTTACACCAGCTAACGCCAACCCTAACCCCTGAGACATGAGCCAGAGCGAGCAGGAGTTACCCCAGCTAACCCTAACCCCTGACACATGAGCCAGAGCAAGCATGAGTTACACCAGCTAACGCTAACCCTAACCCCTGAGACATGAGCCAGAGCGAGTGAGAGTTACCCCAGCTAACCCTAACCCTGACCCCTGAGACATGAGCCATAGCAAGTGTGAGTTAGCCCAGCTAACCTTAACCCTAACCCCTGAGACATGAGCCAGAGCGAGTGAGAGTTACCCCAGCTAACCCTAACCCTAACCCCTGAGACATGAGCCAGAGCAAGTGTGAGTTACCCCAGCTAACCCTAACCCTAACCCCTGAGACATGAGCCAGAGCGAGTGAGAGTTACCCCAGCTAACCCTAACCCTAACCCCTGAGACATGAGCCAGAGCAAGTGTGAGTTACCCCAGCTGACCATAACCCTGACCCCTGAGACATGAGCCAGAGCAAGTGTGAGTTACCCCAGCTAACCCTAACCCTGACCCCTGAGACATGAGCCAGAGCGAGTGTGAGTTAGCCCAGCTAACCTTAACCCTGACCCCTGAGACATGAGCCAGAGCGAGTGAGAGTTACCCCAGCAAACCCTAACCCTAACCCCTGAGACATGAGCCAGAGCAAGTGTGAGTTACCCCACCCTAAGCCCTAACCTAACCCCTGAGACATGAGCCAGAGCGAGTGAGAGTTACCCCAGCTAACCCTAACCCTGACCCCTGAGACATGAGCCAGAGCGAGTGCGAGTTAGCCCAGCTAACCCGAACCCTGACCCCTGAGACATGAGCCAGAGCGAGTGAGAGTTACCCCAGCTAACCCTAACCCTAACCCCAAAGACATGAGCCAGAGCGAGTGAGAGTTAGCCCAGCTGACCCAAACCACAATCCCTGAGACATGAGCCAGAGCGAGCGGGAGTTACCCCAGCTAACGCTAAACCTAACTCCTGAGACATGAGCCAGAGCAAGTGTGAGTTGCCCCAGCTAACCCTAACCCTGACCCCTGAGACATGAGCCAGAGCAAGAGTGAGTTACCCCAGCTAACCCTAACCCTAACCCCTGAGACATGAGCCAGAGCGAGTGTGAGTTACCCCAGCTAACCCTAACCCTAACCCTGAGACATGAGCCAGAGCAAGTGAGAGTGCCCCAGCTAACCCTAACCCTAACCCCTGAGACATGAGCCAGAGCAAGTGTGAGTTGAGACCCAGCTAACCCTAACCCTAACCCCTGAGACATGAGCCAGAGCAAGTGAGAGTTACCCCAGCTAACCCTAACCCTAACCCCTGAGACATGAGCCAGAGCAAGTGTGAGTTACCCCAGCTAACCCTAACCCTGACCCCTGAGACATGAGCCAGAGCAAGTGTGAGTTACCCCAGCTAACCCTAACCCTGACCCCTGTGACATGAGCCAGAGGAAGTGTGAGTTACCCCATCTAACCCTAACCCTGACCCCTGAGACATGAGCCAGAGCAAGTGTGAGTTACCCCAGCTAACCCTAACCCTAACCCCTGAGACATGAGCCAGAGCAAGTGAGAGTTACCCCAGCTAACCCTAACCCTAACCCCTGAGACATGAGCCAGAGCAAGTGTGAGTTACCCCAGCTAACCCTAACCCTGACCCCTGAGACATGAGCCAGAGCGAGTGAGAGTTACCCCAGCTAACCTAACCCCTAACCCCCTGAGACATGAGCCAGAGCAAGTGTGAGTTACCCCAGCTAACCCTAACCCTGACCCCTGAGACATGAGCCAGAGCGAGTGAGAGTTACCCCAGCTAACCCTAACCCTAACCCCTGAGACATGAGCCAGAGCAAGTGTGAGTTACCCCAGCTAACCCTAACCCTGACCCCTGAGACATGAGCCAGAGCGAGTGAGAGTTAGCCCAGGTAACCCTAACCCCTGAGACATGAGCCAGAGCGAGTGTGAGTTACCCCAGCTAACCATAACCCTAACCCCTGAGACATGAGCCAGAGCGAGTGAGAGTTACCCCAGCTAACCCTAACCCTGACCCCTGAGACATGAGCCAGAGCAAGTGTGAGTTACCCCAGCTAACCCTAACCCTGACCCCTGAGACATGAGCCAGAGCGAGTGTGAGTTACCCCAGCTAACGCTAAACCTAACCCTGAGACATGAGCCAGAGCAAGTGTGAGTTGCCCCCCTAACCCCTGAGACATGAGCCAGAGCGAGTGAGAGTTACCCCAGCTAACGCTAAACCTAACCCCTGAGACATGAGCCAGAGCAAGTGTGAGTTACCCCAGCTAACCCTAACCCTGACCCCTGAGACATGAGCCAGAGCGAGTGTGAGTTACCCCAGCTAACCCTAACCCTGACCCCTGAGACATGAGCCAGAGCAAGTGTGAGTTGCCCCAGCTAACCCTAACCCTAACCCCTGAGACATGAGCCAGAGCGAGTGAGAGTTAGCCCAGCTAACCCTAACCCCCCCTGAGACATGAGCAGAGCAGAGTGTGAGTTACCCAGCTAAGTAACCCCTGAGACATGAGCCAGCTGAAGCCCAGCTAAAACCTAACCCCTGAGACATGAGCCAGAGCAAGTGTGAGTTGCCCCAGCTAACGCTAAACCTAACTCCTGAGACATGAGCCAGAGCAAGTGTGAGTTACCCCAGCTAACCCCAACTCTAACCCCTGAGACATGGGCCAGAGCAAGTGTGAGCTGCCCCAGCTAACCCTAAACCCTAACCCTGAGACATGAGCCAGAGCAAGTGTGAGTTAGCCCCCTAAGCTGAGACATGAGCCAGAGTGAGCGTGAGTTACCCCAACCCCTGAGACATGAGACCTAACCCCAGCTAACCTAAACCTGAGACATGAGCCAGAGCAAGTGTGAGTTACCCCAGCTAACCCCAACTCTAACCCCTGAGACATGGGCCAGAGCAAGTGTGAGCTGCCCCAGCTAACGCTAACCCTAACCCCTGAGACATGAGCCAGAGCAAGTGTGAGTTGCCCCAGCTAACCCTAACCCTAACCCCAAAGACATAAGCCAGAGCGAGTGTGAGTTACCCCAGCTAACGCTAAACCTAACCCGAGACATGAGCCAGAGCGAGTGTGAGTTACCCCAGCTAACCCCTGAGACATGAGCCAGAGCGAGTGTGAGTTAGCCCAGCTAACGCTAACCCTAACCCCTGAGACATGAGCCAGAGCAAGTTTGAGTTACCCCAGCTAACCATAACCCTGACCCCTGAGACATGAGCCAGAGCGAGTGTGAGTTACCCCAGCTAACCTTAACCCTAACCCCTGAGACATGAGCCAGAGCGAGCGCGAGTTACCGCAGCTCTACAGTCAGTCAGGAACTCAACATGAGTGGTTCTTGTGTGAAGGCATGAGTATTAGATTCTAATGCATCATAACAGGACAATTTTCACTTTGCTCAGAATGTTGCAATCAGATTGTTCCCCAGTCATCTGTGCAGTTTAGCAAAAGCCAGTTGCCCAATTAAGTACTTTTTTTATACCTTTTCTGTAAGGAAGTGCAGTTTGCATTGCCCAATTAGTGTTTTTATACTTTTCACATGTAAGGAAGTGCAATGCAGATATACTGCCCCATGGAGAGATAAAGCAAAAACGGAGTTACCGGTAAATACTTTTTTGGTATAGTACCATCTGCTACGCAAGCGCATTTCGCCATAAACAGAAAAGACGACGGCTTCATATTCTTACTGAAAGCACTGGATCGTTCGGCAACTGCAATTTTTAAAGGGTTAAAAACATAAGCAAGTGACCGATCTGCTACTTGTCATTTCATTTTAATCTTCCCGGCATAAAATGCAGGGGGATATAGTCATCAGTGTGTCCAGCAGTAAATATTTTTTAAAGAAACTTGCCGCGTGCATTAATGAGGTCCTAGACTGGTGCCTTTTGACGTCATGTTCTGATGACTCTTGTTTAAAATGTTTAAGTTACGACACACTTTCAAATTAGTATATTGAACTCTAGGGCAATGCTAACATTAATCAATTCTTGCCTACCCTGACAATTCCGGATGTCAAAAATAAAAATCTCTTTACTTTTTCCCCAGCCTCCATGACGGAATTTACAACCGGTTGTCGCGTAGGTCCCACACACAAGGAGAAAGAAGGGCGATTTGGACAATGATCAAGCTAATAACATCATCGTGCGCGTCTCACTTTGCGGTAATAATGTTCAGAAATTTTCATGCGTCTGCTGTCTACAGTCAGCCTGAATTAATCTGAATGCAGCATAAGCATGTTCATTTGAGGTTGGTGGCCATATTGTCCAGCCCCAACTCACAGCCATTGGATGTTGTTCTTGGACTTCTTGGAGATGAGGTGGATGCCCTCCAGCACATTGGTGATGTCATAGATGCGGCGCTTCTGCACCTCGAGCGCCTGGGAGGCCCAGTTGAGGTCCACCACCCCGTCAGGCGACTGCGCCAGGAGGTCCAGGAAGCGCTTGGTGGTGAGGTTCAGGGACGTGTCGTAGCGCGACTTCTCCACAGACACCTTCGGCACTGAGGAACAGTACATACGCACGTCTCAGGCAGAGCAGGAAATGAAGGCGGCCAAAGGGCAAAAATTCCCTATTTTCAAAAGGTTCCCATTTTTCAGAAATCATCGTCAAATCTGTCCATTTTGTCTATAGGGTGGGTGACAGTAATAGACTAAAGTGACATTGCAGTCACACTTTTCAATTTGTTGAACATTGCTGCCCACCTGCAGCGATTAGGAGTCTGCAGTAGTTGCATTTTCACACCTCAGCGCAATCAAAAGCAAAAATACCTCTCACAATCCACTCCACTACTCAGGCCAACAGCAAAAAGCCAGTAAAAAATTCCTCACCATATCCCATCACTCTCTCACATGATCTGTGACACTGCTGTCAAAAGTAATCTTAAAACCAGCTACATCTTCATAGAGTTAGAAATGTCAGCGCTCCCTCAAAACTTCTAGGACAGCCAATTTAGCAGGAGATCCACCAAATTCCAGGGATTGCAATATCATGGGAACATCTTGCCAAGGGTGGCGCTGGAATACCTGCTTCATTATTCACACTTCTGGTTTCAGGGCGCGAAACTGGTTTTCCCTTTGCATGTCCGTGCTACAGGCAATGCAAGCGAGTTAATTACAGAACTGTTAATGGATTTTTTTTTCTGGAGACACAATCTAATGTCAGCTTTCAAGTGTTTCTGTATAATTATAGAATTCATATGTTCATGTGAAGCAAATACCGCAGCTATACGCTAACCTGGCGTAGCATTACTCGCGCAGAGTGCCGGTTGCCATGTTTACCGGAAGTGCACATTCCGAAACAGAGAACCGACCTCCACTAAACTCCAGCGCTTCAGCCAATCACAGGCAGGGATTTGCCGAGAATAGCAGTAGCATCACCGGTGGCAAAGTTTGGAAATTTAATTGCGATCCCTCGAAATGTTCAGTTAGATATTGTCAGAAAAATCAATACAACATTGAAAAGGCTAACTCTCTCTTAGAAGAGGTTAGAGCAAAGACCACCATGAAGGAATTCCATCCAGACTGATTTGCAAAGGGAATTAAGCGCTTTTCCCGCGGCAGGCGCTCATGTACCTCTTGGGGGTGCCGGTGTCGCCACGGGTGTCCTGCCGGGGGGAGGGGGCCGGGAACTGCACAGGTACTGGTGATCGCTGTCCAAATCCAGCTTCCGCTTCACCTAGGAGACATCAAAGGGACCAGGTGTTGGCACAGATTAGTGAGGGAGGTGTTAACCATGGCCCGTGCACAGACACTAATCCCCTCATGCACATACAATACATGCAGATACACTTATCAAAGCACTCGAGAGATGTGCACACCAAGTAAGACGCCCACACATTCAGAAGGGCATCATTCATTCACTGTCTGACGGTAGTTCAATAATTAACTATTTTTTCCCATTTGGAATATCTAAGAGGCAAATTCAATCAGCCAGTGCCCATGTTGTGTAATCACATACATCGTTGGCGGAGTGCTACGGTTGGGCCAATTGATGATGCCATTGGGAATGAACAATGGATTCAATCCATTGGCGATGGACATTAGCGGCAGGCAAACTTAACATTTCTTTGTAAACCGGCCATTAAGGATATTAATGATTCATCAATTAATTTCCGTTAATAATTTAACCAAGTACAAATGTATTAACTCATAATGTTGTTCTTTTTTGTACCATTTTAAGAGAGGGTTGACTTCAACACTGCAGTTCAGAAGATGACGGCGCAACAAAAGAAGAAGCGATCAGTGAAAAATGGTGAAGCGTGATGTGAAAGGATAAGAATAGCCGAGCCCAGCGTGAGAGCCTCACACTACTAACAAGAGCTATCAGGAGATGCATATCCCCCCGGCCCCTGTTAAATGACTCCAAAAAAACTTTATTGCACAACAGTTTCTGCCGATATGGCCTTCATCAGGTACCATATCAGGTTTGCTTTTATACAGCACTTTCTGTTTATTTATATTCCATGAGCCACTTCACTTCGCAGCCCAAGGATTCACATTTAAGTGGAACTTAAGCCTAGAAAATTCTAGCCTCTCTGTTTAGCGTGGAAATTTGCATTAAAACAGAAGGCATTGAGATATGAATCGTCTTCGTAGGATGTCAACATTAAACGAGACAGACGGTCGCCCGGTGGTCGATATGTATCCCTTGACCCCCTAAAGAAATCACTACCCGAATCGATAAGCTCTGTGATCTCACCATACACAAGGCCCACACCAAATATGAAACGAATCGGTTGAAATTTGAGACCTGTAGAGCGCCCACAAGCAAGTCTCTACGGTCGCAGCGGGAGATGTGGTGTGACGATAGCTCAACAACAAAACGAAGTTCAGCTTCGCAAACAGTAAAATTAAATAGCCGCTGATCTGCAAAATGATGAAAAAGGCTCCACACACCCTTAAGGTTGCTAGCTAGAAAAAAGATTATTCTCCTCTTCCCAGGTTTAAGCAGGCTTCTCTGCAGCGTTACCACGACACCTGTTGTGCTGAAAACTCCCTCAGGCGAGTGTTGCTCATATACAGACATACAGTTAGGTCCAGAAGTATTTGGACAGTGACACAATTTTCATTATTTTGCCTCTGTAATCCACAATGGATTTGAAACAAATCCGACGCTTTAGCAAGCTAACGAAGATCACCGCTAGCACTTTGCTGTCCAAAAAAAAAAAAAAAAAAACCCCGGCCAATTGGCCAATTCAGTGTCACTCCTATTCCCCATCATCTCCTTTAGTGTTTGCTTGCTAGTTAAAGATAACCCCAGATTTACTCCCATTTTGGAAATGACTTTTTCGGCTTGGCGTTTTGCCTCGCTTTATTTCCTTTTCTCTGCGCTGTGTCGATCATTTCCGTTGCTTCCTCTTGGGTACTTGGGTCACCTATGCGCCGTTATCGGCCAGGAGCTACACACCCACTGCTCAAAGGCTGACTCCCAGAAACACCCCTTTCAAAGTCAAATTAAAAAATGCAGGCAGATGGCAGGGTCTCTGAAGATACAGACACCCCCACACACTTCTACTGGGGCATAAGTGATTGAGAGAAATCATTTTTGAATGAGTTAATATGTATTGAGCAACAAAAGAAATGCAAGTTAATACAAGACTTACAAGAAACTAAGTATGAGAGTAAACATTGTAAAAATCTTAATATTATTCCCACGTGCATATTTACACTCCTTTCTTCAAACCTTTCTTTGTTTTACAATCACTTAGAATAGGTGACCATGTGAGTATGTTAACTAACTTGCGTTTCTATTGTTGCTCAGTACATTTTGTTTTAGGGAAATCTTACTCAGTATATCTTCAATTAAAATGACAAATGAGCAGCTTGTTAGAATCCTGCAAATGTGGCTGGAACATAAACAGCACACACAGAAAGCCCCCAGGAGCCCCCACTGGGGTATGACTGACTGAGATACGCTGTATTTCTTATTAACTGCAAGCAAAGGGAGATATATTGATGTTCACTGAATGCACGGAGGACCGTGAAAACATTTCATTCAATTATATTTGCAGTAAAGTGAAGCAATGAAAATGAGCCATCACTTATGATTGATCGGATAAAATGTATGGTTATGAAAGCCCAAGTAGCATTTTTCACTCTTAAAAAGATGCTGCACATCAAAACAGTGTGCGTCAATGGGAGCACAACATTTTCAGATCAATGGCAGGACTATTGCTTGTGAAAGACTGTTTTGTTTTTGCCCTGTTGGACATGACTCTCACAGTTAACTACAACCATGTTAAAAAGGGAGGAAAATGCTTAGCTTGGTTACACCAGCCCGAATTTCAAATGAAATCCAGCTCAATGTGTGAAACAGTAAGCTTGCAAGGTTGGTAACCAGGTCGCTATCCAGTCGAGAAGGTGCTACATGAGATCTGAAATACTCAACTCATTACTTATGAGTACTGCTGAAGACGCTGCTTTTTACTCTTAGCCAAGTAGTTTGCAGAGCAGGAGCTTTAACTGTACTAGCACAAGTTTTTTTTTTTTTTTTTTAGGAAGTAACGGTACTTTTACTTGAGTGGGAAATTTCAGTGCTTTTTTGCACCCCAGCCTGTGGCCAATCAATGCATTTTTTGTCAGAGGAGGGGGTGTGATGTAACCCCATCTGCCAAGTCTGGGAACTGTAAGCATTTAAGTTTCTGAAGCCCACATACTTCAGGAAGTTTCCGTCAGAAGATGGAAAATAATGATCCTAAGAAATATAATAGGTTCAGGTACTTCGTGTTTGGACTCCTAATAATAATAATAATAATAGCCTCCCCATCCCCGATTGCAAGATGTGAGGATCCACTAAGAGACGAAGTCCCAAGCCCACTATGTGCATGGCCATCTGGAGCGGCAATTTGGCAATGTGACAACACTTATATAAAAAAGACAACATTTATTCTACTAGGGCCCTTAACGACTTCTCGTAAACTTTTGCACATACAGCTATGCATGTGTGGTCCTAAATGACATGCAACAACTTTTGGGGTTTTTTATCTTGCTTACGTCTCATTACGTTGCGGCTCCAGAAAAATAAATATTTTACATCTGCCACGACGAATAGCCAACACCCATAACGAACAGGAGGCACACCCTCGCTCGGAGTGAAACAGAAAGCAGAGCATTTCCTACCGGAGGCCGTCCCAGCGTGGGCCGTCGCACATCCTCCTCCGGCGCGGGCCCTTGAGGAGTGGCGAAAAGGAGGATCTTCCCCGCGCTGTTGGGATCGGTCTGGTGGATGTCCACATCGTTTGGGGTTGAGATTATCACGATTTGGTGGTCCTCGCTGAGGTCGATGTTCCCAGAGCTTAAGATAGACTCGAAATCAGCCAGAAGATCCTCCGAGGTCAGACCTGTTACCAGAGTCTCTGACATGGCATGCGTGAACGCGGGGCAGCCTCCACTGCCAGCGGTCTGATCTGGACAGTACAACAGGCCTCGGGCAATTAGAAATACCTTTGCTGGCTAAAACGTGTCCCGTTTAAGGGTGGTTATGTGAAAAACGCTCGAAGTATTCACATCAAACCTGACATGGCGAGTGTGCGAGTCGACCATGTTTAGATTACGTGACTTTAGCTTCCCAGCACACAACATAAAAAGCACCGAGTTGGTTTACGTCTACCTTTCCAATTCGGTGACTTTCAACTACCTTTGTAACTTGATCAGTCCGCGTAACTTCTAACAGTAATCTTTACAAACTTAGTAAATGGCTTTAAAATCCCGCCGTCAAATACTTATCATAACTTTTGATAACGCTTTGAACCCGAAAATCAACTTATTTCTGGGGCTCTTGAAAAGAACTAGTTCTGCATTCGCAGTCTATGGCTAATCGCGACACACTGCTGAGAAGTGAGATTGCTAGCAGGTCAAAATTTCTAGTCATGAATGCATCAAAAACATCAACCAGAAACCGTAAAAGAACAATAAAATTTGGGACTATACTAATTTTAGCTCACACATAAGCGGTTTGCTGTCTGCCGTGGTAATGGAACAAAGTTAATCCCATTCAGTCGGCAGAGACTCGGCCTCCTATTGTTCACCCAGACCGTCGATCTCCTGCTAAGTCGGAGGAGAAATGCTTACCAATCAAACCAACTATATCACGTATTTTACGCTTTATTTCAATTATACATATATTCTGATCAGATAAACGTTGCATTTAAACAAATAAAACTTGTTACATAGATCGATAAGAGCGCAAATATCGAATAAAAGCACAGATTTAGTATTTAGGTCATCCATATGTTTGAAAACAGAAACAAGATACTAACTAGCTATATTGCTAGCTAGCAAGGTGGCTATCTAATAAAAGTATGCCGCATCACATGCAACCACATAGAAGCAGTTATGTTAAGTTATAGAAAATCAGCATATCGGGAATGTGCTAAGTTTGGGTAGCAGCCAGACCAAAAACTCAGCAACTCCAGCTGCAATATGTTCGGCGCAGAAAGTGAAAGGCAGTCCTACACTCCTGTCCTGGCTCTGTCTGATCATCCCAAAAGCACACCGACGCGAGAATAGATCGCACTGCTGAAATGCAATGTTCCGAAGAAATTCAGAGCCATTTGCATCAAATCGCAATTCCCTGAAGCAAACTTTGCATTAATTCAGCTTGATCCTCGACTTCCGAAGCTCTTGCTGAGTTGTTGTTGTTATTGTCCCAGCTGATCGGAACAAGGGTTGAGATTTGCGCGCCAAATCTTTTTTGCCGCGAAACTAGCACGTGTATGAATAGCGCTACATGATTGGTCGAGCTGCCAAGCTCCATGGGTGTTATGGACTTACTGCTCAGTCTCTTCATTGGTCTAGTGTAGTGGCAGACATCTTTGGGGCGTTTCAAAAAGTTCAACAAAGGAAGAAATGAGCATGTTTGCCCCGGTGCTAGATCTGTCAGAATCACAAAATGCTCACTTTGAGATTGACTATATGAGTTTTTCTGAGGCTGAAAGTGGAGAAAAAGTTTGCAAGAGAACAAGACAGAGAACTTTATGGCTGGTGGTTTTAGAACAGTGTTCAGCAAGATGTCTCCTCTCGCAGGATTGACAGGATGTTACCGACCTCTGACTGACATGACGTGAAAAGCCCCCCTGTGCAGAGCAGGCGTGAGAAAGCGTCTGAATTATGCATATTTTGGACTCTACAGACATTAATGAAAATCAGCATTGTATGCCGTATTTTGTTTCTTTTACATTGACAATGTATAAATGCTTTATAACTAAAATTAACTTTAAGAGACTTGACAATTTGATATGGGGGGCAATATTATTTTCCAAATAGGTCAGATGTCAACACGACCTGCTTAGTTCTTACTGATTTCCTGTCACCACAATAACTTCAAGAGGCGTTAATAGCTTTTGTATGTATTCAGTTTTATCAGCTCTGACGTCGGGTACTGGCGCTCATTGTTTTGGTTGTTTTCCTGCATCATGGAATGATTTTAATGACAGAAAGCAGAGAACTCGTATTTACTTGTTTCTGTGAACAAATTTGGCTATGTGTGATTGTATAAATTAGTGTTGAAAACGAATAATTTCTTCTCATGAACCTGTATATCAAATTTTGTAGATGTATGTGTAATCTGTGGTTTTGAACAAAAAAATTACAAACTGGCGTGTTTATGGAGTTTCTGGAAGCTTTGTCGCTGGTTGTGGTTCTGTACTCGTAAGGCTGGAGATATCCTTACTTTTTCTCCTGCCAGTTTGTAATATTGGAGATTTAGCCATCCGCATGTCCATCCGTCCGTCCGTCCGCTCGTCTGTGATCATTTTCATTTCCGGCCATTACTCAAGAAACGTTCAATATTTCTTCACGAAGCCACGAACAGGTTCTGGAGTAGTGCTCTTTGCTATTTTGAGATTTTTATCTCGACTAACCACAAGGAGGCGCTATAACAACACACTTTACACAATCCTAAAACTCTTGAACCAAAGGTCTCAGAAACGATATTATTTTACCGGATTCTGTGGGTCTCTATAAATCCATGTAATTCACAACCGTTTACGTCTCTGTACATTTTATGCCATTTAAAATTTTTTGTTAAACCTTCAAACTTAGTGTCCCCCTGCATGGTGCAAGCAATTCACATGAAATTTGGCACTCAGCATCTTCAGGCCGAGAGCTTTGGTCAAGGTTGCTATTGACGTGTTTTGCGAACAAGATGGCCACCATCGACGAATCAAATTTCACCATCTCTTATACTCTCTTAGCAATCATGCGTTATCATGAATCTTTACAAGATTATTTGGGATGAGTGAAAGACCAATCAACCATAAAAACTGCCTTTTGCTATTTTAGAATTTTTCAATTCTAAATTTCAATTCAAATTTCTAATTTTGCAGGGGCCAGGAACATCTACCACCTCCTGATGGTTCTTTTCACCCACCTGTTTGCATAGACAACCAACTGCATCATGATCAGAATAGTTCACAGACTTTCCTGTGTGGTTTGCATGTTACTGAAGGATTCTGCTGAAAGGCTTTCCCGAGAACTGACAGACCAGATTGTGCTGAGCTTCCAGATTTGCATGTGAACTCCTGACCCTGTCACTACTGTCCCTACACTGCCCTTACTGCTCATGTGCATCTTGCACCTTGTGTATGTGTAGCGTTTGGCTAGAAATATACTTGCTTTCAACGACACGCTCGCATGCCCATAATGTCTGGCTCGCGTATTCGACGTCCGCTTGGTGCTTTGGTTGTGGACTGGCAAGATAAACCTGCCATAATACACCTCAATTTTCATGCGATTTTCATGAAAGTACTGTTTTATGCCTTAAAAACGTCACTAAGTTTTGTTTAACACTTTCTAAAGCTATGAAACACTATGAGCTTTCATAGTGCCGTTTCAAGCCGCGATATTTACGCCTCTGTAACGTCTCGCCTGCACTATGAAAGCTCCAGAAACGGGATGGGGGGATCAAGTGATCCCACCTCTGTAACGCATTCAGAGGTAGTCACAGTGGCGTAAAATTGGTGGGACTGTTGGAAGCGGGACCACTATGAATCGGCCATCCCGGCAAGGTGTAAAATATGACGTCGCGCCTCCCCTCTCGTTCCGCGACGCCGGGCTGCACTATGAAACGTCCCGAATATCACGCCTTCCTGGAATCACTATGAAAGCGCCAAGGTGAAAAGCCGGCACAGATCTTCACGGCAATATAGCGGGACATTCGCGGGAACGCACTATGAAAGCATCTACTGTCTTCAACCAGTTGTCAACTTGAATAACTGCAGTGAATATGCAAAGTTCAGGGAAAATGCACACTTGGGTGATGAATCAATGGAAAAATCATCATAAACAGTTTTAGTAAGATGCTGGGCTTCCACAAGCCACCAGATCAGCTTCATCACCCTTTCGCACAGCATTTACAAGTGTAGAATTTTCTGGAGAGATGGGGTATCTTATATTGGGGATATTCCCTCATTTTGTGGTTTGATTATGATGGTGGGAGTGCTGTCTAACATATTGCTCCAAAATCTCCCACATGAGTTCAGTTGGTTTGAGATCTGGTGGCTGAAGGCAGTGGCATATGCTTAGGATCATTTTCGAGCTCATAAAATCATTCAGTGACCCCTTATGCCCTGTGGGGTTTGGGCCATTGTCATCCTGGAAGAGATCACTCCCATCATGGAAGGAATGCGTCATGATAGGATGTACAGGTGATCACGCAGAATAATTGCACTGATTTTCTGTGACCTCTTTGGCACGAAAGGGTTGAGGGATGTCAAACCATCTCAGGAAAATGAACAGAAACATCTGCGTTTGCTGTGCTTGTCCACACATTTATGCAGGAGTTTTCTATTCATTTGTTGCTTGTTTGTCAAAAATGGAACAAGCAAATTTAAAACAATGACCACATGAGCAGAATGTAGACATGAGCAGTCCTCTTTGAGGGTCTGTTTGTGTGTGTGTGTGTGTGTGTTCATGGGTGTAAGTGGCAATGTAAAATCAGATGGGGGTATTCATTGCAGACATAGTCATGGCATCTGTGGCATGTTTGGCTGGAGGAAGGTTAAAATGCCAGAGAAACGCTGTGTGTTACGGTGCTCTTGTGAGCTGCATTAAAACACGGTTTTTTTTACTCAGTAAAAAGTCGTCAAAAACTGTTTTTTTGCTGTTTTTCCATAGAGTGATGAACCCTTCCTGCTGTTTTGCATGGCCAGTATGTTCAAACTTTCTGTAACCAGTCTCTTAAGAGTGGAACTAGACCTGAGCAATGCATTAATGAAAAGTGCCTGCCATTGTTAGGCTGTACATCTGTATTGTCATTTGGAATGGTACAGTTATCAGATTCTGCGGTTTAGATATTGATTTGATGAATTAACCTTGCAGGACTTCACTGCCTGTCCAAATAACTAGTCTTAATCATATATGACCTATAAACAGCCTGTGTAAGTATAATGGGTTGTCCGTCACTTTAAGAGATGGGGATTAATAATGGGCGTGATTACACTCAGGCCAAAACATAAATAAACCTTTTGTTCCAGAATGGAAATTTCAAAGGAGTATACACAGGTAACATTACTGTTGTAGGAGAAGCCAGTATTCAACTTAGCATGTTTCCTCAATCTCTGATGATATATGATGGTCATTTTAGAATTTAATACAGTAAAAATATTACATATTGCTCCTTTATGCATATGGGCCTTCATAGTTTTTTTTTTTCTTGAGATGACAAACCACAGAAATAAAGTACTGTGAAAAGGTATTTGCCCCTTTCCCAATTTCTTCTATTTTTCTGTATTCATCTCGCTTAAATGCCTCAGATCATCAAAGCTTAATTTTTACGTATGGCAAAGATAACCTGAGTTAACACAAAATGATGTTTTTAAGTGTTGATTTCATTTATTGAAGGAAAAAAGCTAGCCAACTCTACCTGGCGCAGTGTGAAAAACTAATTCCCCCTGAGTTAGTAAATCAACTAATTAAACTACTTTAATTGATAAATGGGATCAATTTCATGTGACGCACACAGGCATGATTACTGTCACCCCTGCTAGCCAATCCAAAGAAAGCAAAGCACTCATCTTTTTCCAGCTGGAGATCTTGATGAGCAGCTAATCAGCTGAATTAGATGTGCTAAGTTAGGGATTCATTGAAAACCTACAGGATGGTAGCTCTCTAGGAAAAGGGTCAAAAAGCACGGTTTTGCAGGTTTTGGAGAAGTCCCACGGCAAGAGAGCAATAGCTAGATGGCCCACATGCAGTCTAAAGAAAATTACAACCAAACATTACCAACCATTTTTTTTTTGGGCCAACAATATAAAGCACAATTCAAAACGAGCATCATACCAAGCTCAATGTGGTGGCTAGCTTGCGAACTCTTTTCTAAACTTACCGAGACCCGGTCGGTTTTACTGTTCATGCTTGCCATATTGAAAACGGTGATCAGCCTCTCTACATTGCTGAAGACCTCCACATGCCCTGTTTTATAGGTTCTCATCCATGTAAAACTCCTAACCGCCTCTTTATATAAATATTGGGAATGGACATCAGAATGGTTATCAACAAGATAGCTTTTCCCAGCTAGCTGGTTAATTGTAAATACACCTCTTTACTGGGCCCAATAGTGGCTTGTTGGGCATAAATTTTTTTAAATAAATGGTGCCAGGAATGGACATTACCTTGAATTTTGGCCATATATAATTTTAAAACCCACTCCCAAAATATATCTTATTATTTCCATTTAGGTTTTGCCCTGTATCCTTAAGTCATTACATTTGTTGTTGCTTTTTTTTTTTTTTTAACAGCAGTCAACTATAATTTACACTGGGGTTATTTTCAGTCAGTGTGGACACCAGTGTAGTACTTTGACCTCAGTACTCAATTGGCCTCCAATCGGCCAGTTCTCACCACTCTGTTCTGTTGTATGAACTCATTGCTATTGTGGAGCATTCAGTACACGGCCAGTGGCAATCGGTAATGTTCTCACACCTGTATTTGCCCAAAATTGGATTTTTTTGCCATCTCTCTATAATGTTAGATAGACAAGCCTCCCCAATGTATTTAATTGATTACGGGTTTAGTTCAGCCCCAAGTTGAATAGTTAAAAAAGAAAAAAAAAAGAATTAGAATATTCAGAAATATAAGTTGCTTGAAACGCTCTGTAGTGGCAGTACTCTTTTTCAACTCATGCAACACGCTATTTTCTGGCCCAGTATTGACAGTAAGATATCTAATTACCCTTACAGTTCCTTACCTTGAAAGCAACTTTAAAATATATGACATGTACTCTCTATTTTTACACAATACTGCTGAGTTACGAGAAAAATAGCCTTTGTTTTCTAAATAAGACTTTCTGTATCTACATAACTTCTCCCCAAAAATAAAATGGCAAATATTAAGATAGGCCTACTATTAGATATCTCACAGTATGCATAACGTTCATTTGCGCACAGTGGATCATGCTGGAGAGTGTTTGGATGCTGATGGTACGGTGCGGTACTTATCACCAAGATATTAAGCACCCCCTACTGTTCACAGGTACAAACTGCACGTATGGGTTTCCCAGCATGCTAGATTATGTACAGGGAACTACAAGATGGCGCAGGCAATATTTGAAGCACTCGAAGGTAATTTAAGAACAAAATTTCTCCGCAGTTTAACATAATTTGTGGAGGTGCTGTTGTATCATCGCTTTCCTTCCTTCTCTTCTTTTCAGTGCCAGCGTTTTCAGATTTTGTTGGTTTATTTGAAGAGTGGGTGAAGCACTTTTGCACTGTCAGTGCAATGACAATGAAATAAGGGCGTTTTCTTCTCAGTTATTCGCTGTGCAGTTGCTAATTAGTTGCGACTGAGCGCTTGCGAGGGGGCATGTTTTTGTTTCCGTTTTGATGCTTTATCATGAAGCTGCCGGTACCCTCCTCCGAATGATCAGAGGGAGTAACACCGACTGAAACAACAGCCGCTGGAACAGCACGGGGAAAATGGCTGGAAGGAGACAGGCATGTTGTTAAACAAGCTGCAGCCTATCGGGTGCAGCTTTTCTGTTGCTCGGCGGGACTGTTCGCTGATTTCCTCCCGTGAATTCTAATGAGATCGGTTGAAAGTAATTCGTTTATTGTATTTCAGCTGACTGCTAAAAGTATATTGCTCGTTATGAAGCTCGGTCGCGTTCACATTGCCTGCATGCAGATTGAATTTCTTGTTAAAGCACCACAGATACAACGCATTTTTACAAATACAAATAGGTAGTATTTTTTTTTTTTCTATTTCTGCCGCGCGTTTTGGTTGTTGAATTTGTTTTTAGGTTTTTGTGTTGTTTAATTTGTGTCGTCTCTGGAAATGCAGCGCCTGACGCTGACTGGAGATGTCTTGCTCAGCTGTAGTGCATTTGCCCTTGTCATCCCTTGTGGAAGCGAACATCCGGAAACGGTGAAATTTCTCTCAAAATTCAACGGGGATTGTCCTATACTCGCACTACGTCAGTGAATGCGCTTGTGTCACTTGATCCACAGATGCAGATTCAAAGGTTCACAAGCCAGTTTAGGGTTTGAGACTGTGTAATAACACTTATTGCGTATGGTCATAATAGAATAATGCATGAATTATGTAGCTCGCCTGGATCAGTGGTCTTGTGGGCTTAGGTCATGGCCTGTTTGTCATTGATCATTTGCGGGGTCTGGAAAAATCTGAAAGTTTCTGAAACTGTTGAGCCAATGAAGCTAAAACTTTGCGGACATCCTTCAGCTGATAAGGACACCAAAGTGTGCATAAATTGTCAAGATTCCGTCTGGCCATCTTGAAAACGCTATTTTGACTAATTTTTTAGCTCGCCGGGACGAATGTCCTCGGAGAGCTATTGCCGTACCCTCGGCGTCCGCGTCCGCGTCCGTGGACAGCAAGATTAAAGTTTTCTGGCGAGCTGTGTTGTCTTCTGACAACTCTTGATCAATAAGTTCTGCAGCAATTATGATGAAATTTAGTTTGTTGGTAAAAAGCATCATGGCTCGGCTCAAATACTCCAGGTTTTTACATGCATTGCATTTTGACCTTGATCTCTCCTCAGACTATGCCCATAAATTTCATAAATGGCTTTAAAAATCATCATCTCCGAAACGACTTGACCAATGATGCTGACACTTGGCAGACAGCAACCAACCAATGTGGACACCAAGGTTTAAATAAGTCATTGTCATTCATTTCCAAGTATGGCTGCTATGGCTGCCTTCTTTAGAATGCCATTTTAACCCATTTGTCAATAAACTAACGGAGATTTAGCTTAAATTTGGTGTGCAGGTACAAAGCAGCAGGACTGTACATACTCTATGATCCAGGTTTCTTGTTCAGTACATTTTGAGTGTCATTTGAGATCTGACAGCAGACCACTCCCTTATATTTCATAAATGCATTAGAATGTCATCTTCAAAACCACCTGTTCAAGCTGAAAATATGTAGGCATCTTGTTACCCCTGAGTTGTTGCAGTATGTCTATCATTATTTCGATAAGTGTCTGACTGAAAAACAATATTCTGAAACCACGTTTACAAATGATTCATTTGATGTCATCTGCACCAAGTGATAAGTTGATGGCTGAAGGTAACCGTTACAAGTTCCAACTTGATTCCTATCAGTATTATAATTTTGAATTCTTCTCTACTCTTGGAAAAGGGTTGAGCCAGGATTTTAAATAGATTTTGGCAGGCAAAAATGGAGAATGATGGTATGTAGGATTTAACTCTGCAAAGCGTTTTGTTTTTGACCAACTAAAAGCACACAAAACTTGAGGTGTTTATCTCCAGTAGTTGGTGAGATACGGGCTTTTGGGTACCATCACCCCCCCATGACGGCCATGACCGAATTGCTGAAATAGTGATTGTCTGCCATCCGTTAATAAAAAAGTACATTAGAGAGGACATTTTTTGCAGTTTCCATTAAGATTCTACCCTCTCACGTAAATAAATGCAATATTATTACTCTGGAAGTCCTATTTTTCAAAAAATTTTTATTTCAAAACCTATTTCTGTGCATTGACAGCACTGCAGAATTGGGCGAGGTAGCGATTCTTTCAACTCATCATTTTCAAAATAAAGCCAAAACTGCCCTGCCACTCCTTTTTTAGCCCGCTTGGCCGACAGGCCCAAGGGGCTTATGCTGTGCTTAGGGTCATTAGTGGTGGTCTGTTGTGCTTGCGTGCGTGTTGTTTCAGCGCGATACAGCTTTCAGTTTTCCACGGATCCTTTTCATATTTTATACACATGTATGTGGGCCCAAGATCTAGCCCGAGTTTGATTTTGGGGGTGCTGCCATTCTTGGTTTGGCCACCAGGTGGCTTTTTCTGCAAAACTTCAAACAGCTCTACCTCCCTTATTCTATGAGCTAAGCTGCTCAAATTTTTACTGTTGGGTGCTCTGCCGTGGGTTAATCAGATATCTAATGGGTTTTTGATTTGACTTAATTTTAAAGGTTATATAGGTCAAAGGTCATAAAATGTGCCGGTTTCGTTTCAGCGCCATAGCGCCCTCAGTTCTCAACAGATCCTTTTCCTATTTTATATGCATGTATTTGGGCCCAAGATCTAGCCCGAGTTCGATTTTGGTCATGCTGCGATTCTTGGTTTAGCCACCAGGCGGCTTTTTCTGCAAAAATTCAAACAGCTCTAGCTCCTTTATTCTACGAGCTAAGGTGCTCAAATTTTTATTTTTTTTATTTTTTATTTTTTTTAAGATTTTTTTTTTTGGGAATTTTCCCATTATTCGATAGTTATACAGTGTAGAGAGACAGGAAAGTTGGGGAGAAAAATGGGGGAAGACATGCAGCAAATGACCTAAGCCGGATTTGAACCCAGGTCGCTGCGGGAAGGACACAGCCTTTATGGTACGCGCACTTAGACCGATGAGACACCAGGGCGCCCCTTGCTCAAATTTTTAATGTAGGGTGCTCTGCCAAGGGTTCATCATATATGTAAAGGGTTTTTGATTTGACCTAAATTTCAAGGTTATGTAGGTCAAATGTCAGAAAATGCACAGATTTTGTTTCACTGCAATAGTGCCTTCACTTTTCTACGGATCCTTGTCATATTCTATATGAATGTATATGGGCCCAAGATATAGCGCCAGTTTGATTTTGGGCTTGCTGCGATTCTCGGTTTGGCCACCAGGGGGCTTTTTCTACAAAACTTCAAACAGCTCTAGCTCCCTTATTCTACGAGCTAAGATGCTCAAATTTTTACTGTAGGTTGTGCTGTCAAGGGTTCATCATATATTTCATGGGTTTTTGATTTGACCTAAATTTAAAGGTTATGTAGGTTAAAGGTCATAAAATGCAGATTTTGTTTCACTGCAATAGTGCCTTCAGTGTTCAAAGGATCCTTTTCATATTTCATTTGCATGTATATGGGCCCAAGATCTAGCCCCAGTTCGATTTTGGGCATGCTGCGATTCTTGGTTTGGCCACCAGGGGGCTTTTTCTGCAAAACTTTAAACAGCTCTAGTTCCCTTATTCTACGAGCTAAGATGCTCCAATTTTTTGCCCGCTTGGCCAAAAGGCCCAAGGGGCTTATGCTTTGCTTGGAGTCTTCAGTGGTGGTATGTTGTGCATCTGTGCGTGGGTGTGTAAACTTTTGGCTTGTCTGCGCTCTAGCGTCTTCAGTTTTTCACCGATTCTTTTTTATATTTCATATGTGTATATAGCGTCTTATGGTCCAGACCAAGTTCGATTTTCAGCCCAATCGGACCGATACTTTGGCCAATATTGGGCGTTCCATTTTGGCTGCGTTTGGCCAAGCAGGCGCAGTGGCTTTGCCACTATTTTTTTTAGTCTTCTGCTACCCAGCGGGTGGTTAGGGGACTAGTGATTTAGTCTGGATCGTTTCCGGAGCACATCTTTGGCGCTGTTGATAGTAGCCTTTCAAAATTGCTTGTATAATTTGCCCTAATCCTATAGCCTTTTGAGTGGTTTGTGTCTGTCCGCCCGTCCAAGCTTGTGTAATCTTTGGCGGGAGACTTTTGCTGTCTCTGACCGGCTTGTTTGTGCTATATTCAATTTATACATATTCAAACTGCCAGTACGTTTGAAAATGCAGCAGGTACAATTGAATCTCAAGCATGTTTTGTTTTCTTTATTTTTTCAAAAACACAAACCTGTGAATAACTGCAATTTAGCAGATCACTGTAGATTTATTGGCTGCCTACAGTGTACAAGGTGGAAATGTAGCAATTCAGTCTGAAGCTCATTATTTCTTAGTTTTTAAAGCTGCATCATCAAAATTTTGGAAATAATATGAGGAACTTGTGAGCATTTAAATCTGCCCAGATTTGAAGGCCTAATGTACTTTGTTTTGATTGAGCGACATCAAGAAACGGTGAGTTGGTAAAATGCTTTGTTGCATAATCCTTTTAAAATAAACAGTGCAACTTCTTTGAACTCTGATTTCTCTGTTGTATTCAGTGCCTTTGTTACCTTGGCAAACAATCAAAGTATGAGCATTTAAAAGTTCATCTGTTTTTATGTTCATATGTTTCAAGTTTGGCTTGCAATGGACAACTATTCTCTGAACTGGTTTCTTAGAAGCAGCGTTACAAGAAGGATTCTGCGATATGATGGCTCTTTCTGATGTGTTTTAATAAACTTGAAATGCTTCAACTTTGCTCAATTGTAGTGTTGTTTGTCCATTATCACTGGGTATAGTCCATTTGTCCAAAGAAGATCCTTTTCTTGTATAAATAGATGGTGAACATTTTTGCTGGCAACATTGTGTTATGCGTTAAAGCTGCAGTTGGTAACTATGAGGAGAGAGAGGACTTGGCATGAAAATTTGAAAAAACGAAACTTTCAGGTCCCTCCCCCTGCCTCTCCACTGCACTCCTTCCCTAAGACCCTCCCCCAGAGGAACGCGAAGGCACGCGAGCTGTTATGCGTGCGACTGTGGAGAGATTTTGCAAGTTCACATTATGAAAACGGCCAAGTTGCCGAGGCTAGACATTACTGTTGTGAACAGTCAACATTGCTGGCCAACAAACGAGCAGAAATAAATCATGTCGACATGAAAAGTAATCTACAGCAGTATGTATTCAGTAAAAACCCAGCACACGCTTATTTCAGTAAGTTACCCATTGTTTTTTTTTTTTTTTTTTGAGTACAGAAACTGTTGTGAATCCTGCTGAATGGCCAGTAAACCATGTATGACAGCATTTAGCTGTGAGAGCACAGAAACGTTACACATATTTTTGAGGACAACAACACAACCGATAAGACTGCCAGGTCACTCCATAAAGATATTTTCTGCTACTTTCTAATAAAACGACGCCAGTAACGTTAGCCCTAGCATCGGAAACAAGCCAACGTTAGCTCGATTGCAACATCACAGTAACATCACATGCACTACGAAGTACTCTAACAATTACAAGATGCTGGCTATTCGAACAGCGACTGTGCTTGTAAGCGACGTTCACTCGCTTATTTGCAGAGCGAAAATGAATTGATGCCAGTTAGGGCTGGGGTAAGTAGCAGCTGTGCATGTGAGCGACGCATTGCGGAGCAAAAATGAACCACCGAATAAAGCAGGGGTTTACCTGTCAAGCAGAAAAGTCACCAACTCTGTGTCGGTTTTTAATCCTTCCAGATCACGGAGTTCCCTCCACCTCTGAAAAGCCAGTCCGATGTTCACTCTGGTTTCATCCCGGGCTTTGTCTAATTCTTTTGTGCTTTTTTTTCCTTCTGGCTTCCTCTTCTTACTTGTCTTAGCCTTGTATACTGTTGTCGGTAACGGAGGTATCGGTATTTTTTTCCTCACTGATGGTTGTTGTTGCGCCATTAGTTTCTCTAAGCTCCCGAACCCTCTCTCTGAGATTTGAGCTTGACTGAGCACTGACGTGAACTGAGGAGGAAGGGGGAGGAGGCTGTCCGCAGCGCAGGCGTGTGCACTGTTTGACGGCTGTCAGACACCATCCTGGCTCTGATTGGTTCTTTTTGGTCGGTCCGAACGATTCTTTTAAATTGCAGTAGGAGCAGTAGGTGGGTTTAAAGGAGCCTTTTTTTAATTACAGAGTACTAGTTTTATGTAATACTGTCTGTACACGGTGACAGTTTTAGCAAAAATGACAAAAATTTACTTTTATAAGACTTTCCAACTGCAGCTTTAAATTTCAAATTCAACAATTATTCTATCATTTTCTGCTATTTTCTCAGAGGGTGTACATTTTTTAACCCTTTTTTGGTTGTATTGTAATCAGCAAAGACGACCGTAGTTGTGTGCCAAGGTTCATTAACCAAAAAAAAAAAAAAGATATTTTTCTGCCTACCCCAAATGGGCATGGTGATTGTGCTATGAATCAATGCTAAAACCCACTAAAAATGCAGAATTCTTGCGTTCTATCAGAGTATCGGTAAGGAGTTTTATATATGTTAGAAACCTAATGAATCTCAGGCTGTTGCTTCTTACACTGTTTACTGAAGTTGCCAATATATGATGCTGCACACCAAGACCTCATGTTGCCATTATTAAGTGGAGGGAGGGGCCTGAAGTCTTAGCTTTGGGGGATTTCATGAAAAATCGTGCTAGGTCCATGGCCAGGAGTAACAAAATGTGGACGGGTGCGAGCTTACTTGTCTAATTTTTACCCAATTAAACCCATCTATGTATTAAAATGCCCATCTCAAAGACGAGTAGACAGGTGCCTGGCTAAACCTTTGGTGCTAGACCAAATGATATTTAGGTAATCTTTGAATATCTGGTCCCGCTTGGTATCAGTTTAACTTCACCGCACAATTGTCCCACAGATATTCAGTGTACTGACTTTACATTGCGGGAGGGAGGTCAACCTGCAGGTCGCTCATGAGTGTCGATGTTGTATTGGCACTCACCTCATTATTTATCGGATGTTATTCCTCTTTCCCTTTCAGGGATGGACAATCAGACCGTTCTGGCAGTGCAGTCGCTTCTGGACGGGCAGGGAGGAGTCCCAGATCCCAGTAACCAGAATGGAACAGGAAACGCCACTGTACAGCCCATGGGTAACACTGCTCGCATGAAATAATACTAATAATACGAATGAAGATTATTCCAGATGATACAGCCCAATTTACAAAAATATAGGGATAGTATGGAAAAAGCTAATAAAAAACCTGATTTGTAAAACATCCCTGCCCTGTATTAAAGGTCCCCTATTATGTCACCAGGTGCACAGCCAATTAGTTATTACAAGCCATTTCATAATCTTTCCCCTCTTGACATCATATGAGGAAGTAACCAACCAGAGGAACTGATCTCCTTCAGCCAAGCGGTCAATCAGACTTTATTATTCTGGGTGGTCACTCCCCCTTGTGATGTCAGAAAGGGGAGATTTTGAACTGGCTCATAATGGCTAATCAGCTGTGCACCTGGTGGCATAATAGGGGGCCTTTAAACTGAAAACGATGCTGATGATCTGTTTGTAATTAGGCCAAACCACAGTGAAATTACTCTGAAGCTACTATATAACTACCAGGAAAGCTGTTTAAAACATTTTTACAGGTGTTTATTTTTCTGTCAGTCCGTCTGTGGACAATTTTTGTGAACACAGCTGAACTTCACAGGTGAATAGTTATGATAAAAAGGAAGGTCGAGTGCAATACCAGATAACATACAATGGTATGCAATTGTATACAATGCAATACCATACCGTAGTTGCAATTGATTTATGTCATTTTAAGGTGTTTTTTTTGCGGAGCCTTTTTGGGAATGTTTCTGTATTTTTGAGCGTTCTTCGAGAGTGATCCTCTTAACTGCCTGGATTGACTCCCACAGACGATGAAGATGTCTTCCTGTGCGGAAAGTGCAAGAAGCAGTTCAACTCTCTGCCCGCCTTCATGACCCACAAGAGGGAGCAGTGTCAGTCCAACGGGCCGTCCCTTGCCACAGTCTCCCTGGCCTCCAGCAACTCCTACGCCCCTGTGCCCTCCATCAACTCTGTACCCCAGCCCCCTGCCAACCGACAGGTGTGTTCCACTGTCCGGCACCGCCCTGTGGTGACCTATCCTTAATGCTCCTTACTGAACACACTGTTGGCGAGGGGGCGGGGTTTTCTGTATGGAGTCGTACTGTTATAGCTTAGCGGGGGGTTCTGAATATGATGCTTTTGGAGCTGGGGGTGGGATTCTGAGTGTGATGCTGGTTTAGCTTGAGTGGGATTCTGACTGTGATGCCTTTCTCGCTGGAAGGTTCTGTGCGCTCATAGGCTCATGTTCTTCCCCCTGTACAGCAGGTATCCACCTACATCACAGTGCCACAGTCCCCTCTCACTCACACCCTGGTGCAGGGGAACGTTCTGGTCAGCGACGACGTCCTGATGTCCGCCATCTCGGCGTTCACCTCTCTGGACCAGCCAATGGCCGCACTGCAACCCCCCATTCAGGTGAGTTTCGCCAAGGAGGAGAGTTGTAGCATCAGGTGGCACCATCATGTGGCATTATTGATTATTGATTACACAATTACACCTGATGCGCTCTGAAAGAATCTGTGAAGGATAGACTCCGCTTTCCCTGCTCACTTCCTACTCCTGCCCCTTAAGGCATTGAAGGCAGTTAATAGATTGAGCTGTCCTTAAAAAAGGAGGACCTTGATGAGGATGTGAAAAAATAAGATCGGAATGACGCTCTCAATAAGCATATGCCGTTCAGATGCTTTTTTGTGCCTTTTTTTATTTTTATTTTTTAATAAAGCAGACATTTGGTATATTTACCTTTTTTCTGTATTTATGGTTATTACACCTCAGCCACACACACTGTGGGCAGGAGGCGTACTCTGTTTTGGTCACGTCTGTCCATTACACTGTCGGAACGTCACACACATCTTGTGCGCTCGATATCCTCCCAAAAGGTGGATGGATTTTCACTGAATCAGATATGGCAACTCCCCGCAAAGGGTGGCTGAACTGATTAGATTTTGGAGGTCATTGAGTCAAAGGTCAAGGTCACATAAGGTCAGGTGTATGCGAGAACTGAAGATCAACTTTAATGGCAACCAGAGGTAAGGCAGAGGCATGGCAATCAGTGCGTTGCATTAACTTGTACCTTGTTATGTTTGGTCTATGATGACTGCCTCCACTTTCTATGGGAACAAGTTGCTTAGATTCTGCCTTGCATTTCAATAGGCTTGTTTCAGCTGGGTTACCGTTGCAGATATTTTAGATGGGGTGCTTTGTGTTGTAATCTCAGCCACGCCCCTTTTCATGAATTTTCATACATAGTCTGTAAACCCCGGTCAGCAGCACTGGAGCCTGATGAGGAAGCTGTATTGCTGATCTGGATGGTATTGCATTGATATTATGTTTTTGTATACTTCCTTTGTTTCCAGAGTAACCTGAGCATGCACACAGGGTCCACCTACCTGCAGCACCCTCAGCACCCGGCCCACCCTCTCACCCCCGCCCAGACTCAGCCGCTCTCCTCCCAGGTACATTCCAGCAATGGCTCTGTGGTTCAGGTCTACAGCACACTGCCCCCTATGATCGGAGGTGGTAATGCGGAGGTTTCGACGCTGGGCTTGCAACCTTTTCAACAAGTTCAGGTAGGAATCCACAAGCTCAGCCATTTTAGAATTGTAATAAAGCAGGATATGCATTGGAGTTGCTTGGAATCTGTTTTGAGCTAAGTTTTTTTTTTTTTTCTTGGTTTGGCTCTTTGTTGCTGTCATGAAACATTTATTTAACATTTCTGACAGTTCTTCCGAGAATCTCTTACAATGCTCAATTTCAATTATAATGAAAAAACTGAGAACTGTGTGTGTGGCTTTGCATAAGAAATCGTGTAATAAACCACTAATTTATAAATAAAAGACTCGTGGTCATCCATATGCCCTCGTGAGAGCAGTTAGTTTGATTTTTCTGAAAAAAAAAAAAAAATGTGATTGAACATTGTGCACCCCTATTAGGCATGTGTGTGTTGTATGCTAACAAATCAAAAACTCTGAAATACAAAGCCAAAATGAGACTAAAGTCTATTCTTGTCAGCATGGAGCGTACTGTCGGCCATTGTATTAAAACAAAAGCATTTATCAGTTTTAAAAGGAGTAAATACTGCAAATGGCATCTTCTGTTAGTGGTGGTTGCGTGCAGTTCAAAGTTAGTCTCGTGGTTTGTTCTGATCCAAGATCCCGAGTCAGTGTGTGGACAGCCCAGCCTTCACAACACCGCCAGTCTACAGCCCAGGGAAGCAAGACTCCAAAACAAAGACATGTAGCATCACGGCCAACCTGGCGGAGTTGGGGGATTTTCCCAAATCGGGCATTCCCAGCCGAGCAAAAAATGACAGCGCAACTGTACAGGAGGGTATGGGCAAGCCTGACTTTCGACTCACAGTTATCCAATTATATCCTCTTTATGTTTTTCAGTCCATGTCATCATGATTGATGGAAAAACACGAACCAGCTGCTTGGAAGTTTCTCAGTTTTAACTAGTTTGTTTAAAAAAAAAAATGCTGGAACTGTTCCTTGGAAGTTAGATGCTTTTCTCGGATTTAGAAAGTCCATGATTTTTGTAGTAGCTTCTTTTTTTAGAAACATGCCATCTAAATTTTTAGTTTGAAGAAAAGTATGTTATATTACAATTATTTCGCATACAGTGTTCTGGTTGACCTTCTTGCAGCATTGTTTCCTGTGAATTGTCCTTTTTGGTATGCATTTAAATCCAGATTGTTTTGTCTGATGTCCTGACCCTTGTTGTATGTCTCCTGTAGTTGGTCAGGCGAAGGGCAAAGCCCAGAAGCTGAAGTGCAGCTTCTGTGAAAAGACCTTCACCAAGAACTTCGACCTGCAGCAGCACATCCGCAGGTAACGGCCCAGCTGACCCAGGGATTCCTGCAGGAAGAGGATGGCTGATTCCCTCTGTTTTCCTGTGTTTTATTAATGGCAGAACATCCTCTGTGCTAAGCACCTCCCTTAACTCCCTGCCGTATGTGCTTATTCTTACAGCCTTTGGCTACGTCAACACTGATGCATTTTCTTTTTAAAATGGCATTTTGAAACAAAAACAATCTCCAAACACACAAACATTTTAGGACTGTTTCAGAAATAATCACCGTCCATACTAACAGGCCTGATCAACTGCGTATCACATGCCCAGTCACGTACACTGGGAATGCATGTGCTGGCGTAAACAGGAAGTAGGTAGGCCACTCTGCAATCGGTTGCTCCACTGTAGAAATTAATGAAGAGCAGCAGTGGCATAGGCCGAGTCCGACAAAGAGGTGGAGCTCTTTCTGGAAGTTAAAAATGAATATTAGGCAGTAAACGCGGTGGAAAAGATAGATTGAGAGTTGTTGCAAAGCAAATAAGACCCAATCTAGAAGAGAATGTAGGTGTCAGCATCATTGTTTTCAAAACTCTTCATCTCTGCCCGTCATGTTAAAATGCAATCCCAGAGTTTTAAAACTAAAATGATGTGAGCAGCGTTTTCAATAGTCTCTGTTTTGGGGGTTCGAAAATACTAGAGTAGTGTGGACGTTAGGCAAAAACGTTGCAAAAGTAATGCGTTTTAAAATGGAAAATGTATTGGTGTGGACGTAGCCTTTGACGTACATGTACGATCTAAGAGCACTGACTGCAGTCTCGTAACCAGAGAACACCTGGCATAATCGCATGACTTGGGAGCCCTTTGTGTTGTCACATGACCTGAGAGCGTAAATCTTCTCGCAGCCACACAGGAGAGAAGCCGTTCCAGTGCATCGTGTGCGGTCGAGCCTTCGCTCAGAAGTCCAATGTGAAGAAGCACATGCAGACTCACAAGGTGTGGCCTTCCGGCACGGTCCGAACCGTGTCCCGCCTGCCCATCACCGTCAAGGTGGTGCCGCTGTGCGCCGAGGAGGATTCTGAGCAGCTGGAGGGGCAGGAAGACGACCCAGGTAACCGCCCACACCTCAGGTTCACTTACGTCCCTCATGTGTCCTTATGTCTGTTTAATGTTTTATTTGGGAGGTTGACCAAAAATGATGAGTTGTATTTCCGCGTAACCTGACTTCACAATGACTGCAGAGAATTGAAAAGTATGATGGGAAGCACACTTAAATTTCGGGACCTTTTAAAGCAGAAAAGAACTTACTGTGCCCTTCATGTGCTCTTTCCAGTTGCATACTTCGGTGTGCAAACAGCATCTCTAATTTGTATGCATAGATTCTCTCTCAGTCTTCTCATGTGGCCTTTGATTCATTTCACCTGCTTCACATGAAACAGATTTGGAATCTTGAAAAATTTTGATCTCGGAACCCTACCCCCACCCAAAAGAAAAACGTCAGGCTAATTCTGTATTCACGAAAAAGCCGCCATTCGTGAGATTGGAAAACAAGTCCAAATTGTGAAGAAACGCATGATGCATCCAAAACTCAAAATATACACCCTCCTCTCTAACATGCACTGGAAGTTTATAGGTTGCTCAGATAATTTTGCCCTTTTCTTGGGAAATCACTCGCAGGGTTATTCCATCTCAAGTCAACCGGGGGGGGGAACAACTCTTGTCACAGATTGAGCAGATTTTTTTATATATTGTTGGATCATGTATCAGCAGAAATACCCAATTTTGGGGGTCAATTCTAACTCCTCTGAGTGGCGGCCATTTAGAAATTGGGCCTCGGCACGTGCCTCCACCTGCCACACCCCTTTTTTAAAGTGTTTTCCCTCGATCACTCAGCTCATATATATGCTGTTAAGATGAAAATTGGTAAATTTATGTAATTTTTCATGCAATCAGAATCTGCGATCAGATTTGTGATTGATAAAAGTTACAAAGATAAATGGCAAAAACCTTTTCTTCTTTCTACCTGTCTTTGACCCCCCTCTACTCAACACTTGACGCACTGTGTGAAATTGCAGATTTGGCCTGTTATTTCACATCGCATTATTTAACAAATCTGTGGAAATCAGGATAGTTATATCTCCCAATGCATAGAAATCACAAAAAGTCAAAAAATATTGTTGATTTTTTGGAGAAGTGTGCACACAAATGTACAGAGAAATGTTCAGTTCCCTCCGCACTAAGTACTCCCAGTGCTCTCTGGTAATTATTATTATTTTTAAGATCCACTCTGATTGGTCCATTTCCCTGCTGGTTATTTCAGGAGAGCTGGCGGAGAAGGAGGCAGATCCACATGGTGGGGTGGAGCCGCAGACCGATGCAAAGCACTCTGGGAAGGAAAAGAGCAAGCAGATCATCCTGATCGACAGCTCGTATCAGTGCCAGTTCTGTGCCGGGAAGTTCAGCACCTACTTCCAGCTCAAGTCCCACATGACGCAGCACAAAGGCGAGCAGGTAAACCTGTGAGGGGGAGGGGGTCTTACCTGTTGTCATAAGTGTGTGCTGGAGTCCTGCGCTCTCCTGTGAGATCTCTCGTGTGTGTGTGTGTGTGTGTGTGTGCGTGTGCGCGCGCGCTGAAGTCCTGTTTTTATGTGCGTGTTTTTTTTCTCAGGTATATAATTGTGTGCTAGAGTCCTGTTCTCACCTGTGTGCTTCTCTATAAGATATGTGTGTGCTGGAGTCCTGCTCTGACCTGTATACATCTTTCTCTTACATATAAGTGTGTGACAGAGTCCTGTTCTCACCTGTGAGATCTCTCTTGTGTGTGTGTGTGTGTGTGTGTGCTGAAGTTCTGCTCTACTCTATGAGCTCGGTTCTCAGGTGTGTAAGTTTGTTTGCTGAAGTTGTGTTTTCATCTGTCTTGTCTTTTCTCAGGTGTATAAGTGCGTGCTGAAGGCCTGCTCGCTCACATTCCAGAAGCTGGACCTGTTCCTGGAGCACATCCGCACGCACCAGGAGCAGCTCACCTACCGCTGCCATCTGTGCAGTAAGGTGTTTCCCTCCCTGTTCGAGCTGGGAGTGCACCAGTACTCCCACAGTTTCTGCCCTCAACAGAGCTCGCGCAAGGAGCCCACCTTCCACAGGTCAGTCCCTGCCCTACCCCCTGCCCTTTAACCTTTCACTCTTACCCACACACGGAGCCCACCTTCCACAGGTCAGTCCTAACCCTACCACCGACCTTTAACCTTTCACCCTTACCCACACATGGAGCTCACCTTCCACAGGTTAGTCCCACCCCTTCCCCCTGACCTTTAACCTTTAAACCTCACTGACACATGGAGTACACCTTCCACAGGTCAGTCCTAACCCTACCACCGACCTTTAACCTTTCACTCTTACCCACACTTGGAGTTCACCTTCCACAGGTCAGTTCCTGCCCTACCCCCTGACCTTTTAACCTTTCACCCTAACCCACTCATGGAGCTCACATTCCACAGGTCAGTCCTAACCCTACCATTGACCTTTAACCTTTCACCCTTACCCACACATGGAGTGCACCTCACATAGGTCAGTCCTAACCTTACCCCCTGACCTTTAATCTTCCACCCTTACACTAAAGGTGGATGTTATATCGCACACAGGGGTATTTGTGTTGAACTGATGGTGGATATTGTATTGCGCAAATGTATATCAGTGCTTGACTGACGGGATGTTGTATTTAACCAAGGTGAGGTAGTGTTAAAGTAAGAGTTAAAATTACATTTCACATGGGTTAATTAGAGTTGAACTGATAGTTGATGAGCTTAACAAAGGTGTTTTTGTATTGAACTCCTTGGTGAATGCTTTCTCTCGCTCAGGTATTTTAGAGTTGAACTGATAATGGATGTTGTATCACGCTGGTGCAGTAGGGTTGAGCTGACTATGCATGTCGTATCACGCTGGTGCAGTAGGGTTGAGCTCCCTGTGGATGTTGTGTATCACTCAGGTGTGGTAAATGCCAGAGCAAGTACTCGACACAGGAAGCCCTGGAGCAGCACCTGCAGACGGCCTCCCACAACTTCCCCTGTCCTCACTGCCAAAAGGTAGCCCCGGCGAGCCCTGAAATGGCGAAGCGTGCGATACGCTGGCTGGAAAATCTGAAGGTTTTCCTGTCTCTCCCCTCCAGGTGTTCCCCTGTGAGAGATACTTCAGACGACACCTACCCACCCACGGCATTGGTGGGAAGTTCAAGTGTCAGGTCTGCAAGAAGTTATTCAAGACGGAGCATTACCTCAAACTACATGCGCGCATACACTCCGGTAATGCGCACACACACACACACACAGACACTCGTGCATGCGCGTGCCCACACTTGGTGGAAGAATTTGGTTTGAAAAAAAACATGAATGATCGTGATTGGAGATCGCTGAAATGCTTGGTGAAGTCTCATTGTAAATAATCAGGGATAGAACTGGTGGCTATGTTTAACAGTGAAAGTTAAGAAGATTTCCAAATGCACAATGGGACAAGAACTTCCTGGATTGTGACTAAACAGCTGTGTGGCCACAAGAAAGCCATTTGTTTTTGAGGCTACTTGGGGATAAAGAACCTCAGTTCACTGGTGAGCATAAAAATTGGACTTTGGAGCTACGACCAAAGGTCAGATGGTCTAATGAGTCCAGATTTACTTATTCCAGAGTGATGGGTGTGTCAGGGGTAAGGAATGAAGCCCATGAAATGACGCATCCGCCATGCATAATGCCCACTGTACAAGCCTCAGGAGGCAGTGTTATGATCTGGGGTCTTGGCACAGCAACATTATGCAGCAATAAGATGAAGTCTTTAGACTACTACTGAATGTGCTGATTATCCTATTAATGGATTATTTAATCCTTGAAGGCACAGACATACTCCAGGAAGACAATGCTAAGATTCATAGGGCTCAAATTGCGAAAGTGTGGTTCAGCGAGCATGAAGAATAATCTCCACACATGAATTGGTCACCATAGAGTCCTGACCGTAACCACCTGAAAGTCTTTGGCATGCGTCAGAGAAGGATTTACGGGGTGGTTTGACTCTTCCGTCATCAATACAAGATCTTGGCCAAAAATTAATGCAACTCAGGTCTGAAATTTGTTGTAACTTTGTTGAAACATTGTATAAGATTGTTGAAACAATACCATGATGAATGTGCACCGTGATCACAGTTCAAGGTGTTCCAACAAAATATTAGAGGGTGTGTGACTTTCTTTTTTGGACAGGCAGTGTATTCATGAACTTTTGAATAGTGTCATGAGATCTGTAAATGCCACTGTGAACCCAGGGAGAGGATCAGTGCTTTTCCTGAAGGCAGCTCTGCAACCCTTGACTTCTTCTTTGGTGTTTCTGGCTGCACAGGTGAGAAGCCCTATAAATGCAGTGTGTGTGAGACCACCTTCAACCGCAAGGACAAGGTGAAGAGGCACATGCTGATCCACGAGTCCTTTAAGAAGTACAAGTGCCCTTTCAGGTCCGTGTCAAATCCTAAAGCCTTGTAGGAGTTACTGGTGCATGTTCAGGCTTGTGTACAATCCACAAGTCCTTTCAGAAGATCAGATGATTCTATATTAAAAAAAGTATTAGAAGGATGATTTAGGTGTTCAAGGAAACTCCAAGGAGAACTGCTGACATTAATTATGTCTTGGGGTCTAACAGTCTCCAGAACCACAATCTGACACCATCTACCCAACTGTAAGATGTTTGATTGGATTGCCTTATGAAGGCCCCTGCCGTATTATCATTAAAAAATAAACTCCACCGTTAGTTAAACGGTTTTGCCTGCCCTCGAATGACTGGCTTTGTTTCCTGCAGGACACATGTTGGATGTACAAAGGAGTTCAACAGACCAGATAAACTCAAAGCCCACATATTGTCCCATTCTGGTGAGATAATAAAGGCCTGTTTTGAGTTGCTCTTTTACTGGTCCTTGTGGTGACTCTGCTGGGTGCAGAAGGTGTGGATGGGAGCCAATTTCTTCCTCTTCTGAATTCTTTTCCTTGCCTCCCTAATGAGTGAAGCTAAGAGCATTAAGAGGAAAGAAATTAAGAAAGAGCAACCTCATGTTTCCTGCCAAAGATCAAGCAATTCACTAATGCTGCAGCATTTCCCAACCCTGATCCTGGAGTAGCCACGCCGTGCACAGTTTCGATGTCTCCCAGATTTAACACGCCTGATTCAGCAGATCAGCTCATTAGTCAAGTACTTGATGAGCTAAAGTGAGGGACACATATGAAATGTGCTGGGCAGGAGCAGGGTTCGGAAACACTGGCTTAATGTGTCATGCTCGTTGCAGATGAGCCTTAACGTTAGCTGAATGGACAAACTATGCGACAAAGGTTGCTCTTTGAAATCTGTGTTTGGAACAGTTGTTTTGTATCTTGTAATAGAGATGGAATAGAGCTTTTAGGTTTCAGATAATTTGGATACAAATTATTTGAATTTCTGACTAGAGTAATTCCTTTGTGTCAGCATCATAGCTATAGAGGCTTGCACACAAGAGGTTGAATGTGAAGAGTATTGGTGATGGTTCACTGTATTTACAACTTCCTGGAGAAATAAGACAGTCTGTAAAATGTGGATAAAAACAGCAAGCAGTGATTTTTAAATCCCTTTAAATCCTAAACGCAGGTGAAAAATTACAAAGACAAAATAAGTTATGGTTTAACCCATCAACTTTTTTTAAAAATACTAGCTATTTTGGAGTGTGATGTCTGCTACACATCCCAGTGAAGTTGGGTGCATGCAGTGTTGCTGAGAAAATTTGCGCCTGGAAGGCGGCACGTTGTTCCAAAATGCGTGGAAACGGATTCGTGTTCGTCGTGCCTTCACAATGCCCAGTATTTCCATAAACAATTTTAAAGATGGACTCGTCAGACCACAGCACTGTTTCCCACTTCACATGATTCCATTTCAGATGAGCTTGAGCCCAGTGAAGTTTGTCTGAAGTCAGTTGTTAAATGGCTTCCTCTTTGCCGAGTAAAGTCTTACAGTTGCATTTAATGGTGTCTTAGGTCTTCTTCAGTATTTGGGGGCCGATATTGATGTGTCCATTACAGAAAAATGTCAGTTCCTAACGCAGTGTTGTCTGATGGCTGTAATGTCACACACATTCAAGACTGATATTCAGGCTGCTGTTTCATGCACTGAGATTGCTGTGTTTTTTCCTGATTTTTCTGAAGCTTTTCACTATATTATGGACTGTCATTAGTCATCAGTGAAAAATGATTCACTATAATGTGATTTTCACTGTATTATGGACTGTCATCAGTGAAAAATGTTTCATCAGTGAAACATGTAGAAACACCCTTAAACTGTTTGCCTCTTCGGTCACACTGCTTTGGAAAAGTGGCAAACCTTGAACCATCTTGCTGGTAAATGGCCATGCATTTAGTGACTGCTCTCATTTTGTATCCACACATAATTGAAATGCCTGTTACCTATTCTCCTGGATGGGTATTCATTTTATTTTTATTTTTGTAGATTCCTCAACTTCTCCAGTCTGCCCACTCTGCTGTCCAAGTTGTTTTGAAACATGCTGCAGGCATCAAATTTGGAATATGTGAATATTTACAAAATTGAGTACAGTTGATTTGGCGAGACTTCAAAATATTCTTTGTGCTGCTTTTAGAATTGGCTAAAGAGAATTGGCAAATCACTGATTTCTGTTTTTATTTGGATTTTACTTGGTGTCCCAAGTCTTATGGAATTGTGATGGTGTGCAAAGTCCCTCCTTGAAAAAAATATGTTCTTGTGCTTCAGGGATCAAGCCGTATAAGTGCCAGTACTGCCAGAAGGCTTTCAGCCGTCGAGCCCACATGATGGAGCACCAGCGCTCCCACACCGACAACTACCGCTTCCGCTGCCCGACCTGCGACAAGGGCTTCACCCGCCAGAAGTACTACAGGGACCACAAGTGTCCGCAGGCCAGGGCGGCCGAGGGGCCTCCAGCCGAAAAGAGGTGCGGGCGGAGGAGGGGGCGGACGGGCCGGGGCGACGTGGGGACCGTCCAGGACGAGGCTGGAGAAGAGAGGCGGGTGAGTGCGGTGGAGGAGGAACGAGTCGAAGAGGAAGAGGGCGAGAAGGATGAGGGGGAAGGGAGCGGGAGGAACCCACAGGAGGCGCTGTCGGCTGTTGGGGAGAATAAGGATGGCATGGGGACAGGGGGTGAGGACGGTGTAGAAGAAGAACAGGGGGACTCGGGTCAGAGTGAACAGCTGATGACCGTTCCCTTGTACATCGAACAAAGCTGACTGAACAGCTGGGACAGAACCGGGTTCTCCTCTAACGTGTAGAGCAGAGACTGCCGACTCACGTCGTGGAGGGGTGCTGTGTCCGCTGGTTTTTGATGTATCCCAGCACTAATGAGTTCACTTAGACTGCAAACCCTGTTTCAGAGGTCTAAAGCGGCTGTTGATTTAACGGAAATCGCAAAAACCAGCAGAAAATTTGACCCTTCATTGAGACCTCTTGGCTTGGAGGTTTCGCTCGGTCCAAGTCTTGCCATAAACAAATGGGTGCTCTACCATCACATCACTTCTACCCCTGGCAATCCTTGTTCAAAATGCTACATTAGCACTGTTACATGCCGGAAATAACTGATCAATTAATTAGCGAGAGGAAGCTGGTTTGAAATCCAAAATTTTTTATTACTTGGTTATTATCATACCCTTGGGTTAAGCTAAACCTAACCTACTGATTTCGGCATCTTAGTGGACCGAGGCTGCGGCTCAAAGCATTATCACAGTATCGAGTCATAAAACAGCAAGTCACGTGGGCAAAACCTGAGGAACAGATGCTGAAGGGGTGCATCCCAAAACTCACATCCTCCTTTTCTCCAGTAACCTCCCCCCTGATACCTCCACATGGGGAAAGGAGGGAGATTGAGTGCAGGAAACTTTCACACACCGCCAAATATCAGGACACACCCATGGTGGTAATTTTGGCATTTTTAAAACGCTTAAATATGGTTTCTTGGACCATGATGTATCTGGTTAATTGTGGGTTTTTTGTCATTAGCATTTTTAGCCAAAGAACTGTACAGTACTCTCCCCGATTGTTTTATATTAAAACGTTTCTACTTGACAACTTCTGCTGAGAGCAGAGAAAGGATATTTATGAAATTGGAAATGCAATTTTATTTGCATGTACTCTGCTACGCCGCTGACAAGATGTTAGTGAAGAGCATTCCTGAGTCAACTGCCACAGATGTGTAATTATGTTCTGACAATGTTGTAAATACAGTAAATTAACAGCATGTATTTCAGATGTTTGCAATAAAGGCAAACCGGAATTCATGTCATAAATGCTCTCTCATGCTTGTTTTTGTTTCAGCGACAGTTTCTTGTGTTGAAGAGTGGAGATGAATACATTCTGCTCACAGCTAGAACTGCAAACTCTGGGAACTCTGTCTTGGGCAGCAGTATCTAGGGAATAAAGATTATGCGTATTTGTGCGTGCAAGAGAGCATGATTTGTATTAAGTGGTGGGCCAACAGAAGAATGATTTGCATTATTTTGCTAAGTGCCGTCATCAGTGTCTTAGAGCTACTGTGACCGGCTGTTCAAAATCAGGTATTGGAGAAGGACTCAGATTATCAAAGTGCTTGCTAATCTGTCATATGGCGACAGAGGAAACTGGAGTCCTCAGAACTGAACTCCAAACATTTCTACCCACATTGACAATCTGTAGGCCCTATAAATTATTTTTGGACGCTGGTACTGTTGACATGCAGTGGTATTTCTGTTGATGTCAACACTTTTTCTCCCTTTACAGGGCAGGATAGACACATGAAAACCTTCTCACCATATTCGTGTCCTTGAAATCAAGTGATCCGAGTCTCTGTCTGAAGGAGGCTATTTGTATAAACCTGCAGGAGTACCAAATCACATGTGCAATGAGTGTATAGTGATGGTACAGTTTTCTGGTTTAAGTTGTGGGGACAGTGGAACTACATTTCCATGCAGTCCACAGGAAACAGAAGTGATGTTTACCGTGCTGTGAAAAACTATTTCCCCCTTCCAGATTTCCTCTGGTTTTGCATATTGGTCACTCCTAAATATTTCAGATCATCATTCAGTTCTTCATTATTGTTAACTGTTGGTCATGAGGCTTTGGGAGAAAACTCCTTGGACTCAGCAGAGACACAAGTTACTTTTTTTAGTTATGTACATCCCCACGCTAAATGGCGACCATAAAAGGGAATTGACATTCAGTTTCTAAGGATCATTTTCAAACCTTAAAGCTGGCCTTTGCTCACTATCATCACTTCATGTAGAACCTCCAGTTCCATGAGAATTGGGACTATTCGTAAAATGCAAATAAAAACAGGATTAAGCAATTTGTGAACTGTCTTTTACCTGCATTAAGATGAGAACAGCACAAAGAAAAAATATTTAAATATCACCTTGTCAGCTGTGTTGATTTTTGTGAATATTCAAGATTTCCAATTTTGAAGCCTTCACCACGTTCCTAAACAATTAACCCTTTGAGCACCGTAGGCAACAATAGTTGCTTAGTGATGCAAGATATCAACATCAGATGCTGTTGGAAACCTGTCATGTGGCAACTTGTTTACAAGAGCTCCTGGCAGGGGAGCTCTTTTAAACAAGTTGCCAAATGATGGGTTTTTAACAGCTCGGGATAAAAACATTTTTCATTCCTTGAAAATTTATTCCGCGCTCTAAGGGTTAAGATAGGGGAATGAAAGATTAGGAAAAGTTGTGTTATTTTCAGAAAAACACCCATTTGGAACATTCCATATTGAAACAGATGAACAGGTAGCAGATGATTTGATTATGATTGGGTAATAAAATGCGCAGTCAGAAAAGGCACTAGTTTCACCTCATGCAGGAATACCATGAGGTGGCTAAAGAAGAGAAGAAGAGAAGCTTTCAACTACGAAAAATCCTACAAGCCATTGCAAAATGACCAGGCATTCGATTTGGCTTAGGAAACATGAACCAAGTCTATTTTGGTGGCACGTCATGTACATTTACTGACTTAGTGTTCTAAGTCGTATGGCTTAAAATATTTCTAATAAAACATTTTTTTTTGGTGTCATTCCAGTTTGACTCTGAATTAAAATGGAAAAAAAAAAGATTTGTGCCTATATTAGTTTTGAACAAATGTTAAGAAGAAACTACACAATAAATCACTCGGTGTTTGATCAATCAAATGACTTTACATATCAAGATATTCTGGGTCACCAGTCTAGCAATATCTAAATGTTGTTCTGCATTACCTAGTGCAGAACATACTTTCAGGTTATTTTATATACACTTCCCTTAATGATACTTTAAACGCTGAATAAGGAATTGTGTTCTAACCAAATTTTTGCTCTCGGTAACAAAATGTATTGTTTGGTTTGCTCTCAAAGTGATCCAAGTAAATGTGCGTGAAAATCTTGATAGCTCAAGTAAAAATATTGACACTGCAGTAATTGCATAGTTTCAACTCACAGTAGGACTTCAAAATTCAGTCATACCTGCATATTATCCATTAAATGTCAACAGAAATGGGCAAAAATTTGCTAATGCAGATGTAAAATAACTAGCAAAAATAAAGAAGGAAATAAAATCTCATTAAGACATGCAAATCAATTAACCATTAGCGTAGCCACATGAAGCCTGTTTTTCTTGAAGAAAGAACAATAAAAGGAAACTAAACTACCCTTCAAAAATACTGCATAACTGGCAGCCAAAGCCGCAACAGACTGCAGACAAATCTGGTGAAAAAAAAGACAGAGCTAACTTCCCTATTATTAGTCTATTTTCCATGACAGGTCACCATGTTGAGTTGTTTAATAGAAACTATTTAGTAACCCTTATTAAATTATGCATTTTTCTGCCATGGTTATTTTCATATAGCCCGGTAAATTCTCTGACGGTGACCTTTTTTTTAAGGCCAGCCGTATGCCAAGTTAGTTAAGAAGCTGTACTTGCGAGGTGTCCGTCCGTCTTCGTTAAAGTTTGAGTGAGGATATGCAGCCCCGGCCGCAGGAAACTGAAACAGGTCTGCGCTGACTCTGGGCTGCTCTGGGCCAGAATCAGTGCAGGTCTGGGCGAGAATCACTTGCTGTCTGGGAATGAGCGTCTGGTTGCCATCACTTCTTCTTTTTGGAGAGAGCGTTGAGCCAGGAGAAGGAGAAGATCAGGCGGCTGGGCTCACTGGCTGGAACCGGTTTCGGTTTGTCTTCTGCCTGCGTGACACTGCCAGATCCTCGCTGAGGGAAACAGAAGAAGGAAAATATGCTGACTAAGAGATAACACCGGCAAACCCACAGTTCACAGCTGAGCCAGTCCATACCGTTCTACTCTCAGAGAAGATACAGTTCCAAATAGTTACTCTACAGGTACACAGAGGAACACGCCTCACTCAAACATTCCTTGTTGGGCGAAATGTTTGAATCTGGGAGCTTTGAATCCGTCCATAACCATGATGGAAGACCACATAAAGAACTAAAATGGGTCTCTATGGAGAAAAACATTTTTTCCTAAGATTTTTGAAGGCCGATGCAATACAGTTACTCATCACACATCATAAAATTTACTGGGACCGAGGACAACAGAGAGCAGTTCCAAATGGTCTATCTCAATATGGGATATGGGCATTTTTGAATTTGATACATTTAAAAATACATTTCTAGTAGTAAGGAAAATAAAGAAGTGTAGCCATTACTGATATTGAGGTCTTAACAGCTGTAGAGTAGGGAGGAAACACTGAGTAAATTTAGTGCAGTGCAAAAATCTTTGGGTATGTCAGACTGAAATTTTTTTTCTCATCTCAAGGAAAAATGCTTATATCAGAACCTCAGCTTTTTGTAACAGCCTATAAATGTTCATCTTGGTATATAATGTACATTATCATCTGTCCATGAATCTGCACAAAATGCAGTCTTTAGGGGTCTTTTTACTGCAGACCTAAGTTCACACGCTTGTAGTGTCCACGGACCCTCGCCGTTAGTTTACTAAAGTTAGGCACTTTGGACTGATGTACTCTAAAAAATAAATGATGGATTTGCATAAAAATGTTACATTACCTGCTTACTTGCAACAGCCATGAATCATTTTCATGCAACTTTAATAACATGAGAGATTGTTTTTATGTAATCTATAGATTTTGAGCCCAACTATTCAAACAAATCACAGAAAGTGGGCTCCAGAATTATTTGCACCCCTGGCTGCAAATGTTTTAAAAACACTATAAAAATAAAAGCAACATTATGTTCATAAACTAAGTATTAATTTAATTTAAAATCAATTTCCTCCAAATCAAAGCTTCACAATTAATGGCACCCGTGTCAAGGATAACACGATAGAGGTTTTTCCCTTCCAGAGAAAGGTTCAAGAGAAACCTTTATTTAGGAGAAATTCATTTTTAACTAAAAGAATTAATCATTTTGGTTCCAATGGAACATAAATAAAAACAATATTTGTCACCTTGGCATTTGAGTTTCTCGACACTTAGGGGTCCAAGTCGCAAAACTTCTGAAACCCTACTGTGTTAATAATAAAAAATAATAATAATAATAATAATAATTCTTATGATTATCATTAGTATTATCAAATACTGAAACTCAGTGTTTAGTGACGTCATGGGTTCAAAACTTCAGCCAGGTCAAGGCAGCAAAGGATTTTGAACCAAGAATCAAAAATAAATCTTATATTTATAATTATGCTAAATTGTCCAATTACCTTTGAACCTCTGAAAATGGAGGACTATAAAAATGTAATTCCTACCTGATTAATTCAATTTTTTTTTGAAAGGCCTTGAATTGACGCTGAAAGTCTGGGCTTCAATCACTTTAATCTTGATGGTTTCATTTCAGGTCCATGATGTTGGTGCACAGAGGCCTAATTCCAAAATCTGTGTCATCGTCCAAATACTTCCGTACCTAACTATATGTTCTTATATGTGCGAACATCCTATTTATTTTCAGGAGTCCAAGCAGCAAAGCTGCAAGGACCCTTTCGTTTTTGTTGTGATTATTATTTTTCCCCTTACTTTTAAGAATAGGGAGAAATGTGATCTACAATAAAATGGTCCCAATTGGCCACATGGTGACACTATAGAGAAAGATCGAAATTTTTTTAACTTTGAACCGCCATAACTTTCAAACCATTTGGTGTAAAGACACAGAACAAGAGGCCCATGTGGCCTGTATTGTACGACTGGTTTGACTTTTTAACAGACCTGCAAACAAGCTGAGATTTGAACAGTATCGATATGTTAAGGAATGACATTCCGCCATTTTGAAATGTGTGAATAACCCAAAAAAATATTTTTGTAAAGAACCGTAAATCTGATCTACACAAAATTTGGTATGCACAGTTGTTGTTTCAATTTCTTCCTCACATTAAAGTATGGCCAAACAACAAGCTAGTCCAATGAATCATTTGAGCATGTCCATTTAAATCACTGTAATATATTCTTATTCTTTGTCTCCAGGCTGGAGACATGGTTGGACTTAAAGAGCACCTCACTCTGAACAAGACGCTATTTGAATGGAGTTAATTTATCAAAAATGTGGTTGCTACAGAGGATTGAATATTCACCCTTTGTAGCCACTGACCCCAGTTGAAACATCCTACTTCGAAATCTCATGACCTTTATAAAAATCGCCAGGAAACTTGGTATGCGGCACCTTTACACTAGTCTCTTACTAAATTGCAAGGGAAAACCTGGTTTGTAAAAAACATGACAGGAAGTCTGGTGCTTGGTCCAACAGCTTGGACGTCAATATCACAGCATGCAGCTATATTGTTATTATTTGATTTTTATACCATTTTATTGGTTTTGTGGTCAGGGATGCCAATAACTGCAGAGTCCACTGTAGAAGTTAGTTGCAGTCGTGCGGAACCCATCAACATGACGTTTTTAGCCAAAGCCAACATTTCAGTTTTATCACGGTACACCACATGCAATAGCACTGCTAATCTCGCTACCTGCCTTTTTTCCTCTACATGTCCAGCCACAGGGGGGGTGTGGGGCTGGGGTCAAAGGGCGTGTCAATGCTCTGCTCCATCACTCTCCCATCCTGGGTTCCCACTGCAGGGACCAGACCCTAAAGAAGAGGGAGGGAACAGACATTGACAGAGCTGAACTATGAAAGTTCGTTTGAATTTTCCACCCTCCTTTTCAATCTCGCCCCCAACATCACCTCTTCCCCTGCTACTATAACTCTTCCCCTATATACTATAACTGTGCTATTGTCCATTCATTAAGGTCTTAACCCTTTGAGCGCCATAGGCTATGATAGTTGCCCAATGATGTAAGACATCAAAATCAGATGCTGTTGAAAACCTATCATGTGGCAACTTGTTAGAGCTCCCGCAAGGGAGCTCTTTTAAACAAGTTGCCACATGATAGGTTTTGAACAGCTCAGGATAATTACATTTTTCATTCCTTGAAAATTTATTCAGCCCTCTAAGGGTTAAATGAAGGCCAAGGCCTGACCAAACACCATTCTTTTCATCATGAACTCTAAAGAGCCCACTTTCTCACCTGTACTAAGTCTGATGATGCTTGAACAGACGAATCACAACCTCTCATGCATTTTTGCCTGAGGTCACATGGTTTGATTGGCGATTTTGTGCCAGCACACTGCGCAACAGTGCAGAGGGTTGGTTATCGAGGGTGTAACTCTCTTTGGGAAGGGAGGGTCCAAGTAATTTAGATGGCACTAGTGGGAGGGTCATTTAAATGAGGTGCGAAAAGCAAGATTCTGTGTTTTCCTGACACGTCATACTCTTTTATTTAACATCCACATCTAAACTGAAGTGCGACCTCCTTTGTGATTCCATCAATAGGTACCAACAAACATAGCTAAAATGGGCATCAGCAATGATTATTATGGGAAATGGAATAATGTATTATGCAATTACAATTATTTCGATGGCGTTTTATGATGTATTGTGTATCATTGTTTCATCATCAACATAACATCAGTTTGATTACTTAGAGGCATATATTTGGCAATAATAAGAGTAATGTAATTTTACTGTGTGCTATATCTCTCAAATATTTCTCTCTGTGCGCTATTTGATCCACATTATTGTAGGTGTATTTGAGGGCATTGATAAAGAACACTCAAAACATGTCAGTCTGCAACATAAGGTGAAACTCAAAAGTTATCTGATAATTTGATTTTATTTTATAGTTCTCACTCAAACATTAGCGTTTGATATGTGGAATATGGATATTTGTGTCATTTTACGCAGTATGGAAAACACAACTTCCCAGAGACGCACAGAGTGTTCTGTCAGAGACGTTCACTGATAACCTTAACTGGCGAGGAGAGCCAGACTAACCTCCTCAGTCATGGCACATCTGTGATCCAAGAGGTTCAACTTTCCCTCCCAGCACAGTCAAAATAACAGCTGCCCTGTCTTTATATTCGACTGGGTCATTCTGGATTGCACTTGCATACCTAACTGGCGTTTAATTTGTAATTCTCTAATTGAACTAATATTTTTTTAAATTCCTGAATTGCATTCTTGTAGCACGTGGTACAGGACACATAACAAAAAGTAAGGCAAAGAGAAACTAAACGGAGTCAGCCAACTGGAGTCAGGACACAAGGGATGGGGGGGACAGATTTGCAGAGTTAATGGCTGTATTCTGGAAAAAAAATCAAATTTGGTGTGGTTCTAAGAGCTCAAAAAAGTAGACTGCCCTGCACAGCTCAAACTTCACATTGGTGTCAGGTGGTGTCAGGAAGGAAGTCCATAATAGATAAAAGAGGTTCCACTGCACACAATGTGGTAACTTTAATGTAATTTTATTAATTAAAATTAAAAGGTTGGCAACGCGTTTCGCCACACGGGCTTCATCAGGCTCATGATTTGCTTGTGTGGCGAAACGCGTTGCCAACCGTTTAATTTTAATTAATAAAATTACATTAAAGTTACCACATTGTGTGCAGTGGAACCTCTTTTATCTACTTTGGTGTAGTTCTAGTTTACCCCATTTGCTAACATTTCCAAAAGAGCTAATTGGCTTGCTCATAAAAACAGCTGTTGATGGCCAAGCAAATTTCAGAAGTCACTATTTAATCGTGTGAAATAGCCGATCTTCACGAAACCTTATTGATCCATTCATAAATGGTACATGAATGCTATGTACGGCAAATGAAACAAATCTGCCACAAGGGGGCACTGCAATGAGCATATTTACCTCCGCCATGGAGGTTATGTTTTCGCTGGCGTTGGTTTGTCTGTCTGTCTGTCTGTTTATGTACAAGATAACTCAAAAAGTAATGAACGGATCTCTGAAATTTTGTGGGTGGGTTGCTATTACATCAAGGATGGACCCTATTGATTTTAACCACAATCAGTCAAACAATATGGCCGCCATGGCAGCCATCTTGAAATCCTATGACACGCAATAACTGAACTTTGCTCCCTGTAATATCACTCAAATTTTGTGGGTTGATTGATATCGCATCCAGGACAAAACCTATTCTTAAATTTTTTTATAAGCCATGTTCACTCAGCAAGATTTCGACTGCCTTGGCAGAGGTTTGCACTCTTGAAGAGGCTCTAGTTGTATTTTGTTTTATGCCTCATTGAAAGTGAAATTAATACTCAATACTCAAATCCACTGTTGCAGATAGCTTAAATTTCTCATGAGCCATGTTCACCCAGCAAGATTTCGACTGTGCTGCCTCAGAGTGCCTCTAGTTTCAGAATGAAGCGATGAGAAACAAAAAATATCAGGGACATAGTACATTTCCTGGATCATAAATTCTTTGACTGAAAGTGTGACACATCTGAGCGTGATGCTCGGAACAATTGATTATCTGTGAAGCCAAATACAAGCTGTACCCTAACCTCCCAAAATAACTAAAAATGGAGAGATTTTGGATTTGCTGTGAATCATAAATAATGCAATGTCTCACTACCAACTAACTGTTTTGGTGAGTGGTTTTTGCATCAAATGCAAGTAGTTTTTTTTTTTGTATCTTTTTAACGGTTAAAATCAGGGGGGCTTGTAAAGCATTGATCAATTCAGTCTCCAAACTAAAGAGAAAACTAAATGGAAGTTATTCAATTATAAAAGCTCAATTATATCATCATTCTGTGTGGTACATTATACATTGTACTACCCTCCAAAGTGTATTATCATGATTTCATTGTAATGGCCTGATGTTTAATAAATGTCACTATTTCCGATCAATCCTCAGCCAGACTCACGTTCATTTCAAACATACTATAAGTTTTTACGATTGCTCTGGTACTATTGGTACAACACTGGTTGTGTTGGATACCTGGGGAAATCGGCCATTCACGTAAAAGCCATGAGTAGTCTTTTGTAATCTTAGCCAACATACAAATATGGAAAATATGACACAACAAAAATTATTTAAATCTTACTAGCAGAACATCATACCATTTGCCTCAGTGATATGCATCTTGGCTGTATGATTGTCTGTGACAGTCTGAATGCTCAATAAAGCAGAAAATTTAACTACAGAATTGTTAGCTAAATGGCAAAATCATAAATAAATTAATGTATTTTTCCTAAACTTTTATTTATGCGTTGTAATAGGTTGGGACAAAATGCACAAAGCAAGGTCTCCTAACACGTTCAATTACATCTCCTCAAGAATGAGATTCTCATTAAAGGGATACATCATTTGAAAGCAAACATTCCCTCACATCGGATCAAATGGCTAAACCTTCTACCAGAGCTGTGAGAGAGATTTGAAGGGACAAGAGGTGCTGAGAGCGAGAATTTTCATATTCGCTTCCACTCTCTATTTTATGCATTTTTTTCTGAAGCGCTCATGAATCACAGAAAAAAATTCATGCTGAATTTTGAAAGGGACCTCTCCAAGAATTTACAATGGTAATGTGTATCAATTTTACTATGAAATAGGAGATTTTCCTTATTGATTTACACCACAGGCATTTATTGTGTATATTTTGTTAGTCCCCAAGCAGCGTTTCAATACTGTATTCATGTTTGTTTGAGCATGTATGGCTTTATGTTGTTGCTATGAGGTTGGACAATTTTCATAATCAACATACTGCATAGTATAAAATATTCCGTGGTTATTTCTGTAGCCAGGGATGTCAAGCTCATAATGAATTCTACGGCCAATATCTTGTGATCTAGAGGTCTTACCTTGGCAAAACATGACAAAGCATCCAATAGTCAGAAAATTCAGTGTACCAAACCTCCAGACTATCCTGACAAAAAAGTTATCATAGGATTTTTGACCTGTCTATCCATTTCAAGGCTGAGTATCAATCAAATTTTAAGACGTGGCCCATAATGACGCTATGGCCAAAATTTTGTGATGTAAGGACTCAAACACCGTGAAACTTAGAACGCTCAATCAACACAACATTCTTTAGATACCCACTAAATTTCATGAAATTTTGTCCATGGGGGGCACAACAACTAACATTTTGTTTTCTCAAGAACTGCTAAAAGGGGTTAAATTATGCCAGTTTCCCAGTTTAATATTTTCATTTTCATGATATATGATTGGCATGTTTGATAGTCAAAAAGCACCTAGTTACCGCTGTGCAGGCTGTGTGTGCAGCACTTTAAACACACTCAAGCTGAAATGGGTTGTTTTGGCTCCTGTCTCTTTAAGATCACCCCTCCCTTAAAGCATACTCTGCTCTGACTGGTCAACCACAATACAGGAAGCAGCCTCAGTAAAAAGAAGGGGACTCACTGTAATTTGGTCTAATACCAGCTCTCATTATGAGGAATTTTTGCTATGCAACAGGAGAGCACGAGACCATGCTGCCATTGCATTTTGCAGCCATAGGCTGGAACACAGTTTACCCTGTATTTCAAGAGCCTAGAAACTCACGACAATTAAATTAACTTGTGTGCCTCATCCAACTCACGTTTATCGGCATTTCACAAAATTGGTTCCCTTATTCACCTGCTGAACCTGTCTGAACGCTGTGAATTTTGTCATACATGGCACCTGCTGCTTGAACCCTGATGATCACCGCTTTAGGCTATATTTATTGTTATTTTATGCTATTTTTCTGCCCTAAAAGTGTTTGCTCATCAAAAATGCAAGCTGCCTGTGGTCACTCACAACTCAGGTTATTGAAATTTCTCAGATTGGCCACATAGTGGCGCTGCAAGCCAAAACACGTTTTGTCAATAACTTGGGCTGTTTGGCCCTTTATTCCGATTACCTGATTCCAGGTGAACAAAGCTGCTTAGACGAATTGATGCGCTCTATTGAATTTCCTGCCATTTTGCATTTTTTGTAAAACCTTTTAAATTGATCTCCCTCCGGATGGTATGATTAATGTGGTACACAGTAACTTCAGACCAAAGTCTTTAGATATTATATAAACAAAGCTGCTAAATTCAAAGATTTTACAAACTAATGGTCATAGCTTCTCAACCAAATGCTTCATTAACTTAAAATTTTGCTTTGTCAAGGTCCTATTGAAATCTAAAAGTATAAGAAGATTGCTCAAGCAAGATGGCCGCCATCAGCCAATCACATTTTAGCTGCACTTCTACTCACTTACCTATCATATGTTATCATGAAACTTTAAAAGATTGTTTTGGATGTGTGAAAGAGCATTCTCTATTAAAATTACTCTGATTGACCAGATGGTGGCGCTATAGAGAGGAGGCAATAAATCTGGAACTGATTAGGTTAGATTCAAAATTCTTTTTTCCAACAATACTCTGGCCCCTGCAGAACGAAAACACCTCTTTGACTGAAGTGATGCACCATATTAAATTTTCCAGAATTTTGAGTATTGTATAAAATCTTTCTAATTGATCAGTTTGTCTGATTTGCACAAATTTTGTACTCTGCATCTTCAAACCAATATCTATATATTTATAGGACGTTATAATGTTAAAAAACCTGGCCACAGTAAACCAAAAAATGTTTTGACATCGGCTCAATTGAGATAATGAGCCATAACTCCTGAATATAATACCCAATCATTACCAAACTTGAGAACACTCATCCACAGCTTAACAGACTGAAGCCTATTGAATTTGGTGCAAAGCCATCAATAGGAGGCGCAATATCTCTAAAAAATCTCCCGTTCACACGGCATCGTTTCTAAAAAATATCTGTGTCCACACGAAAACACGACCCAAAACGCTGTAGTAAATATTCCAGGCCTGTGTGTGGCGCTGTAGCGTTTGTATGGCAATAGACCAAAAACGGAGAAGAAGGCTGCGAGCATGCGTATAAAGCTTGCGTTCGGTGTAGAGACTAGAGGGGCTGGGGGCTGTTATGGGGGCTATCACGTCATCGTTCTCAAAAAAACCCGTTTTGGTTGTCCACACGAAAACGCTGGGGTGGCGTTTTCAAATTTTCTCACTCTGGAACCCGTTTTCAAAAAATACCGTTTTCGGCTTTGTTTTCGCTGTCTCCGTGAGGACGCAAGGCCGAAACGATAAAATATTTATGCGTTTTCAAAAAAATCGTTTTCGTGAGGATGGGCCCAGTATTTACTCTAAATACAGATGATTTACTCTGAGAGCAGATGATTGTCTTTACACCTGCGGCAGGTGTGGTCTGTTACAGCTGAGCTTCTGGGCTGCAGTGTGAAAAACGTCTGACGCCTCCAGACAAACTGCCAGATGTCTGTCGCCAGAAAATACTCCCCTGAAATTTCAGTCAAGATGTCTGCACAAATACAACTGTAAATAGCTAACTGGACATAAATCACTTAAGACCTTCAGAATCAATGTTAGGTTTTGCAGAAGAAGAAATATAGATGTATGTGCATATGCATTTTTCAGACTCATTTGTGCACTCCGTACCTCCTTCGAAAATACCTTTAAGGAGATATTGTCCATCAGGCCCTCCTTGCTATGCACAAGTGATGCACTGAATATGACCCCAGACACGCTGAAGGATGATCACCAAAGCCATGAAGTAAAAGATGAAGCTGACAGCCTATGGAGAGATGGAGGCAATGGAGAAAACATGGCAGGCAGAAGCTGACAGCAGTACGAAAGCAACAGCAAGGACCTCTCATAGGCGCCTGAGTACAACTGAATCCATCTCGCTTCTTATTGTATCACTTGGCCCGCGTTCGTCATTAGTTAGATTATGAACCATAGCAATGGTCATGGTGTATGGCCAGGCGGCCATTCTTTAAAATGTGGAAAATCTGAACTTTTCATTTACTGTATAACGCACATATGTAGAGGTCCTTCCTTTTGCTGCAACAGACAGTGCGCAGAGGATGACAGAGATGAGGCGATGATGGCCATGATGCAGGACTGACTTCATGGTGGCACTGGAAAGGGGGCGAGGGAGAGCCCGGTCTTGGCCAGAATAGACTGACCTGTGGGGGTGTGGCGGTCATACTGGCACCGTAGACAGAGCTCTCACCCTGTCCGCAGCTGTCTTCCGCTGCCAGGGACACAAAATCCCCACTTAATAACTGTCCATTGGGTTCTTCTGGGCCCACAGAAGCAGAGCTGGGCTCCATCCACTGGGACTGGGGCTGGGGTTGGGAATCACTGGCCAGATGCTGATCACTGTCTGAGCTCCCTACAGGCTCACTGGACACCGTCAGGCTGGGGCTAACCACCTGCCAGCTGTTCGATTTGTACCAGGTGGGGTAGAGCTTGGTATCTTCGCTGGCCTCGGCCAGCAGGCCCTGGATCTCCAAGTCTCCTGCATCATGCTCATCCTGCCACAGCTCCGGCTCGTCCTTGTGAGGGGGGAAGATAATTCACGAGAGGACGGCAAAGTATCATACGAGGCGGGTGGGTTCTAGTTCTCATGTGTTCTCACATAGAACCCGCACTAAACCCTCTAGCACAGCATTTTTCAAACTTTGAAGCTGCTAGCCCTCTGCATGACAGGAGCATCATTAATGACTACAGTAGAGCATGAAAATATGACTCGACTAGTTTTAGAGCTACTTTGTCAATGCAAAAGCATGAGAAAAGCAGTTTTAGGAACCAGCATCGTGTGGAGTGATGGTATAGCCTAGAGAACAGCTCCAGCTCGAGGGGGTGAGCAGGCAGGGCACAGTGAGATGTCATCTTTACCTGCTGAAGGTTAAGCCCCTCGTGTCTATCACACTGAAGCTCCTTCTTGGGGTCTGCGCATCCCTCTGCCTGTCCCCTGATATCCTCCGCCTCTCCGAAGGATGCACTGGCCACACAGCTGTCTCCCTTTGGCTCTGCCCCGATTTCAGGCTCCAGCTCCGCCTCTGGTTCTGGCTCTTGGGCCGACTCTGGCTCCTGCTCTGATTCCGGCTCCGCCTCTTCCTCCGCCTCCTCCTCGGCTGGGGAATAGCACAGAGCATCACTTGCTCTGCCGTGCTTTTTGCTCGATCTAAACACCACTAACTGATACACTGTAATAAATAACCAGTGGTTGGAACTTTAAAATTTAGTGTCCGGGCAGCATTAAAATTTTGAGCTAACTGAATCTGAGACGACAAGTTGAGGTAATTTTCAACAAGTTGTCTTAAATTCAGTTCACTTAAAATTTTAAGGCAGCCCAGACACCATTTTTTTTTAAGTTAAAACGACAATTTTATTTATTTGTCAATTTATTTATTTATTGTTATACAGTTTATGGTAATAACTCTAATCATAATCTCCAAAGTTATTTGAGCAGTACAGACCAAGGTCAGTGTTTTGGGTCAGATTTCATCAAATAAATGTTTATTGCCTATCAGGCGAGTAATTAATCAACAACTTCTTTTATATTATAGGAATAAAGGGGTATCAGGCCCTCCACGGCATTAAAAGAAAATGAGGCCTACCTGCAGTCCATATTTATCAGGTCTGCAGGAGCTCGAAATTTTGCCCCATGCATTTGGACGAGTACATCCAAAATGTTACGATGAGCACATTAATGTTGTGGGACTAATGGTATGTCGCTCATTTTAAATTTTCACTTGCTCTGTTTGAATCCAAACTATTGTGGTCTCAACCCACTTTTGACAAAGTCCAGCTGGTAGAGCACCCTCTCCTCTGCGTTGAAGTCGACTTTGTAGTGGTCCATGTTCTCAAAGCTTGGCTCTAGGGCCTCCACTGTGGACGAGTTGGCAGCTTCAGTCACCCTGCGGCAGGGAGGAGTTACCACGACGGGACGGAAGGAGAGGGGCTTCAGTATATGCAACTGCTCACAGGTTTGGAATCACAAGTAATTTAACCCCATTATGCAGATGCCAAATCAAGCTAATCCTGGCCCATGCATGCTTGGTCCCTATTTAAAAGGCTTTATAACTCAAGATTTGAGCATCACAGGGACTGGAGAAATAATTTCAATGATGCAAGACACCCCTATCATTTGCAATTAAAATTTATCTCAGTCTGTTTTCTCTTCACAATTTTGGGACCAAAAACGTGCTGCAAATATAAAGAAACTTCATGAAAATTCTAAATTGAAGTTGTTTTGCAATGAAATACTGAGAAACAAAAAATGCCTAAGAGGTAAACAATACATTTCTTATCACCATGAGATTTAATCAAATTTCAACTTTGCAAATTTCAGGTATCTGGGATATGAATTTTACAAATGTATCATTCTCAGAGGATTTCAGTGTGGATTTCAATATTCCACACGGTGAGTCTTTGAGGATGAGCACACTTCATAATAATCATGATTTGGGTAATCCCACAACAGCTCTGTGAGGTTAATATCAGGATAAAAAAAAAATCAAAACAAATTTTTGAGCTGTAGTGCGTAAGTTATGAGCAGTGGAGTTTAAGGACGACAAATTCTAGAAAGTCAGGGCACTTACTTCTCGATGAGTGCTCTTGCATTCTAGAGGAATGAAAAATATAAAAGTTACTGAAATTTTCACTTTTAATATGTTAATAAAATGATTTTTACACTCCAAAGATGAGAGTTCCATTCCAAACATAACTATTTAATAGGAGCCTATTCGGGGCTTTATTTCACTGAAAAGATATACCTGCAGTAGTTTATTAAATGAAAGAAGATTGCCTAGGAACAACCAACAATGTTGTATGTCAAGATAATGTTGGACAACATAATTTGAGAGATGTGTTTAGGATTTAAAATTTTGCTCTTTGCCTTCTCCTGGATCTGAGCAAATCGTTAATCATTCCAGCACCACACACGTCTTCAAATTTTAATTCACCAAAGGAATTTGTCATGTATAACTGTATATAATGGAGAAATGTCAAGAAGGGAACACTGAATTGATATACCATTGTGAAAAATTGGTTAAATTTGAAAATAATTAAATACTGGCTCTTCTTAAAAACAGCCCAGTCCACTCTGCAGTTTCACCAAGTGTCATGGCTTCCCTTATCCAAGAGTTGTAGCATCATGGCTGGCAGGTTGAAGGTTAAGAGCATATCTATGAGGTTACCTGTAAAAAGGCGGCCATTTCAGGCTCTTCCATTGTGTGCAGAGCTGTCCCAACCAGTTTGGAGTTGGCCTCTACTTGTCCCCCATAGGCGCGCACCAGCGAGCGAGTGTGCCCCGTCTTCTCCTCCTGTTCGTAAGTGATGCGCTGCAGCATGATCTTCCTGCGTTCTTCCAAGATGCTGTACATGCGGTCAAACTTCTCACACAGGATCTGCTTCTGTGTCTTGCAGTTATCCTGGAGAGGCATGAACACAGACATACATGAAATGGAAAAATAAACTCTATTTTTACAGACCACTTGCGAATACCATTACTGTAGACAAGACAGGGCATGGTGACCACACTGGTAATGCAGCTAAATAACTAAAACCTGACCCATCATTTTCCATCGGCAAATCAGAATTAACATATTGATGGTGTGCCTACATGAGAAACAATGCTTCTTAAATGTGAAAAAGCTTTTTAAACATATTGTAAGGAACGCCAGGGGATTGGCAGCTTTAAAAATGAGGTATGTGGAAGAATTGTATACCACTTTCGGGGTATTCAATTGTATTTTTTGTAATGTACTGTATTGTTGGCAAGCAGCTAGTACACTGACGTGATTCTGTAGTACAGAATTAAAAGCATGTTTTAAGTCCTCTCTTGACTCACCTCAATGGTTTTGCAGGTCTCCTCCAGTGCATTGATAAATGCTTGGATATGGTCATTTACAGCAACCAGAGCATTGATCCCATCGCTGAGTTCCACCTGGTGAAAGAATGTGTTGATTGTTGGAATCAGAACAGCCCTGGTACTGAATACAAAAATAAAGTGGTTTACTTAATCTTTTGTGGATATTGTTGTGGCCATTACCAGATTTATGCAGGTAAACGACTCATGAACTACCAATTCTTTTTACTTTATGGTGCTGGATGAAAAATGGATTTTGCATGCCAGTTGCCTCATTTTTTTATACCCAAGTGAAACGGGAAGTGATGTAATGATAGAATGTATTTGATTAAAACTTAGACAAACTTAAATAAGTTGAATTTTCTTCCTAGTTTAAATTTGGTAGATTTTATTGACAATAATCTTGCTGGGAGATATTAATTGCGAAACCTGATTTGCCAGAAATGGACTTTTAATTAAATAAATAATTAAGTTTAGTTAGTTCCCTTGAAACATTAGTAGAATGCAGTATTTCAGATACTTTGCCATTTTGGGAGTATGTCTGTAAAATTATCAATGATCTTTTACAGTATTTCAGCGCATTTTGAGTCAGGGGTGCCAATAATTCTTGAGCCCACAGTATGTGGTTATGTTATCCTTATCATGGGTGCCAATAATTTCAGTGGGCACAGAACATAAACACCACTCCCATCCACTGATACTTGATTAACCTTAAGCTATAACATTTGGACAGTACAAGCAAATCCTGAGTTCATCGCTGGGTTTAGAAGGGACCCTAACCTCCTCACCTTCTGCTGCTGGTACACATCGTGCAGGGGTGCCACCTCACAGGTGTTGTGTGCCCCAAACACCTTGCAGAGGGAGCATGTGGGGACCTGACAGGATATGCAGTAGATGTTGACTCTCTCATCCTCGTGTTCCTCACAGGTGGGCTGGCCTGTTGGCTTGGGTAGCGGACTGGAGCTGAAGTCAAAGGGCATTGTGGGAGGTGGAGGGTGGCCAACAGCAGTTCATTTAAAAATAGATCTTAAATGATCAAAATCTTTAAAAACCTATGTGTATCTTCACTCATGAGGATTCATTGAGGGAAACCACGCTTACGTTTGCAGTTTACAGTGCTTATTTCAATGGTTCATAGAACTCTGTAAATTGTATTTTCCCAACATATTTCACCATGTTTATATTTCTTATCAGTCAAAGAGATTTGAAAATTAGAACAGCTTATCTCGTCATTTGGCCAACAGTTGAAAAGGTATAAAACACTTTCAAACTAAACATCTAAGCGGCTAAGGTCTCTGTATTTACTTGTTTTCATCCAGGAGACGTGTGGCAGGCCAAAGGAGGGCCCGGGCTTGGCTCTCTGGTGATGTGGTCAGCGCGTGTGACTCTTACCCGGGAGTCTGGGGTTCAGTCCCCTGCCCGGGCCCTCCTTTGGCCTGCCACATTCTGGCGTAATCGGCAGGATTCAGGGAATCCCAGTGGATGGCAGCATGCGTAAAGCATAGAGCGTCAGGACACGCTCCCGAAAGAGGGGGAGAGATGTGACAGTTGATGGGTTCTGTCACTAGAAATGCCTCCGAGTACATATGCGCCCTGGCTACCTTGCCAATGAGCCTGGCTCTTTGGCGATGTGGTCAGCGCGTGTGACTCTTACCCGGGAGTCTGGGGTTCAATTCCCTGCCCAGGCCCTCCTTCGGCCTGCCACACATGCAGATGGCAGTATTCATACTTTAAATTATGTGGACCCATGACTCTGAGGAAATGTACCTGGCGGACTCTTGCTTGTAGATATCGATGATGTTCTCCACCAGGAGATTTCGCTGCAGCCCGTAGACTCCATGGCGGTCTAGCACCACCTCGTGCCGGCAGGAGGGGCACCGGAAGCGACCCCCAGCTCCCACCACGTTACCTCGCGCCTGGAACAGAGATGGCTACACTTCTCATTCATCATGCAGTTCTCTTCTAATTCAACTGAACAGGGCGATGTAACGACAGGTAAAACCCTATACTTTGCATTAGCTGCTCCTGTTACAAGAACGACATGGACTTTTGCAGGATGAAAAACCAGCAAGGAATTTCTTACGCCATCACAGTTTTCCAGTCACGAATTACGTCACACCGTACAAATGTACCATTAAGCTCAATTTGACGCCATCCCCACCCCCACCCCTCACCTTATGCAGAGTGAAGGCCATCTCTCCCAGGAGGTGTTTATAAATACAGAAAAATGCAAGGGTTTCCGTAAACAAGTGTGGGCCTCAGCGGTGTGCCTTACAGGCAGGCACAGGCGGAAAAGCCACAGTTGCTCCTTGCCTCAGGAGAGAGATCATGCTCAGATAAACAGTTATCCTCTGAAATAGTCTGTGCTGAAATAGAGCTCAGCTGCTCTGGTCAGACGATGGTCTGCACCATCAAAAGCCTGAATCACATGGAAGTGTGCGCAATAGCATAACCAATCAAACATTTGTGCGGGAATCTTCCAATGTGACCAAGTGTTGAATGTCTTCTTACACCTGTAGGATGCACTGACAACATTTACAAAACCCAAAACCAGTGAAGTTGGCACGTTGTGTAAATCGTAAATAAAAACAGAATACAATGATTTGCAAATCCTTTTCAACCTATATTCAATTGAATACACTGCAAAGACAAGTTACTTAATGTTCGAACAGGTAAACTTTGTAATTTTTTTGCAAATATTAGCTCATTTGGAATTTGATGCCTGCAACATGTTTCAAAAAGCTGGCACAAGTGGCAAAAAAGACTGAGAGAGTTGAGCAATGCTCATCAAAAACTTATTTGGAACATCCCACAGGTGAACGGGCTAATTGGGAACAGGTGGGTGCCATGATTGGTATAAAAGCAGCTTCCTGAAATGCTCAGTCATTCACAAACAAGGATGGGGGCGAGGGTCACCACTTAGTGAACAAATCGTGAGCTGATTGTCGCACAGTTTAAAAACAACATTCCTCAACGAGCTATTGCAAGAAATTTAGGGATTTCATCATCTACGGTCCGTAATATCGTCAAAAGGTTCAGAGAATCTGGAGAAATCACTGCGTGGCGACAAGGCGAAAACCAACATTGAATGCCTGTGACCTTCGATCCCTCAGGCGGTATTGCATCAAAAACCGACATCAGTGTGTAAGGACATCACCACATGGGCTCAGGAACACTTCAGAAAACCACTGTCAGTAACTACAGTTCGTCGCTACATCTGCAAGTGCAAGTTAAAACTCTACAATGCAAAGCGAAAGCCATTTATCAACAGCACCCAGAAGCGCCCGCCGGCTTCTGGGCCCAAAGCTCATCTAAGATGGACTGATGCAAAGTGGAAAAGTGTTCTGTGGTCTGGCGAGTCCACATTTCAAATAGTTTTTGGAAACTGTGGACGTCGTGTCCTCAGACCAAAGAGGAAAAGAACCATCCGGACTGTTATAGGGCCAAAGTTCAAAAGCCAGCATCTGTGATGGTATGGGGGTGTATTAGTGCCCAAGGCATGGGCAACTTACACATATGTGAAGGCACCATTAATGCTGAAAGGTACATACAGGTTTTGGAGCAACATATGTTGCCATCCAAGCAACGTCTTTTTTCATGGACGCCCTGCTTATTTCAGCAAGACAATGCCAAGCCACATTCCCGATGTTACAACAGCATGGCTCTGTAGTAAAGAGTGCGGAATTACTAGACTGGCCTGCCTGTAGTCCAGACCTGTCTCCCGTTGAAAATGTGTGGCGCATTATGAAGCGTAAAAATCGACAACGGAGACCCCGGACTGTTGAACAACTTAAGCTGTACATCAAGCAAGAATGGGAAAGAGTTCCACCTGAAAAGCTTCAAAAATTGGTCTCCTCAGCTCCCCAAACGTTTACTGAGTGTCGTTAAAAGGAAAGGTGATGTAACACAGTGGTAAAAGGCCCTGTGCCAACTTTTTTTTGCAATGTGTTGCTGCCTTTAAATTCTAAGTTAATGATTATTTGCAAAAAAAAAAAAAAGTTTCTCAGTTTGAACATTAAACATCTTGTCTTTGCAGTGTATTCAATTGAATATAAGTTGAAAAGGATTTGCAAATCATTGTATTCTGTTTTTATCTCGATTTACATAACGTGCCAACTTCACTGGTTTTGGGTTTTGTACAAACAAGCATCAAGTAGTCAGATCCCCACCATGGGATGGCTGATATTTAAAAAAAATAAAAAATAATAAAAATCCGCAAATAACGGAAAGCATTTTCCAAGAACTGAGGATAGACGGAAGAATGAAAAGGCACATCTAAGCAATAGAATGTATCTGTATCTCAGGTTTTGTGGAAAAATGTTGAACAGTTCAGAAGTTTTGGCCAGGAAAAGAAGCATGACTGACGGACAGACACGCGACTGGACAACACTCATTCCCATACTCCACTTCCACTTTGAAGCAGGGGATAAAGCTGGGGGGGCAGCAGCTGAGATCCTACATATTTAATTGCTGATCATTAAGGGCAACAATGATCAACAATGATTACGTCACGCTGTTGATATTTAGCAAAACTGAATACCAAGTGTAACGTAGGTCAAATCGGTACGGCTCAGCACTATAGCAAATTAGCTACGTGCCTCCGACATAACTAAGTTCATGCTACTTAGCTAGCTAGCTAGCGTGTGCGCACTACTTTTTCATAACCAAGTGAGCAAGCATTAGCAAGCTACTCAGGTAACAGAATTTACAAACCGCTGCTAGTTCGTCCGCACATGTCTGTGACTCAGTGACTGGATGTGTTCGCAGAGGAATGGAGTTAGCTCAATGCTAACATACAATGGGTGCTAACCAAAATTACATTTGTTTTCTATTAAATTATGTGATTCAGTTATGTGATAAACAGAATCTTACACTCTTTTCGTATCTCAAAGTTATAAAACTTGTTGAGCAAATTTTGGGTTTGTTGCTGGCTAAACCCCACAACAAATGCAAAATTTCCGCAACTCGTTTCATAACTTTCATATGACACGCCCACTTGTGTAAGATTCTCTATGTCTTAATCATAATGATTTTTGAAATAAAATTATCTATCTATCTATCTATCTGCCTGTATGTCTCTCTGTCTGCCTGGCTGTCTGTCTATCTCTCTACCTGTCTGTCTATCAGTCTATCTGTCTGTCTGTCTGTCTGTATATCTTACTAGTGGATGGCACTGTACAGCGGACAAAATACATTTCTCAAACTGAAAACACCTTGTGACTGACATTTCAACCAAGACAACCAATCAAAATGTTGTTTGTACTTATGGATAAAACTGAGTGTCCTGTTTCTCTTTCCGTGGCTAATTATTACTCTCTCATCACCAATGCTGACTTTCAGAGGTAATCTCCAGTTTCTGCTCAGGGGACTGTAAATTAGAGCAGCAGTGGGTTGCACCAGCAAGCCTGGAAGCCAACACCACGATAATGGAAGTGAGGAAAAAGAAATAAATAAGAACAGAGATTTCTCTTTGCTGTAGACAACCTATGACAGCCAATAATTTTCTCAAAAACACTGGAACGTTGGCTCCATTCTCGATTGTGTCAGGCAAAAGTTAATCAATAAAGCTCCCCAGGGAATACTCGGCCATGGAATTGAACTGTTTCCCAATATAGCCAGTGTAATCCTTACACCTGTTACGGATTCTAGCGCAGCTCAATGATGAAAGACGGCTTGGAGGGCAGTTGAAAGGCCTACTTTCCACCTTTAGGCGGAATAAAATCCCCTGAATCTGTGGCCCGTACCAGCGACAGTGGCTGCGGTTACATGCACACTGATTTTCCACTCCTATTCCCAACATGACAAAGTTTCAGATTTTATATGGATCATGTGAAATGCATATTCCGTTTGGATATTCCGAATTAGGCCTTATTCCAAATGTAGCAATTTCCAGTTAGAATGTAGGATATGCCATTATTATTGAGGTTTTAGCAAACATGTTTTGGACAGGTGTACAGCGCATTTGGAATATGCTTCTAAATTGGGGTTTTTAACTGCAGTTTGTAACACACGGCTGCCTGCTTACAGTCAGCAAAGCCCACATTCCTGGATGGAGGGAGAAAAGCACCTTTTAAACATTATTAAAGACTTCAATCTCAACAGGTTTTTGGATATGCACAAATATCACAATCGTGACCTTTTTAAAAAGGTGGTAAAACTAATGAACAAGAAAGGCTGTGTTTGCATGGTCAAGAACTGGTGAAAAACTTTGAGAAAAAAACCCTATTTTCATCATAGTGTGCAAGGCTGCACAGAAACATGACTGTTATAGAGGAATATTCATTTTCATTAGCCATGTAATCAGCCTCAAAGGACAATTTGCTTTTTAGTGGATTAAGGGCAAAAATCAAGATATTTTCTACATATAAACATATAAACGTAGTCATTGTGACCCAGGTAGATATTCCTCTCGTTCCTTGTTTTGCACTTCTCAATTATTCTGATAAAGACGCATAGCTCGGTAAAAGAATAGAGCAAGTATGGCTGACCCTGGTCCTGGAGAGCTGCAGGGTGTCCTGTAGACACAATAAAGCAGGAGGTGTGAGTTATCTGTGTAACAAACTGCTTTAATTGATCAATTAAATGCTGCATAACCGCAAAAACCAGAAGACACTCTCCAGGACCAGGGTCCAACACCACTGAAACAGATGAGGGAAAACTGAAGGGATCAGAGAACGAATACTGCCATGGTGAGGAAATCAAACGCCCAATCACCACACTCCAGGACACCCCCTACGCTATGGCTGGCTCCGCCCATCTCACCTCCTGCCCTTTGAGGGAAAACCGCACCAGACTGAAGTGCCTGTAGAAAAGCACATTCTTCTCCAGTCATTACAAAAGTGGGGTTTGGGTAGACAAAATATTGTAAAATACTAATGTCAAATCCCTCCAAGTGAAGAAGTTAATCCACGCAAGGTGTATTTAACCAACACAGTTGTTGAAGGAGGTCCGGACTGGGGTGCGTCTCGCAGAGGCTTATTTGCTAACCATCTTAGCAACTTGCATAGTTTGAGCCAGACCTCCACAGTTTGCATCTTAGCTCTTGAGAAACATGTCCCTGATCTACAGCTGAAGGGTTGGGTCCATTCTAACTAAACTTCATAAAAAAAAAAAAAGCACTTACTATACAGCATACAAAAATAATGACTGAAAATACAAGCATGTCCACTGTGAAAGTAGCACTATTAACCAAGTGGCAAAATGTTTAAATTTAAATTGAAGTACAGAAACAAAAAGGCATGCAAATAAACCTTGAAAGCAAAGACAGATCAGGGACAGCCTCACCTGGAAGAGGTCATTGGCGCACTTGCGGCAGAGGTTGTGCTGGCACGGCAGGATGACCACGGGTTTGGTGAACACTTCCAGACAAATGGGGCATATCAGCTGCCGCTCGAGGGTGCCCAGAGCCTGGTCCCGGTGAAAGGATCCCAGCTCCAGTGGCCGGGACATGTCCAACCGATTGTGAGGGAACCACAGTAGCAATGATGCTCCTAGTGTGTCTGTGTGTGTGTGTATTAGCACGCTAGTCACCCGTTCTGTGAGAGCAGCTCCAGAACCCCCGTAAGGGCCAAAGAAACCTGTGGACTCGGTAGAGAGCTGGGTCCGTCTCTGCACATGCCCATGAGTACAGCGGGCCTAGCTCACTGCAACAAATGTGGGGGGTGTCAGGTTTCTGGCAGACTGATGGGGGCCGTCCCAGTTAGACCATATTAAGAGGCTGGCAGGGGCCAACTCTCTGTCTCAGGTTACTTGTCCTCATTATCTTTCAAGCTTTTAGAGCAGTGGTCCCCAAATTCGATCCTGGGGGACCCCCGTGTATGGAGGTTTTCATTCCAACTGAAATGGCAATCCCAGAATTTTAACAAGCTGTTAATTCTTTTAAAATTCAAATTTTTCAAAATAATTTTTCAAATTCTGCCTGCAACAGCTATGCATGCCAAGAAAAATACTCTGTGGGTATGCAGTGCTTATTAGATTAAATTTCAGAGTAAATATCGATAGGCCTAAGCAAATAATTGCGTATTAACAGTTAATTATACTATAACCGATAAAATTAAAGACTGAGGTCAATCAGCAAGTTTATCATTAGTATGTGCACCAGGCCACCAATTGTTATTAATCTGAAAAATAATGAAGAGTTTTAAAAAGTGCAAATAATAATGAGACCCACCTGTATATCTTTGAACTAGAAGGAAAAAGAAGAAAATTATTGCATATTTAAACAAATATTTTAACTTTTAGACTGACGAATCAGAAGTAGAACCTTTAGGAAAACATTGGTCCCGCTACATCTAGCGCAAAGCAAACACTCCATTCCGCAGTAAGAACATCATACCAACAGTCAAACACTGTGGTCGCAGTGTGATGGTCTGGGGCTGCTTTGCTGCTTGAGAACTGGGCAACTTGCCATCATTGATGGAACCATGATTTCTGTTCTCAATCAAGGTATCCTGAAGGAGAATGTCCGGCTATCAATTTCGACCTAAAGCTCAAGCGCAGCAGGGCAACGATCTAAAGTAAACAAGCAAGTATACCTCTGAATGGCTCAAAAGAAACAAGACAGTCACTCACGCAACGTGTGGTTAAACGCCCACATGAGAGCACGGTTCATGATATGCTATTTGGCTAAAAATTGTCCAATCATCACCAAAATCAATAAAGATCCTCTTCATATTGTGACTCACCCACAAAACAAATATGAAAACAAACAAAAATTTTAGTCCGTAGAGTGAGAAGAATAAATCCACCAGATAGGTGTATAAAATTGAAGATTTTGGTGTGGCAAAGTCAAAGTTCTGACTTGCATTCAATTCAGAATTTTGAATAATTCCTTGTTTTCAATTAATTAAATGATTATCAAAAAGCTGCATTTTAATCACATTGTGTTTAGTCACATTTAATCACACAAGATCTAGGTGTCAACTCCAGCAGGTACATCTTTCACTTATGGTTGCTGCTATCATCAAATACTGATGCAGTGAGTTTCGCATTGAAGTCTATGGGGACACCTACAGTGTTCCAAACTGATGCAAGAGGACTCTTTTTCCGCTTCTGTAATTATGCCCAGGCCATCTGCCCAAATGTTGATATATGACGCCTAAGGAGTGAGATCAGCCTCCATAGTAGAGAGGCCTGATAACTAAAGGGTCTCCCCTCCACTGTTATTTTATTTACTGTTGGAGTGACAAGAAAGCCAGCACTTTGTGACTGAAGAAAAGGGAGCTATTAATTCTTGAGGCAAGGCCTGATAAGCAAAGAGCAACATTCTGAAATCAATGGTAGCCAGTGTAAGGAGGCCAGCACTAGGAAAAATGAGACATTTAGCACGCATTTATTACACAAAGATGAGCCAAAACATTATTACCACTCACAGATGAAGCGAATAACACGGATTACCATGCAACAATGATGCAAGGTCTGCAAGCAGACAACGTCGAAGTAGCTGGTCTGCATAATGAGACGCATGCCGTAGAAATGCGACCTGGATTATTATGACCAGACGACTGGGTCGGACCGTCTCTGAAGCAGCAAGGCTAGTGGGATACTCCCAGCGACTGATGGTGAGTACCTTCTGACAGCGTCTAAGGAGGACAATAACATACTAGTGACTGGGTTCTGGGTACTCAAGGTTGATCGAGGGCGACGAAAACTATTACATCTGGTCTGAACCAACACAAATCCCCAAATATTTTAATGGTGGTTATGGGATGAATGTTTCACAACATAGGGTACATTGCGTCCTTCTGCCGCGATGTGTAATGCCCATTCTAACCTCTGTCCACTGCTGAAAGTGCCAACAATGGGCATGAGATTATTGGCGCTGGACCGTGGAGCGATTGAAGGAGGTCGCCGGGTGCAATGGGTCCTGTTTCCTTTGACGTCATGTAAGTCAGTGACGTATATGTTCACTGTGTGCCTGGTGAAGAAATGGTACCGGGATGCACTGTCGGACTGAAGGCAACATGGTGGAGGAAGTGTGATGCTCTAGGATATGTTCTGCCACGAGCCCAGGTTCCGGGAATTCATGTGGATGTCAATTTCTCATAATGTTTTTCCACGTCAGTGTATAGAGGCCATCTTTTTCTCATCATAACCATAATACCACAATGAGGCCCAGAGCACTCCAGATTTGGATATGTAAAATAATATACATAAAACATAAAGTAATTCTATTTGACAAGAAAAATAGTAGATAAAAATAATTTTACACAAAAGCACCAGGAAGGAATTTTTAAGCTTCAGAAACATTTATTTTACAACAGCAAATAAGATAAATTACTTGTGTTTATTTTGGACACAGTGACTAACCATGCTAAAACATAAAACCAGTTACTGTACTCGCAGTTACGCGTAAAGTCTGTGAAGGAGATCTTATCCATTTTGTTTAGTCTAACAGACCGTTTTATGGCAACATCCAATAACCTACCGTTTAAACTACTGTCATTATTAAAACATAACACTAATAATGATGGAAATAAAATTATTCATCATATCACCATTATCGCTATATTTGCACTATATATTTTTTTTATATTTTCATAATAAAATTCTAACAGAACATTTTGTCATCTGTAATCCAATACGATTTCGCATTCAAACATTGCATTTTTTTTCCAACATCTCAAAGACGCCACAGCGAGTATGCAAGGATTCGGGAGGCATTCTTCTTCAAATAATCACCATTAAGGAACAAGAGCATACGAATCGAGGAAAGGACAGGAACGGACCAGTGCTAGGAGGCTGTTAGTGGATGTTTGAAAATCAGAAGAAAAAGCAATTAAATAAAGTTTTTTTTTTTCTTGAAAGGACACAAAAATCGCACAACACATTGATAATTGTTTTCATTTTCGCAATTCACTTTCTGTGAGAGCAAACAATTCCACAAATTTGCCAAATGGAACAGATGGAACAGGAAGAGAAGTTTAACCCCTTGACGCCTGAATTTATATACAATTATTTTAAAAAAATAATAATAATTTGTGTTTTTGCTTTCAAGCAGATGCTAAATTGAATGCATTCTAAATGGAAACGGTTCGCGACAAATTCGCAACAATAGGCGTCAAGGGGTTAATTTCACAAGCTTTCTCACAAGCAAGATAAAATGACTAGTGTGCACCCTCGTGGAATTCTATTTAGTGTGAATGTTATTCTAATATACATACAGTATGCCTTCTGTGTTTTCAAGGTCTTTTCACAGCTAAAGACTGACTGGCCCTTTTCATGAGGCGGGATTACATTATTTCATGTTGTAACTCACAAGCCATAATTCTTACTCATTCAAAAATATCTCATTTTCTTCAATGTAATACTGTTATGAGGTTTAGTGTAACTACAGATTTGAAAACCTTCATTGCAAATCTCATAATTGGCAGCTAAAAGGAAGTCATCGTTCTATGTTCGCAAACTCAAATTGAATGAAAACAATGAAAACACAAATGAACACGACATTGATCCCTCACTGTTAAGAAGGCAGGATTGACATACTCATTAATCCAGCATGTATTGTAAACATCCAATTATCACATCACAGAACAAGACTGATGTTCTTCCCCATCGCCACCTGAAATCACAAACTAGCAATGATTGTAATAGTGTGATGACAGCGTACATGACGCATACTAGCAATTGCACCAGCCGATCAAAAAACAATACAGACATCCAGCTTCTGAATATATCTGATGTTCAGACATACTCATCAGAAGTTATGATATGCTCAAACTCGACATGAAACAGATATCAGCACTTCACATGGGGACGACAGCTCATTAGCTGTACTGTTCTGAAAAGGACTCCACAGGAAATGCATTAAAAATAATCATCCTGGAGTCGACCAAAGCCATTTGAAAGGGCAAAGACATCAAGTCAACCATTTGTTTTGCGGAAAAAAACTACCAGTTTTCTCAATAGTTTTTAAAAAGTTGTAGCAATTTTAGAATAGTGTAACATCACTGGCACACAGACTGAAAGACACCGACCAGAAGCGGAGCTTGGAGGACAAAACCAGCACAAATAACTATTTCCACTTTCCAAACTGTTACCGATAAAGAGAAATAGTGCATCAGGAAAGAAACACACAAATAAGCGCTAAACTAAACACCAAATGTAGGGTCTGGTTTTACGGCAGCCGGAGTGACCCCATGCCCAGCTGATAATGCACAAGCAATACAACATATCATTCAAATAAAGATCCCAACGATAAATTAATATAACACAGTGCAAAACAGGTCTACAGTGCATTACCATGTCTTCACAACTAAAATCAATTTGTAAAAAAAAATACTTGCTTGCAGTTTCCTAATTTTAACAATAATAATGAGAAAAAAAATGACCAACAATAATTTACGTTACCACTCTAAAACATAGCAAGTAATGAATTCATATAAATAATATAAAATATTCTTGCTCTTCCAAAAATGCAAACACACTCAATCCTCTTTAGACGTAAATGAGTTTAAAATGACGATTAAACTCTGTGCCCAATTTTCAGGGCTGGCCTTATAAATTCAACTGCATTTTGGAAGAAGGAAATGGAGACACTAACATTAGATTATTACCGAATTGTCCCGTACAGGTTAGCATCTTTCAAAGGACATCAATTTGATCCATGACCAATAACAGGATGTTGTTTTTTTGACCAAGGATTGAAATCAGAAGTTCAGACTGGGGAATATCTGAAGGAAACTAATGCGTGAGGCCCATGGAGTCACATGACTAGTTCAGATTGACTATAGATGGGTACCGACATACACGTCAATATTAAGCTGCATCGGATCTTTTATGCTACTAACCTCGCCAAATATGAATGGACAGAAATGGAAAAACTAGCGGCCAGATTGCGACAATGCTAAATATGTTCCGCAATAAAATCAAAATGGGGGTACTACTGACGCAACAGCAACTTGCTTCTATAAGCCAGAGCTTGATGTAAAGTTCTGCATGAGGAAATATTTCAAATTTTTCAACACTACCAGCTGCACTTAAGGAAACGCTTACAGAAAGGTTACCAAGCCTACAACTTTTTGAGCCACCTAAATTACACTCTACTTTCAACGAATAGCGCAATTTTGACACAGGAATTTATTTCTAAGAGGGGACTAAGAAATGACTAAAAGACAAACAAAAGTAATGACCTCATATGCTGCCATAGTGATCTACAGTTTTCATGATTTGTTACGCATAACTAATCGCAGGACACAGTTCGCTCATTTAATGTGTGGAGATGACGGCTACGCTACAGGGCTAACATGCAGAATGAGATGTTGTGGGTTCCCATACGCGACACACACCTCGTCACCACCACCAGCACCATCCTCATCCTCATCACCTTCATCATCACCAGCATTAGCGGGAGAGGAGTTTGCTTGGCGGACTGCTCTCATCGGTCAGAGCACGAGCACTGCGCACATGCAGCTTGAGTACTTCTCATGAACAGTGCATTCTATGAAAAACCATGAATGCCAATGGCTCATTCAAGCACACGCGCAAATATACACACATAAATTAAATATACATACACAAATATACACATCTGTAGGTATGTATACACGTCTGTACACACGTCCATACACAATTACTTCAGAGATATTTTGCATTTATATACATATCGAGATAAAAGCACAACTAAGACTAGTTAGTATGAAAAAAAAAAAAACCCAACATAAACTGTTTGAGCACTACATGCTACATGACTATGCATAGGAGTGTGAAAGTGGTTTGCAGTAGAGATGGGGGGGGGGGGTTTACAGGAGCGATGGAGGTCAAAGGCCAATATAGAAAAACTTGCTTCCTTTCCCTAAACGAAAACGCTGATGTCCTCTGCTTTCATTGCGAGGGATGCCAGTGAAAGCTCAGATTGCATTCCGGATGTCACTCGCTCGGCCCTCTCCTTCTCCTGGGTTGAAATGACGACTTCGTTTTACGCTCGATTCCTCTGTTGTTACTGAACTCTTCGTGCTGTTGGAAGGCGAGGGGAGCAGGCGGAGGGGGCTCTAGTTGAAGCCCGTGTCGGTCCGGTAGCTGGTGTGGCTGTCGGTCGTTAGCTGGGTGGTCTCTGTGGCCGAGGAGGGCTGCATCATGATTGGCTCTCCTGCCTCTGTGGGGATGAAGATGCACACAAGGGGAGGTCAATTAATACATGGACACACACACACACACACACACACACACACCAACGGACACACACAGGTCAGTTATACATGGACACACAAAAACATGCACCCAGGGAGGTCAAGTTATACATGGACACGCACACACATACAAAGACATCAGTCATACCCAGACAGATACAGACACAGACACAGACACAGACACACACACAGACACACCAATTTGTATTGCTCTAGTAATAAGCAATATGATGTGAATAATGTATTAGTTTGTTTATATAAGGGCTAACAGAGCCATTAGTGCCTAACAGGTTGTGCACGATTTATGTACTGACGAGCAGAGGCTCGGCAACATGAAGGGGATAAAAACTCAGTAGGGATGTTCCTGAATTTCTTTAGATCACAGCATCAAGTGCTGCTTTTTGCTAATTTTACATTACCAGATGGGTTATATTTCAGTGAAGTTTGATTCAGCAGGGCTAAACAGAAACCAATTATCAATTAACCCCCATAAAACCTATGGACCCATACATGGGTTTGTCAAATGCAACTGCTGCATTCAAACCAGTGGAACTTCAAACCTATTTCAAATTCTAGAGGACATCCCAAGGTTTCCAACCATCCCAAACAAGCCCTGCTGAATTACAGGAAAATGCATATAAAATGATGTACAAGGCCAAGATATTTTCAATTTGATGAAATGCAATGGCCATAAAAACATGGCACCCTGGGTTTGAATATTTCTCTCAAAACAAGTGTGATGTTGCTTCAGGGGAGCATTGCAACTCGCATAGAATATGTATATGACATTGTCCTACAATATGAAAGTAGTATGTTTTTTCTGACTTTGAACCTGCTCAAGGGAAAATTTAAAGAGTCAAGAGTTTTAGGGGCTGAGTGGTCAGTTTAGTAACTCAGAGGGCAATTACATTTTCTCATAGGGCCAGGCAGGGTTGGATGGCTTTTTTCTTCAATAAATTAAATCATCATTCAAAAACTGCATTTTTATGGTTTATCTTTGTCAAATATTAAAATTTGTTTGATCTGAAACAATTAAGTGTAAAAAATGCACAAAAATAGAAGAAATCGTACAGGGGGAAAACACTTTTTCACAGAACTGTAAGGCATTCTGTGGTAAAAATGGTGTGAGGTGTCTGCCTCTTCGTCTGGCTGTTCAGCTGAGTTTGTATGGATTTGTGCCATTCGGCTATTGAGCACATCTGTTTTGGCTGCACACCAGTATTGATTTTGTATCAAGCTGTATGTCAATAGTCAATTGGATTTTTTTTTTACTGAGGCTGTGAAGCTGTCAGCCCATAAGACAATCTAATGGCTAATTTTGCTGGGCATATGACTACAGTAAGTGAGCGGTTCTGTTGCCTGGAGTGCTGTGTAAATCCATGTGTTTGTGTGTGTGTGTGTGTGTGTGTGTGTGTGTGTGTGTGTGTGTGTGTGTGTGTGTGTATGTTTGTGTAAAATGCAAGAGGGCCCCAAGACAGATAGCCCAGGGCCAAGCAATGGCTTCATACAACCCTGCTGGTCCGTACCTAATGTCAGGTACAAAACTGTAGCGCAAGTGCGCCCTCTACTGAATACAGACAAGACTGGACTTACCAAGTCAAAAATGCTCATTCACTAAACGGACAGAGTCATAATGAGGCACACTGCAGTGTTATGCGCTCTGACAACATTTAAACTTGCAAATTACCATTTTTACACTGCATCCTACAGTCTGTAGACTAAATTGTCATCAGAATAGATGCCCTTCCTCAACTAATCAAGAAAAGAAACAGGATTTTCTTGTTGCCAATGATTTCAAAGAGCATTTTTAAATTGATGGAAATGGAAAGTATTTTATAAAATTTAAGGTAAAAGATATTCAAAATTCTTACACCATATGTGTCTTAATTTAACGGAAGAAAGTTTGAATATAGCAGAGTTACCAGTTTTGTTAGAATTAACAAGAGGCCTGTCGGCCTAGAGAGCTCCGCTGAGGATGAGTGAAATGTCCATGTCGTAACTTAATTTCAGAAATTCTTGAAAACTATTGCAATATGGACACATATGACACATTTGGTAGCCAGAAAATACTGTGAACCAGTTTGGTGTCTCAATTTATGTAGTATAACAATAGAACCAAATTGCAAATTGCAATCATTTATTTCAATCATCTTACCACCAAGTAATACTAACAACCAACAAATACCCTTCCCCCCAGTACATCACAAATATAGCAGTCACAATCCTTCTAACACCGTCATAGGACAATATGATGCAGAACAATTAATCCAGAAACGATGATCCGGAACAACATGATCCAGAACAGTGATCTGGAATAACGTGATCCAGAGCAACATGATCCAGAACAATGATGAGTAACAACATGATGCAAAATAACATGATCCAGAATAATATGATCATTTCAATCATCCTCAGCGGAGCTCTCCAGGCTGACAGGCCTCTTGTTGAGATATTAATGAAAGACTGAAAAAATGAGCACAAACCCTGATTTTCTAAGTCCAAAATGCTGAATTTCTCTAAAACTGGGAAGGAGAATTTTCTAATTTTCGCAGGGGATCATCAGAACATCATAAGGAAGGCTCACAATAAATTAGACAAAAAGTTATCAGACAGTTTTTGAGATATTAATGAAAGACTGAAACAAGAGTCATCAGAAGATGACATATCCCCCCGGCCCAATTATTTGCGAAAGTCATGTCAATCCTACACCTTCAAAGAAATTCAAACAAGAATGTTGAGGTGATTTTCCTCTGGAATTATCTGGAAGTATGTACTGGCAACATCTCCCAAAGACTATGAACCAGCTGTAGACAAAGGCAATAATAAAACAAAAGTCATCATGAACAGTGTTTTAGTTCTGCTCCGGAAACAAACCCAGCCCTGCAACTGAGTCCAAATCCATGTCGCTTCCATGGGGAAAAAAAAAAAAAAAAAAAAAATCATTTCAGAAATTTGAAATTGAAATCTCTGTACAGAGTCCAAATCCAACTCGTTTCCATGGAAACAATTTTTTATTTTTTTTTTCAGAAATCTGAAAATATCAAAAGGTACCACTTCAGTATGTGGGTAATACACATGCAAAAATTTCAGAAAGATATAATGAACGGTTTTTGAGTTGTGCTCCGGAAACGAACCTCTCTCTGTACTGAGTCCAAATGCAACTGGTTTCCACGGAAAGGGAAAAAAATAAGATTTTCAGAAATCTGAAAATATCAAAAGGCATCACTTCAGTATGTGGGTAATACACATGCAAAGTTTCAGAAAGATATAATGAACGGTTTCGAGTTGTGCTCCGGAAACGAACTAGGCCTGATGTGCACTAAGTCCAGATTCGTTTCCATGGAAATGGCAAAAATAGTAATCCTGAAGTTTCCAAAGTAGCAAAAAGGCACATCTAGACTATATATAGAATACATGTACAAAGTTTGGTGCTGATATCTTACATAGTTTTTCAGTTCTGCTCAGGAAACGAACACAGTGTAATTTGCACTAAGTCCAGATTTGTTTCCATGGAAACGACAAAAATAGGAATCCCGAAATTTCCAAAGTAGCAAAAGGCACATCTAGACTATACATAGAATACATGTACCAAGTTTGGTGCTGATGTCTTTCATAGTTTCCGGGTTCTGCTCCGGAAACAAAATGATTACAGACGGACGGACACATGGACGGACGGACGAACAGACAGACGGACGAGGCGATGCCTATATCCCCCCGCATTTTATGCCGGGGGGATAATAATAATAAAAATGAGCACAAACTCTGACTTTCTAAGTCCAAAAGGCTGAATTTCTCAAAAACTGGGACGTTGAATTTTCTAATTTTCGCAGTGAATATTCAAAATATAAGGAAGGCTCACACCAAATTAGAAAGAAATTTGTCAGACAGTTTTTGAGATATTCAAATTTGAAGTGAAAAGTTGACGGTGGACGGACAGACAGACATAGACAGACAGACGGACGTCAGGCGACTTGGCATTAGAAAAGCTCCACTGACTGCTGACTATCGTCACAGCGGAGGTAAATATGTGCACAAATACTGATTTTCTAAGTCCCAAATGCTGAATTTCTCAAATACCGGGATGTAGAATTTTCCAATTTTTGCAGGGGATCATCAGAACATCATAAGGAAGGCTCACAACAAATTAGACAAAAAGTTATCAGACAGTTTTTGAGATATTAATGAAAGCCTGAAAAAATTAGCACAAACACTGATTTTCCAAAATGCTGAATTTCTCAAAAAACAGGGTGCAGAATTTTCTAATTTTCGCAGTGAATATTCAGAATATCATAAGGAAGGCTCACACCAAATTAGAAAGAAATTTATTAGACAGTTTTTGAGATATTCAAATTTGAAGTGAAAAGTTGACGCCGGACAGACGGACGGGCGCCGGACGCCTCGGCACTAGAGAAGCTCCGCTGACTGCTGACTATCGTCACAGCAGAGCTAAAAAGATCGCACACTGAAAGGCAGAGCACCTGAGCAGTGGTAAAGGACCACAGACATTAGCCCAGTGGGTCACTTTCAAACCTAAATGGTCATCATGAGCATTTTGGAATAACAATAATTTCTAAATAATATAAATAATTGGAGAGTTGGATGGAGATGGAGACAGGTGTGAGCTTCATCTCTTTGGGGGGGGGGGGCACACCTCTCTCATCGGACTGCAGCTGGGCCTCCAGGTCCTCAGGAGACACGTAGAACTCGGGCTCCTGGTCCATGGGCGGCCTCGGTTTACACTTCCCACAACAGCAGTTACAGCAGCAGCACAGACAACAGCAGAAATAACAGCCCGTCACCAGGCCACAGAACACAAACAATGCCTGTAAAGAGATGGAGGCGGAGATATGGAGCAATTACTGTTGATGCAACAATAACAACAAATGTTTGGGCAACACCTCAGTAATGATGTGTGTTCATGATAGCATGCAATATTTGAATTTGACTTATAAAAAGCTACCGTAACACATGAGGAGAGAACAAAAGACAAAAAATTGGGTGGAGTGGACGTACAGACGAGGGGCATGCCGTACATGTTGGCACTAACCACACCGCTGTCTCTTTAGAGACAGAGCATCTTTACTATCATATCAGAAATACTGAGGCATTATAACTGGTCCATTTCCCACCCTGTCTTGAGAACATGCCTCGCATTTTCACATGAGACCAATAATATCCCAGTTAGTCTTGAAACTTCAAACACAATCAAATCAGGGTGGTAGCTTGTAAGTTTTATGGAATGGTGAAGTAATGAGTTAACCAATCAATTAATGCAGTTATCACTCAGGCTATCAGGTCAGGTTTTTGCAATATCAGTCTGTAGTCACAGAACTCATGGTTTTAATAGCATAATGTATATTGATACAGAGTTTTTACCTTGTTTAAATGGGTATTACGCTGTATGTTTCGGTACTGTTGGGTTCACTCAGTTAAGTGCTTTGACCTACATTCTCTCTATGGAAGATGCTTTATAAATAACTTTGTTGGTGGCCCTGTTGGTCGGTATGCAGAAAATAAACACAAAAGCGATGCAAGTGATGTCCATATGTTGCGTCGACAAGATCTGCGCCACCGCAAATTTAGCACCACAGCATGAGCAGCGTTATTAACCCCATAAACTCCTCAGAAAGACCACTCATACCTTGGCCCACCAGCTGGAGAGAACGAAGTAGGTGTTGACATTCTCCTCCCCAAACTGCTCGGCCACATACAGGCCCAGAGAGCCGTACTTGTCGTAAATGTTGCGTTTTGTGGGGTCGTTGAGGATAGCGTGGGCATTGTTGATCTCCTTGAATTTATCAGCTGCCTCTGGGTTGTCTGGGTTCTTGTCAGGGTGGTATTTCAGAGCAAGTTTCCTATGAAAGACAGGATGGAAACAAAGAGAGAGAATTGGCAGAAGCAATCGCAACTTTCACTTTCCGAAGCTCGATGGTGGAAACGGGTGTTACACCACGCATGCACCTTTTAACAAGACCACATAGCCTGTCAGTGAGAGAGGGACAAAGACTCCCATAGACCATACCCTTTATATGAGAAAAATACTAAAAACATGCAGTCCATTAAAACTACACAAGCAGAATGAATACTGTCTTATGGGCCTTATAACCGATATCAGAGTCCTATACCTGTTCTTTGAACATACGGACCTTAACCAAAACACTGAAATTCATGACGTCTCACTGTTTCCCTCTAATGTAATTTAGAGAGAAAAACTGCACTCTTGACTCCCCTTTCCCAAGACGGATACTTGAATCATAAAAACATAATTCAATAAACAAAAATAGGACCAAGGGTCCTGTAGCTTACTGGCAAGCAGTCTTACAGCGATGATACAAGTTATGAAAATTTCATGCGAAGTTTGACATTTGAATCAATGAAAATCAATGTCAAGGTCACTAAATAAAAGTTCATACATTTATAAGACCGTCTGTAATACAATCCTAAGCTCTGAAGCAGTTTTGCTGATACAAGTCATTATAATATGTCAACAATATGTATTCAATATGTCAATTGTGAACTTCAAAGGTCATAGAATGTCAAGTTGCGGTCAGCAAATAGACTTCATACATGACTTTCTAAATGTCTCTATACAAACCTTGGCTCAATCTGTGACCATTTTGGTGAAACAAGTCATTGTAATTTCACTGTGGAGTTTGACACTCAAAGGTCACTGACAGTCAAGTTGAATGTCACCAAATGAAAGTTCATATGTGACTTCCTATGTCAGTAACACAAACCTAGGCTCCATCTGTGACCATTTTAGTGATACAAGTCATTGAATTTTCACTAGGTCACATTTGACCTTTGAAGGTCAGTACGAAGGTCACCAAATGAAACTTCATACATGACTTCCTATATGTCTCTAATACAAACCTAGACTCCATCTGTGACCGTTTTGGCAATACAAGTCATTGTAATTGTATTATGTCAAGTTTGACCTTCAAATTTCATCAACAGTCAAGTTGAATGTCACCAAATGAAAGTTCATATGTGACTTCCTATGTCAGTAACACAAACCTAGGCTCCATCTGTGACCATTTTAGTGATACAAGTCATTGAATTTTCACTAGATCACATTTGACCTTTGAAGGTCAATACGAAGGTCACCAAATGAAACTTCATACATGACTTCCTATATGTCTCTAATACAAACCTAGACTCCATCTGTGACCATTTTGGCAATACAAGTCATTGTAATTGTATTATGTCAAGTTTGACCTTCAAATGTCATCAACAGTCAAGTTGCATGTCACCAAATGAAAGTTCATATGTGACTTCCTAGAAGTCAGTCACACAAACCTAGGCTCCATCTGTGACCGTTTTTGTGATACAAGTCATTGAATTTTCACTAGGTCACATTTGACCTTTGAAGGTCAGTACGAAGGTCACCAATTGAAACCTCATACATGACTTCCTATGTGTCTCTAATACAAACCTAGACTCCATCTGTGACCGTTTTGGCAATACAAGTCATTGTAATTGTATTATGTCAAGTTTGACTTTAAAATGTCATCAACAGTCAAGTTGAATGTCACCAAATGAAAGTTCATATGTGACTTCCTATGTCAGTAACACAAACCTAGGCTCCATCTGTGACCATTTTAGTGATACAAGTCATTGAATTTTCACTAGGTCACATTTGACCTTTGAAGGTCAATACGAAGGTCACCAAATGAAACTTCATACATGACTTCCTATATGTCTCTAATACAAACCTAGACTCCATCTGTGACCGTTTTGGCAATACAAGTCATTGTAATTGTATTATGTCAAGTTTGACCTTCAAATGTCATCAACAGTCAAGTTGAATGTCACCAAATGAAAGTTCATATGTGACTTCCTATGTCAGTAACACAAACCTAGGCTCCATCTGTGACCATTTTAGTGATACAAGTCATTGAATTTTCACTAGGTCACATTTGACCTTTGAAGGTCAATACGAAGGTCACCAAATGAAACTTCATACATGACTTCCTATATGTCTCTAATACAAACCTAGACTCCATCTGTGACCGTTTTGGCAATACAAGACATAATACAATTACAATGACAAGTTTGACTTCAAATGTCATCAACAGTCAAGTTGCATGTCACCAAATTAAAGTTCATATGTGACTTCCTACAAGCCAGTAACACAAACCTAGGCTCCATCTGTGACCGTTTTTGTGATACAAGTCATTGAATTTTCACTAGGTCACATTTGACCTTTGAAGGTCAATACGAAGGTCACCAATTGAAACTTCATACATGACTTCCTATATGTCTCTAATACAAACCTAGACTCCATCTGTGACCGTTTTGGCAATACAAGTCATTGTAATTGTATACTACTCAAAATTTGATAGGGATCATAGGAATTTTTTTGTGAAATGACATGCAAATTTGGTAACTGCCACTGATGAACAATATATTGGATAAATGACATGCAGTCAGACACAAAACACATTTACAAGTGCATTTAATGACATTAAATGAGCGTGCAGCCTCACACTTTTGGCTTTCAAGAACACTTCATAGTTTCACCTCTGACATGTAAAAGTGAAAACAGACAGTGTTCGTTTGAGGTTTCATTACCACAGTTAATGTCAATAACGGGTATGGCCTCCCTAGCTTGAATGACGGCTTGACAACGTCGGGTCATACTGTCAATCAGAACCCGGATGCTTGCAATTGGAATGTTGTTCCATTCTTCAACAAGGGCATTTCCGAGCTCTTCTAGAGTTGTGGGTTGTGCCCCACGACCGAAATGGCGACCTGCAGCATGTTCCACACATGCTCGATAGGGTTTAGGTCCGGCGAACGCGGCTGGCCAGTCCATGCGGACAATTGTCTCCTGCTCGAGGAATTGATTCACCACCCTAGCACGATGGGGACGGGCGTTATCATCCATCAAGATGAAATCAGGGCCAACAGCACCAGCGTATGGTCTTACGTACACATTGAGGATCTCATCCCTGTACCGCATACCCCTGTCATCGTCCCTCTCCCCATGACATGCAGGTCCGTTCTGCCGTTCCTGCTTATTTCTCCCCAGACCATAATTGATCCGCCACCATAACGGTCGTGGTTCGTTGATGTAGGCATCATTAAATCGCTCACGTTGTCTTCGCCACACCCATTGCCTCCTGTCAGTAAAGTCCAAGCAATATCGGGACTCATCAGTAAAGAGAACTGGAGCCCAATCGTTGTGTGTCCATGTGACATGATCGTGAGCCCAATCCAAACGGTCACGCCTATGATGCACTGTCAGTGGGATTCAAACACATGGCCTTCTTGAGTTGAGGCGGCAGTATGAAGACGATTCGTATCGTCTGAGTGGATACCCTGACCCCGAGGCGTTATGAAGGTCATTTCGTAGGGTGGTGGCTGTCCAAAAAGGATGACGTCGTGCCTGAAGTGTGAGAAAGTGGTCTTGTCGTTGTGTAGTCGATCTCTGACGACCACCCCCATGACGGTGTGCTGCTGTACCAAACGTTTGATGCGGTTCCACGCTCTGTTCAACGCTTTGGCTGACGTTAAGTGCATTAGCAACGTGGCGTTGTGAGAAGCCAGAGTCAAGCATTCGATGCATCTTCCCAATTGCTCTGAAGTCAATCGGCGTCTAAAGGCGTTGAGGAGACATTGTTATTGCTAAATGTAATGCAAAAAATTTGGGAACTTCCAAATTTTCACCAACAAGCAACACACACGTCTGAGTTGAAATGGTGAAGTGTTAGTCAAAGCCAAAATGTGAGGCTGCACGCTCATTTAATGTCATGAAATGCACGTGCAAATGTGTTTTGTGTCTCACTGCATGTCATCTATCCAATATATTGTTCATCAGTGGCAGTTACCAAATTTGCATGTCATTTCACAAAAAAATTCCTATGATCCCTATCAAATTTTGAGTAGTATATTATGTCAAGTTTGACCTTCAAATGTCATCAACAGTCAAGTTGAATGTCACCAAATGAAAGTTCATATGTGACTTTCTAGAAGTCAGTAACACAAGCCTAGGCTCCATCTGTGACCATTTTAGTGATACAAGTCATTGAATTTTCACTAGGTCACATTTGACCTTTGAAGGTCAATATGAAGGTCGCCAAATGAAACTTCATACATGACTTCCTATATGTCTCTAATACAAACCTAGACTCCATCTGTGACCATTTTGGCAATACAAGTCATTGTAATTGTATTATGTCAAGTTTGACCTTCAAATGTCATCAACAGTCAAGCTGAATGTCACCAAATGAAAGTTCATATGTGACTTCCTATGTCAGCAACACAAACCTAGGCTCCATCTGTGACCTTTTCAGTGACAGAAGTCATTGAATTTTCTCTAGGTTAAGTTAGACCTTCGAAGGTCAGTATGAAGGTCACCAAATGGAAGTTCATACATGACTTCCTATACGTCTCCAATACAAACCTACACTCAATCTGTAATGATTTTGCTGATATAAGTCATTGAAATTTCACTGTATAGTTTGACCGTTGAAGGTCACTGAAGGTCCAGTTCAAGGCCACCCAATGAAACTTCATACATGACTTCCTATATGGCCACAATACAAACCTAAGCTCTATCTGTAATAGTTTTGGTGATAGAAGTCATTGAAATATCACTATGTGAAGTTTGACCTTCGAAGGTCACCGAAGGTCAAGTTCAAGGCCACTAAATGAAAGTTCATGCATGAGTTCCAATACATCTCCAATAAAAACCGAAACTATCTGTAACGATTTTGCTGATATAAGTCATTAAAATTTCACTGTGAAGTTTGGGCATTCAAGGTCACTGAAGGTCAAGTTCAATGTCACCAAATGAAACTTCATACATGACTTCCTATATGCCCGCAATACAAACCTAAGCTCTATCTGGAATAGTTTTGGTGATAGATGTCATTGAAATTTCACTATGTGAAGTTTGACCTTCGAAGGTCGCTGAAGGTCAAGTTCAAGGCCACCAAATGAAAGTTCATACATGACTTCCTAGAAGTGTTCAATGCACATATGTTCCCAATCTTCAATATTTTCAAGACTGGAAACTTTTGAAAATTGTAACATTCTGCTTGACCTCAAGTTTGACCTTTCAAGGTCATCTGAGGTCAACTTTAACACAGCCAAAATATAGGTCATATATTACTTCCTATATGTCAGTAATACAAACTTAATCTCTATCTGCAGCCATTTAGCTTCCACAGGCGATTTGGCCCATTCTCCATAAGACCCAATGTTAAAGTACAGCGCCCCCACTAGACCCACTTCCGTCGATTCAATCAATTTGGCACTCGCACTGTACATAAAGTGTATCAAGGTGAGTTGATTGCCAGATTTAGAAAAAAAGTTATCAGACAGTTTTTGAGAAATAATTTTTTGAAATTTCAAGTCATATCTTTTAACATTGTTAATATATTCCCTGACCTCGAGTTTGACCTTTCAAAGTCATCTGAGGTCAACTTTAATGTAGGCAATGTATAGGTCATATATAACTTCCTATATGTCGATAATACAAACTTAATCTCTATCTGCAACCATTTGGCCTCCACAGGCCATCTTGCATATTCATAAAGTACAGCGCCCCCAACAGACCCACTTCCATCGATTCAATCAAAATAGCGCTCGCACTGTACATTGATGGTACCAAGGTAAGTTGATTGCCTGATTTAGTAAAAAAATTATCAGGCAGTTTTTGAGAAATAATTTTTTTAAATTTCTCAGTCCTATCTTTAACATTGGAGCCAAAATTTCAAGGGCCCATAAAACGGACAAAAATGATTCGATCAAAAATCCGAGAAAAACGCCTGGAGATATGGTCTAGTAGTATGTTATTGCAAATTTACAAGAAAATTCATCGGGCCAAAAAAAAGATAAAAAAATGTTCCGGACGACGGACGCCACACCACGGCAATAGCTTATCGGCCCATAGGGCCGGTAAGCTAAAAAGCATTTCATATTCAGGAAGACATTTATGGATATTTGCATATAAGAGCCAATCCTCCTCAGAGGACCAAGAGGAGGCCCAGATGAAAGGGAAAACGATGACAGATACGAATCAGCATGTGAACACCTCCTTTACCGGAGACCCAAAACTCTCCCTCCCTGTCCTGCCCTGTTTCCTACTCCATCTCTCTGTGTCCAAGTATACTCAACAAAAAAAGTTACGGATCGCTGAATCTTTGCACCATTATTTTCTCTTGTTCTGAGCTTATCAAGACGCTGTCAGCTGTGGTGCAAACACGTGCTTTTCACACAAGATTTCAAAATGACTTTCGACATTATTTGACATTTTGATTTAATGTTCAGAACTTGGTGTGATTCTCGTCTTCCCTGTGTATACCCTGTTTTAAGGTAATGAAGTCGTCCGATCAAATGTTTTTATGCAATTTTTGCCTTGGATTAACGCCAATGACGTAAACAAGACCTGGTATTTACGGTCAGTTTGTACATTTCACATTCTCTGGTTAAATACAGCGTTCCTTAACTTTTTTTGTTGAGTGTATTAGTGGGGTTTTGGTAGGGCAGGCTAGGGCTGGGCGTGGCTTCACGGTGAATTTCACCTGTATGACCGCTTGATGTCATCCGTGGTAGCATTCTTGTCGACGCCGAGCACATGATAGAGGGTCTCTCCAGACGTGGAGAGCGAGCGCTGCCTCTGGTGTTCTGACATGGTGACTCACAAGCTCGCCAGGCTGCAGAAAAGCACAGGAAATGATGTCATCAGTGAGTCCCTGGATCATTACACCACAAATGCCACCTTTGAAATGGTAAACTCATCTATCCCATTAGAATACTGGCAAGAGAGGAAAAGGTCAGAGAAATTTCAGACAGATTTTACAGCGACGCAGTAAAAATTCGGAAACAAAAGCAAAAAAAATGCAGACATAATGTACAAACGCAGCAACACTCAAAGCGGCAGGGAGATGGCATCATGTTTTATACAAGTGAAATACATCCAAATGCCGCACCTGCAGTGAAAGATGACCAAAATCAAATGATGAAAATATTTTTAATATACTTTTCATTAGAAATGGAGAGGGCCCGGAGTTATGTTCATGCTCGTTCTTGAAGCCTATGTGCAAAAATCAACACAAATTTTGTGGGTTGATTATTCTCGCATCAAGGGACAGAACCTATCCTTAAATTTCGCATGAGCCATGTTCTCTCAGCAAGATTTCGACTGTGCTGCCTTGGCAGAGATTTTAGCAAATTAGGTTGCTGATCCCAAGAGTTTGAGGTTCTTCCTTTTATTTGAACTTGCTCAAAAATGGCTTTGACTTCATCGTCAGCTTGCCTGGTCGTGTGCTCGAACACGGCAGGGGCCCTTTCTGTGTGGAGTTTGCATGTTTCCTCCGTGTTTGTGTGGGTTATCTCCAGATACTCCGGTTTTCCTCTGCAGTCCAAAAACATTCATGTAAGGCTAATAAGAGACTCTAAACTGCCTGTACGTGTGACTGTGTGACTGAATGGTGTGTGAATGGTGTGTATGCCTAGCAATGGATTGGCGAGCTGTCCAGGGTGTGTCCCTGCCTTTCGCCCATAGTCAGCTGGGATAGGGTTCAGCTCCCCTGCGACCTTAAAGAGAGAGAAGTGGCCAGACAATGGATGGATGGGTGGATCCAACTGCCGAATAAACAATTCGTTTTCACAACCATATGTCCACAATTTTGCCAATTTTTCCAATGTATCACAATTTGGACATGGAATGTTTATTCTTCATGGCATTCGTGGTCATTTCTGCTAATGTGGCTTAAAAGGTTAAAATATTCCAATAAACAAATGTAATTATGAACAGCATACAGTAATTAGGGACTGCAACTGTGGTCAGACCAAAAACAGGACAGGACCGAGTTTGACAACCACTGGTGTACAGAATTTGCGGCAACAAGGCTATATGCTAATGATGATCATCTTTGATTTAAAGCAAGAAAAGTTAGGTAATTTACAGGGTGGGTACATTATTTTATTTATTCATTTTTCTTAGGTTTATACATCAATCTGTAGCTTCTCAGTAGTGTTCATTTACTCAAATCCACACATTCAAATTTCGGTTGAAGAACACATTTTAGCATCAAAATGCTATTTTCCCAAACCCCGGTAACAGCGTTGTCCCATGTGACCTGATGTAGATTTCTCCATGCTCAATCATCCAAGCATACACTTCTGTCCCCCTCCATGCCAGTACTGCCAGCAAACTGCGTGTGTGGAAGGTGGGGAGGGCATCAGTGCTCTGATGTATGTCACTGCTTTTTGCAAACGTCTGCATGGGCGTTTCCATTTGAAAAATCCAGGGGGGGAAAAAAAAAAAAACGCAGATGGAATCGCCCTTAAAAGTGACTCCAAAGACTGACACTGTAGGCTGTAAATAACCTGATAATTCATCATTTTGTCTTATTTTCAGTCTGATCCATTTCAAATAGTTCACGTGATATGATAGACTGCTGCAAGTGTTAGCAGAACAGACAAAACAAATCAAACTAAAGTTCACGCCTTTGAATAAACACTGAAAGAATGCAGTGTTCATTGGTGACAACTTACGTAAACTTAGACTCAAATGACTCAATATCAGTCACATGGCCTGCAGACCAATCAACACAAAAACAACAGGGAAGAAAAATATATATGACAAAACAATACAACCAAACCTTTCACTCTACGCTCTGGACATGCAAATGTCAAAAAAACTAAAAATACATGCATACTGGCCTCAAATCGAATTGAGAGCCATTTGTTTCCCTGCCCCCTGTCAGGTCAGAGTGAGTGGTTCTCTGTGCATCTAATCTGACTGCACGCCAGAGAACATTATGAGATTAGCCACTTCCATGATGGCGAATACGTGACAGCTTTACGTCTGTGCTGGAGCCACCAGCAGCTGTGGCCAGAAAGGTCGTAAGATGATTTCTGCCACGGGCTGGTATGGAACCGTTCATCCAGTGTAACCTAAGCAGTCATAAAGAGATGTGTCGTGTTGTGTAGACTGATCAGGCTAATCATAGCATGGGTAATTCCACTGACAAATTCAGAGCAGTGCATGTATTTTCCCCATCCTCTTTCACCTTCTTATTCATCTAAAAATTTTGGATATATTTTTTCATACCAAATAATTTCAGAAGTCTTTATATGAGATGCGCTATAAGACAAGGAGAACTTAAGGAAACACAAAATGCAGTTAATTTTTTTAATTAGTTGAATAAAATTTTTTTTTTAATTAGTGTTTGATTTACCACAAGAAAAAAAATTATGCAACACCTACAGTGCCGCAAAAAAAAGTATTTTGCCCCCTTTCTGGATTTCTTCTCCTGTTGCGTACTTGTCACACTTCAATGTTTCAGATCATCAAATTAAAATCAGCAAAAGTTTGGGACAGTACATCAAATTAAAATCAAAACTGAAAGCAGTGATTTGTAAATTATCTTCTGCTCATAAATGTGGGAAACAATGCCACAGCACACCATTAGAGGATTCACCACAAATATTTTATGGATTTTTCAAAACACAGATTTCAATTTTGACACTTGCAACACATTTCAAAATCAAGTTGGGGCAGTAAAGTAGTTTTTGTAAAGCTGCAATTCTTTTTCGCAACATTAAGTAAATGTCTGGGACTGTGGACACTACGTGATTACGTTTCAGATGCAATTTTATCCTGCTCTTCCAGCAGACAAGTCTTGAATTTGGGAAAAATATAGGGTCTTTGTTTTTTCATTTTGCAGCCCAAAATGAGCACAAGTCTTTACTGAGCACAAGTCAGGACTGCAGGCAGATCAGTCCAGCACCCACACCCTCTTCTTATGTAGCCATGCCTTTGAAAAGCATTCAGAATGTTATCCTCTCAAATGCAGCGTCTTTTCGGAATTTTTTTTTCTCAATTAATGGTAGCCTACATTTCAGTCTATTGTGCGTATGGTACGATAGAGTTATTTCCGCGATGCAGAATATTGTCTTTTTGATTATAAAAGCAATCAAACCATAAAACACAAATTCAAAAAAATTAAAATGGAAAGCCCAGAATTGGCGGAATAGTAAAACTGAATTTTGAAAAAAAATTTAGACGGATTTCAAAGGCCCCCCATAGCCTGTATATTTCAGTCACGACATTATAAGCAACAAGAAAGCACCACCACCAAGACTGCCACAAAATCATGCACTAATTTTTGGCGTACCCATTTGACCCATGTTCATGCTACACACAATTCTGCATAAAATATGGTGAGGCGCATAGTGCTTAAACACAATCAATTAATTGTATCATTTTGTTACAAGTATCTGATAAATGAATACGAACATGAGGAATTTTCTAACCATCAGAGCTTTTTCATAATGGTTTTCACATGACACCCAAGTTAATACTGATCAAATTAGAAAATGGGTCTATTAACAGCAGTGATCAGTAATTTTGGAATGGGGCTATTGCATTTACATTTAAATATTTCCTCCCATCTTGTGAGGTCATGTCCAGATTGGTGTTGATTCAATCTCTCATTAAGCCTGATTACTTGACGGAGTCTCCAGAGAAGTGTAGTTCTGCAATGCAGCCCAGGCCCCAGGCACTCCCACAGCCCCACCCCCTCTGCAGCACCATATGGACCAACTAAATCTCGCCTCCCCCCCTGCCCCCCCAGCTTTCCTCTCCTTTCCTTCTATCTCTATACTCATGCGGTAGGCCTCACTCCAGGACTGTCATTTTGACAGAAAACAAAATTCAGTCCTATTATAATTCACAATCAAACTGTGACGGCTTTTTAAATAACATGAATCTCCAGATGAGACAGAAAATCCTTCCACCATTTTCTCTACCCTCTCAAAGACATTGTTTTCTGGGGGGGGTGGTGGGGGGGGCCAAGAGAAGACAGGGGGCCAAGGGGGGAGGGGGAAAGAGAGAGTATGGGTGCTCCTCCCCCTCCTCCCCCCAAACACAGGCCAATGGGGCTGCAGGAGCACTTCTGTTCGATTGTGGCCATTAGAGGTGATAGTTTGTGTGAATGGGGAGGTTCCTCGAAATCCCAACCAGATGGCATGAGGTGTTGTAGCCGGGACGAACAGGCTAAGAAAAGGGTTACTGGAAGATGGCACCAATTATGAGCTTCAAAATTAACAATGTACTGCACAAAATCCCCAAAACAACATCAACCCACTCTCATCATGCATGATTCACAAAGGGTAAAGTATTTATGAATGTTTATGAGTATACTAGAGTAAAATATTACATTTCACACATTTTAAATGAGTCATTTCAGGAGCTGATTTTTTATTTTTTTAGCTGTCCCATGCCGCATTCAACTTCAACAGGATCAAGAACTATCAACACCCCTGACTGCATATGCACTAAAAATACTACACAAAAATAAACACTAACATTAGAGAGATGAAGTCAAAAAGCCAACACTTAAAAATACTGATATTTTAAAGTTCTATTGGATCAGAGCAAAATTATTTATTAATTTAGGCCAATTTAAAAATTGGTTTCCTCCAAATCAAGGTTTGACAATTAAGGGCACCCCACTCTGATTATCGATTATTTTGAATAAAATCTATCACATGTAAAAAAGCAGTGGAATTCAGGAACAATACAGTGCAGTGACCAAGTATTTAACCCCTTCCTGATTTCCTCGATTTTTGCATATGTAGCACTTGAATGTTTTAGATCATTAAACTAATTTTAATTAGACAAAACTAACCTGAGTAAACATTAAATGCAGTTTTTAAATGAGCATTTTATTTATTGAAGGAAAAAAGATATCCAACCTTACTGGCCACAAGTGAAATTGTAAACAACCCCTTAGATACCAAATCATTAAAAAATGTAATTAATAATTGGGTCAAATTTCACTACACGCACCCAGATAGGATTACATGCCCTGTTAAATCTAAGCACCACTTAAACAAAACCTGACTGGCAATGTTGGAGCAAGACAGAAGCAGCACATGTTGCCGCGATCTGAGGAATTTCAAGAACAGATGAGAAACAAAGTCTCTGATGACTATCAGGCTGCCATCCAAACAACCGCAGGCCTGACTCGCTTCAGTTAAAGTTACTGTTCATCATTCCACAAAAAGAGTGTTATGTATGAGTATTTTATGTACAGCATTGTATATCATTTGTAAATGGAGATTTGTTACATGCTGTTTTTGCTGCCTTGCTGGTCAGCTATTTATTTTGTTCATCAGCACCCTCTGGTGGTGTGTCTGTAACAAAACATGATCTGATGTAATATCACTTCTATGTAATTGACTAGTGCTTTCTAAAAGCTTCTGGCATCTTCTGCCTGGAGGGGGCGGGATTACCCAGGAATCCTGTAGATCTTTCCAGAATGTTGCTAGTCTATATAAAGGCTGTGATTTTGGTCAGAAGGCAGAGTTTTTGTTTTGGCAACAGAGTTACATAGTGGCATTAGAGTGTTATTAGAGGATTGAACAGTGGATTATTTGTAGAAGTTTTTTTTTTTTTTTTTTTTTTAATCAGTGAAGAATAAATTTGTTTAAGTTGTCATTGCTGGTTTTCTTTGTTGTGATTTTCAAGTCATAACAAGAGACTGCGAAAAAATGGCATCCATGGCAGAGCTGGAAGGCAAAAACCACAGTTCAATAAAATGAACACGAAGGCTCATCTCACATTTGCCAGAAAAACATCTTGATGACCCCTAAGATTTTTGGAATAACAGTCAGAGGACTGAGGGGTCAATAATGGAACTTTTTGGGAGACACAGGTCCCATTACATCTGGTGTAAAGCTAACACAGCAATGCACAGTAAGAGCATCATTCCCACAGTGGTCCACATGGTGGTGGACGTGCTTTTTGAAACCTGAGGACCCTAAGATGCCACCAAGAAAATCTGTTTTTTCACAGTGGTTCCTCCCCATGTTCCTTGCCATCTTGCATTAGCATCCCCTTCCTGTCAAGTTTTCAACAGTTACATACTTTTTCAAATTTATGAACAGGCCCAATTGCTCTAACAGTGCTCATTAGTACACTTAATCTTTAGTGGATCTTATTGTAGGCATTACCACATAAATGAAGGCCTAGCTATGACCATCTGACTCTTTTAAACAATCAATTCCTTGGTTTTCTTAATGCTGCTGGATGACAAAGAGTTTTTGCAAACACACCATCTCCATCTTGCACCCTAATGAAACAGAAAGTTATGTAATGGCAAAACACTAATCAGCCACAACATTAAAACCACCTGCCTAATTGGTCTAAACTCTTGCCACCAAAAGAGCTTCGTCAAACGGAGGCCCACTTGAATTCCTGGACCAGCGTTTCCCAGCAGTGAATTTCCCAGAGAATCACACTCCCTTTGCCAGCTGGCCGTCTTCCCACAGTGCATCCTAGTTCCACATCTTCCCCAGCTATATGCTGCATACGCACTCAGCTGATGCACATGATGTAAAAGAAAAAAGGACTCACTGGACCAGTCAACCTTCTTCAATCGCTTCAAGGTCCAGATCCAATGCTCATAAGCCCACTGTAGGTGCCTTCAGCAGTGGACCACGGTGCGAATGCGCACTCCTACTGGTCAGCAGCTACGAAGGGCTATATACAGCAGGGTGCAATGCACTGTGAGCTGTGACACATTCCTCACGCAAGTGTTATTAAAATTCCTAGCGACTTCTGCCACAGTACCCCTTCTCTTGGTTCGGACCAAATAGGATGGCCTTTGTTACACATCTCCATTTTGAAAATCTTGGGGAGAGGCCTCAAAACCAAAAATACTTAGTTGAATGTTATTCGCATGATGAGAGTGATATTCACACTCTCTGACAGCACAACTTCCAGCCATTCAAAAACCCATAAATCCTCCGATTTCCCAATATGTTGGTTTCAATACGTTGACCACACCTGTACTACAGCTCACCAGCACCAGTAACAGTTTTCTTCCGCACCTCACAAACTCTGCAAAAACACCTTTATTGGAGATCACCACTGTAATTTTGGTTATCGCCGCAGTCTATATTTGATTGCTCCAGCTATTTTTGAGGGATGTTAAAGTACTTCCAGTCCCAGATGTTTCTCATGAGCAGGCAGCTTTTCAATGTCAGGTATAAGAGCATCCAGGGAATAGTGCAGGTCACTTTTGAGACTAATCAGATTCAGACTGGCATGCTCAAAAACACGTCTTTGTGGCCAAATTCGCCACTTGGTTAAACAGACATTAATGCACCAAAAAAAAAAAACATCAAAATGCTGACCAATATCCCTACCCTTATAGCAATCCCAATCTATAGATTCCCAGAAAGCATACAAATTACAATGACAACAAAGAACAGAGCAAAAAAAAAAACCTAATCCTGAATAACCATAATATCTCCAACAAATACCAATCTGGCTTCCGCATGCGTCACTCCACTGAATCGGCTCTCCTCAGTCACTAATGACATCCTGTTGGCCTCTGATGTCGGTGACTGCTCTGTCTTAGTCATGCTAGACCTCAGTGCAGCCTTTGATACAGTGGACCACAGCATCCTGCTGGACCGGCTCAAGGAATGGATTGGCATCTCTGGGAGCGCACTGAGTTCGTTCGCCTCCTACCTCAGTGGGAGAACCTTCTTAGTGGCTGTTGGTCCCTTTACATCTGACCCCTCCCCTCTGTCATGCGGGGTCCCGCAAGGCTCAGTGCTGGCTCCTATTCTGTTCAACGTGTACATGCTCCCCCTTACACAACTTATCAGTTCCTTTAAGGGCATCTCATACCATCTTTTTGCCGACGACAGTCAACTCCTCTTCCCATTCAATAATGACAACCACAATAGCCTCTCCACTCTTTTCAATTGCCTGTCTGCCATTGAGCAATGGTTGACAGACAATTGCCTCCAATTAAACGCCAGTAAAACTGAGGTACTGGTCATCGCCAATGACACCACTGCCTCCAGAGTGGCAAACCACCTGGGGTCACAAAAGGGAAATGTTCATCCCGTCATCAGGAACCTAGGGGTTCTCTTTGACCAAGCCATGTTCCTGGATAACCATATAAAATCTCTAACCCGATCCTGTTTTTACCACCTAAGGAACCTCGCTAAATTACGGTCCATCCTCTCCCACACAGAACTGGAAATGGCCATACACGCCTTCATTTCATCATGACTCGACTACTGCAATGCCCTGTTCACCTGTCTCAATAAATCCTCTATTGATCAGCTCCAGCGTGTTCAAAATGCCGCTGTCAGATTGCTCACCAGGTCCAAAAAAATCTTGTCATATCACTCCCATCCTCTTCACCTTGCACTGGCCCCCAATCCAGTGTAGAATCCAATTCAAGGTCTTGGTTTTCACCTTCAGATCCCTCCATGGCCCCTCTCCATCATACATCTGTGAACTCATTCAACTCCGCAGCTCAACCGGTGTCTGAGGTCCTCAAATCAGCTGCTTTTGTCTGTACCTCGGACCCGGTTAAAAACAAAAGGTGATAGAGCCTTTACAGCTGTAGCTCCAAGGCTTTGGAATACCCTTCCCTTGGACCTGAGATCCGCGCCCTCAGAACTGCGCTTCAAAAAACTATTAAAAACACACATTTTTAGGCAGGCCTTTGGCCCGGTATAATCTCTTCTGATAGGTACGCTCTGGATATTACCCCATTTTAGTCTGTTGTGTCCTCGTATTGTTCTGCCTTGTATCTGTCTGACTGTTATTCGCTTTCTACCATGTTCTTATTAACTTTTCTTTCCTTTTTGGCATATTTTATTTTAACCACTGTACAGCGCTCCGTGCACTCGTGCTGGGAGGAGCGCTTTATAAATAAATATTTACTTACTTACTTACTTACTTACTTAAAACCCCAATTCAGAAATAGTTGGGACAAAGTGTAAATTGTGAATAAAATCAAAATGCAATGACTTTCACATTGCATGAGCCAATTATGTTATTTACAATAGAACATAGATAACATTTCAAATGTTGTAACTGGGACATTTTACATTTTTATCCACAAAATGAGCTCATTTCAAATTTTATGGCTGCAACAGGTCTCAAAAAGTTGGGACACAGGCAAAAAAGGGCTGAAAAAGCAATTAATATATAAGAGAATCTGCTGAAAGAACATTTAGCAAGTAATCAAGTTAACTGGCATCAGGTTTGTAACATGATTGGCTATTAAAGGGATGTCTTAGAGAGGCTGAGTCTCTCAGAAGTAAAGATGGCCAGAGGCTCTCCAACCTGTGAAGGCTTGCGTAAAAAAATTGTGGAATACTTTAAAAACAATGTTCCTCAACATCAAATTGCAAAGACTTTGAAGGTCTCATCACCGATAGTGCATAACATCATCAAAAGATTCAGGGAAACTGGAAAAATCTCTGTGCATAAGGGACAAGGCCGAAGACCTTAACTGGATGCCCGTGATCTTTGGGCCCTCAAACGCCACTGCATCACTCACCGGCATGATTCTGTCATTGACATTACTAAATGGGCCCAGGAATACTTCAAGAAACCACTGTCAGTAAACACAGTCTGCCGTGCCATCCACAGATGCCACCTAAAAAACTCTATCATGCAAAAAGGAAGCCATTGTTGAGCATGATCCAGAAGTGCTGCCGTCTTCTGTGGGCCAAGGCTCATTTAAAATGGACTGTAGCAAAGTGGCAAAGTGTCCTGTGGTCAGACGAGTCCAAATTTGACATTCTTATTGGAAATCATGGGCGTTGCGTCCTCCGGGCTAAAGAGGAGAAAGACCACCCCTCCTTTTATCAGCGTTCAGTTCAAAAGCCAGCATCTCTGATGGTATGGGGATGCATTAGTGCATATGGTGTGGGACACTTGCATGTTTTAAAAAGCACCACGAATGCTGAAAGGTATATAAAGGTTTTAGAGCAATGTATGCTCCCCTCCAGATGATATCTACTCCAGGGAAGGCCTTGTGTATTTCAGCTGGACAATGCAAAACCACATACTGCAGCTATAACAACAGCATGGCTTCATAGTAGAAGAGTCCGTGTGCTGAACTGGCCTGCCTGTAGTCCTGATCTTTCACCAATTGAGACCATTTGGCACATAATTAAACAAAAAGTCCGTCAAAGGAGACACAAAACTCTCCAGCAGCTGGAAGCCTGTATTAAACAAGAGTGGGATCAAATTCCAATGGCTAAACTCAAGAAACCTGTCTCCTCAATGCCCAGATGCCTCCACTCTGTGTTAAAAAGAAGAGGGGATGCTACACCATGGACAGGCCCCGTCCCAACTTTTTTGAGACCTGTAGCAGCCATCAAATTTTAAATGAGCTCATTTTGTGAATAAAATTGAAAAAATTCTCAGTTTCAACATTTGCTATGTTATCTCTGTTCTGTTGTGAATAAAATACTGGCTGGTGTGATTTGAAAGTCATTGCATTTTGATTTTATTCACAATTTACACTTTGCCCCAACTATTTCGGAATTGGGGTTGTACTTACTTTCTTCAGAGAAGCACATTACACCCATGAAATTGGACCAAATATAAATGGTAACTGAAAATAGTGAGTTGTGCAATTACATTACCAAAGAATTTCATGAGGTTATTCAATTCAAAGCCACTTTGTGAGAAGTAATAACATAGATGTGGTAACGGAGTTACAAAATTGGTGTATTTTGTATCATAGCTCCAGAACTAAGTAAGATAGAGTTACAATTTAAATGGCTTTGTGTAGGTCTTCCCTAGTACTTAAAACTTTGTAACTCCGTTACCGACCATTAATTTTGCCGTTTTCACCCAAAATAAATCAAATGAACAAAATTAGCTATTTTGTTTTTTGAAGTACCAGGGAAGACCTGCGCAAAGCCATTTAAATTGTAACTCTATCTTACTTAGCTATGGAGCTATGACAAGAAATACACCAATTTTGTAACTCTGTTACCGCGTGACCTGGCCCAGATGGTTCAATTTAATCATTGTTCCCCATTTTACATCTTGATTCTCCAGAATTATACAGATCAGTGATTACAGAAAATGTGAAGCAATAGCTCGATTCGATGAGATCAATCGGAGCGATCTGATCTAGCACAAAACTGTCGTAAATCGGGAGATGAGATGAAGGAAGGGGATTTTTTGTCGACGTTCGCACTTCCGATAATAAGGCCCGCTTCGCCAAGTCAATGCATGCATGAAGAAATGCGATGAGCACTGCCCAGCTTCGCAGTCGAATACCATCGTGGATACACAGATAATGAACATGAAAACACCGCAAAATCCAAATAAACGTTATATTCGAGTCAAAGCCAGAGTTCACGTCCTGGAACTAAACGCTATAAATCGCCATTATAGTAGCTAGCATTCGACCGCGCGCGCATATGAGCGGAAGTTCACTCGTTGACATTTTGACCGTTGAGCCGTCATTACAGGCAAGCATATCCGCCTTGCGATGTGCAGTATTGTATATCAGATCGCTCCTATTAAGCCTGTAGCTGTGATAGCCATAACCACAGCACACAACGCTGCCACAACACACACTTCTCTGGTTGTCCATCCCAGCATACGCCCGTCACACCGTCCGTCACAAATATATTTCTCACCCCAAATCTACTGCAGGAGCGGAGGCCTCTACACCAAATCAGACATGATCAATTCCTACAGGGGGCAGCGGAACTGATTTGGTTCTGGAGGTCATCGGGTCAACATAAGGTTGCGTGTAAGGGATGAAGACCATCTTCTAGGGCAAATGAGGCCATGGAAGGCGGAGGCATAGAGATCACACTTTGAGAGTTGAGTTGTTCTTTTTTTATGGAAAGCAGTTCCCCAATCCGAAAGCATGGCCTTGCCCAGTGGTGTAAAGGTGCTCACCACCACAGAATACACAACTTCTGTTTTAGCAAAACTTGGGCATTTCAGAACGTAATTATGAAAACATTTTGCAGAAGGAAGAAGAGTTATGTTTACACAGGACTATAAGTTAGGAGGCAAAGGAAATTCAACAGAAGGGCAATGGACAGTCTCTACCCTTTTGTGTAAGTGTTTAATTTGTGTAATTTAGTGCATGAAAAGTGACAAAATCACTGTTATTTCCAGGTGGCCAACTAATCTAGATAGAAATATCTTCAATATTAACCTCATCAATTTACAAACAGCTGTTCCACACTAAAAATCTATACTGTAATAAAAGGGGACCATGATAAAGCTACTAATTCATGAGCAAACACAGCTGCTCCTTGTGACAGCACCCCTAACATGAGCAAACATGTGCTTCCATTAGGAATGACAATAAGCACATTAGGTACACAACCGGTCAGGAAACAAAGATCTAAATGCTGAAAACCTTTTTTTCAAAATTGGGAATCAAACTGAAGAGACAACCAACCTTGTGTTCAGGATTGTAATAAATGTGAAATGATCAGCTTAATCATGCAAGTTGTGAAAGGCAGAGACCAAGAAGCTGTCCTTTTCAGACGCACTTCATCAGGTCAACCGACAGTGCTACTGTTCAGATAACAAACAGGCAACACAGTTTTTTGTCCAATAGGTCATTCTCAATGTCTAGAGGTAATCTCCTCATTTTTGAAACTCTCAGAATAAATTTCTCGGTCATCTAAATTTTTTTTTCATGCCTTTTGTGGTCCCAAGTACAACCACACAGGAATACAACAAAAAATACAACCGAAACTAAATTTGACTGATCGCAGATTTCCCATCATCAAACCGTGCGCACACCTAATGAAAATGTGCCATAAAACCTAATGGACTAATCAAGGCTAATCAAAGTTATAGATGAACTCTGAAAGATAGAGGCAGGAGAAGAGTGCACAAATATATCACTGAAACCAGACAAATGCTGTCGGTGAACGACAGCAGAGCATATCCCAGACACAACAGAAATCCCCCCATAGAAATAATTTAAGTTTTGGCCTTGTGTTGGTGCTACAGAAAAGAGTACCGGGCCCAGAAAATCAACAGGGGAACAACTTTAGTCTCCAGGAATGTTCACAGAAAATTTTACCTGATTAGACGTGTTTGACTTATTGCAGTTTTGAAAGGGTCAAGTTTGGGCTAAAGGTTGTGCTACGGGAATGGTCATAGTACTACGGGAACAATATCATTGCTCTTTTATGTATCAAGACATTTACAGCAAAGTTAATCCAATTCTCATTATATCTTTTGATTTATTGCATTTGGAAATGTAGTTTCACCCAATGATAGTCCTCCAGCCACAGTAATAGTGCCATACAGAACATATCCTCCATACACCAGTGCGGCCAATCTTCCTCTGTAATCTCATTTCAACTTCATTACTAATTATTTTTAATATTCAAATTATATAAAATTATTAATGCTCAAATTTTGCCTTCCACAAATATGGATTATGTGCCTGTACTCTGTATACGCAGGCTTAAGCATTGCCAATACCACAATCAGCATGTGGTCGTAATGCTCTGTCTGCTAATGGACATACCGACATTACCAATACACATGCGGAATTACCATCAGGTTACGGAGTGACGGCTTTCTTGGTAAGTAATAATTAACTCTTTTGCAACTGGCCTACATGAGGACAAAATGGCCAAAAACCACGGTCACAAAAAAAAAAAAAAATTAAAATATTTATGTCCATCTAACATGTCTTCATGATCCCTCATGAAAAGCTTGGAACTTGGGCATTCTTTTTGAGTATGATAATGAAAAAAATTGCTTTGTGTATAACACATGATAACATGTACGAAAACAAGAAAAAATTATTTTTCTTGACTGATAAACACTAGAAATATTACACCAAAAGTACTCAAAATTGGAAAAAATATACTACAAAGTGTGTAAAACACAAACAAGCTTTTTTTTTGATGTATAACACAAAGTAATCCGATGTGAAGTGGAAGAATTACCATTGTGGAAAGTGAAAACCTTTCTCACCAGTCATATCTGACCGGGATTCCGCAGTGCCGTCAGAGAGGAGTTAAGCTTAGGAGCAAAATTACATAAAAATTTTAAAAGGATGACAGAGAGCGATTCATCCCCACTAGTATGAAAAGAGTCCCCGAAAATCCGATGACCGGGGCGACAAAAATATCACCCAAGTAACAGGTACTCTCATACGATTTCTGGTCCATCATTGAGTTCCATCACAAAACCAACTCAGCATCACAAATTGGGGTCAATTCTGTTTCATCAATTCCAATTCCACTCCACTTGGTGTGATGTCACTGTAACATAAAATGTTGGTGAACGAGTCAGTCTCGAGAGTTCCATACTAAATGGAGTTTTAATCCAAAAACTCAGAAAATATCAACATTGCAACTTCATCTGGACTAAGACTTTAAACACTTTCAGCAAGTATGATCTCAACATACCCACTGCAACTTGAGAGGCGGACAATGTGTCAGATTATAAATCGACCCAATATAGAATAACACTTGGTCGGGCCATGAGGAAAAAACATGTGAACCGTCTATTCCAAATCAGCCCAGTGGAAGTGGAGAAGTAGTTGAAAATGTGTCAGTCAATCAAAACAAAGGCGGCCAAATTGAATTCCGAATCAAGCCGAAAAGTAATAACGCATGGTCAGGGCCATGAGAGGATTACTGATCAAGTCTGTTCAAAATCTGACCACTGGAACGGCAGAAGAAGTTGAACAAGCATCAACCAATCATTGGATCTTGAATCGAGCCAAACAAAACAACACTTGGTCAGGGTCATAAGATGAAAATTTGTACCTGGTCCAGTCCAATTCTTCCTCGTACTAGAAATAAAGTTGATAAAGCATCAGCCAATCAGAGGCCAGCGCAGTCATATTTGATTCTGAATTGAGCTGAAAAATTACCAATCTAGGTTCCATGAGACAAACATGCACACCAAGTCTGACCCAAGTCTGACCAGTGAACCCGGTTAAAATGTTTGAAATGTGTCAGCCAATCAGAGACAAGGGCGGCCATATTGGACTTAGAATCGAGCCAAAAAAATAACAGCACTTGATCAGGGCCAAGAGAGGAACATTTGTATCAAGTCTGATCCAAATGTGCCAGGTAGAACTTGAGAAGAAGTCATTTAAAGATAAAGTTGAAGGACGGACGGCAGACACAGCACCGAGGCAATAGTATACTTGGTCTTTCAGATGAAGTGAGCTAAAAATTTGTTCCCACCAAATCAAGGTTTCACAATTAGTGGTGCCCCTAAAAATGACTGTAAATAAAATCTACCAGATTTATGCAAATCAGAAATGAAACTCAACTTAAAGTTTCAAGGAACAAGGTTATATTATGCTATTACATCACTTGCTGTTTCACTAGAGTATAAAAATGTGGTAACAACGCTTGCAAAATCCCATTGTCGTTTAAAACTGTGAGGAAAACAAAAGGACAGGCAGTTGAAAAGCAACAGATGGTCATAGACCTTCATTAATCTGGTAATGGCCACAAGAAGATTGACAGAAGATTAAATATACCACTGAGCACTGTCACAGCCATTATTCAAAAATGTAAAAGGTATGGAACCGGTCAAATTCTGACCGATAAAGGACACAAATGCATTTTTCCTCCAGCGATAGGAAGTGAGAGATGAAGTAGTGAAAATAAGTCAGCCAAAACACTAAAGGGGAAATGAGAAATTGAGTTACCAGGCCCAGTTAGTCCATCTCTGTTGATTGGCTTTGTGAATGACTATTGACAGCTGGCTAACATCATAATAATGCAGATGCTGAAAGTATCAACCAGGGATGAGTTTCCAAAAGTGTTCGTACAGCGCTAAGAGCCACGTAAAATTTGTCACAAGCCGGCAGATCTTGCTTCATTACATTCTGTTTGGATTGCACACAAACCATGTGTGATCCCATCAGAATTCCTGGTTTATGGTAGCACGTTAATAAACTGGGCTATCGGTTCTCATGTCCATGAGTCCAATTGATGAATTGTTCGAACAAATTACATATCTGTGGGCAGCCAGGAATTCTCAGGCTCTCAAATATTTTGTGCAGCGACCCCGTGGAGGCTCCCTGTGACGCCGAGCACAGCTCTGTGGATTTTTTACCCAAAAATAAACATTCCAATCATTCATATTCAATGTTGTCATCGTTTTCATTTCTTAATGAATAAGTTGTCAGCCTTCTTGTAGAACGGGGAATTAATTTCAGAGCACTGATTAAATATTAAGCATTTCTATTATCGTTGGGCAAACTGCAATTGAACCCGTGATGATCAGTGAGCTTCGGATGATAAAATGATTACAGTATAAAGTATAATTGCATCATTACAATATGTTTCTCTGGTTGCAGGTCTCCATCCTCCATCTTTGTTCTGGCCAATTTCCAGCAACATCTCGTGAGAGTCACACCTTTTGTTGTGCTGACCTGACCTGACCTGACCTGACTGTGAGCACTTGGCCTTCGCGCCCATCAGGACTGAAAAGCCAATTGATTTTTATCATTCTGGCACCCAAAAGTTGAGTTTGTGTTTAATAATTTATGGAATAAAATCACACAATACTTGGGGTCTCTTAATCGATACAATATCGCTACGCAAAACATTGCGATATTACGCTGTATCACAGTCCACAAAATGTTTATCTTTTCCAGTAATGAACAGGCCCCAGTGTTTGTCAAAAACTAAGCCAAAATATGACTTCACCTCCGGTATCGAGAAGCACACCTGAAATGAACCATGCTTAATGGTTTGTTCAAATTTCACAATGCTCTTGGCCCTTTATGAAGGCTTTGGGAAACTCACCTGAGGTTGAGATTCAATGTCAGCATGATCATTACTATAATATTAGCTAGATATCAACAGTAAATCACCAGTCTATTAGACAATGATGAACTTGGAAGCTAGACAGCAAGCAGTAGCAGATAGGATGAGGCAAAGTTTGGGCTGTCCATTGGACCTCTTTTGCAAGCAACCCACTTTCAGTCACACGCACTGACCATTGAATCTTGCTCACTTCTGATTGGACCTCTACACAAGGTTCCACTTCCTCTCCCGCTGCGTCAATCGACTTCATGGGCTGACGGGACCTTTCATACAAAGTAACAGGATCTCTCTTGTTCAAAAATATTTTGTTTCCCCTCATGCTTTCGACCAACTTTGTCCACAAAGGCACGTATTAAGGAAGAATGATTGTGAGAGGAGCATAAAATAAACTAGAGCAGGACTCGCGAGAACCCATACCTCCGCCAGCATAGCTGGATTTGAACTTTGGCCTATATCTCAGCTGTACTTTGGCCTAGATATGCCAAAATGTAATCACTTGTTCCCCTTGTGCAACTCCAACATCCTGCAAGGTTTGGTTAAAATCTATGCAGCCGTTTTTTAGCTATCTTGCTAACAGGAAGACAAACAAATAAATAAATAAACAAACGGAAGCAAAAACATAACCTCCTGCCAGAGGTAATAAATAAATAAATGAATAATTGCAGACCTAGGCGGCATTCTGGGGTCACCAGAATTCAACAAGCACCATCAGATGCCACCTCCATAACCTCAGGCTCTTTTCAAGGAATGCTAGAACAACAAGACCTGGACTCGCGAGAGCCCATACCACCGCCAGCATAGCTGGATTTGAACTTTGGCCTATATCTCAGCTGTACTTTGGCCCAGATATACCAAAATTTAAGCACTTGTTCCTCTTGTGCTACTTTAACATCCTGCAAAGTTTGGTTAGAATCTATGCAACCATTTTTGAGATCCTGCTAACAGACAGATAGACAAACAAATAAATCAACAAACGGAAGCAAAAACATAACCTCCTTGGCGGAGGTAATAATAAGTCAAAGTAAAACAAGTATGAAGTTCTCAGATCCCCAGCTGCGATTCTGGTGTTCTGGCCTGGAAACAAAACATGACGGAGGGACGGACAGTTGGACAAGAGAATAGAGGGAAGTATGAAAAAGGACTTAAACACTATAATGTATCTATGCATTAGATTTTATGGAAAAAAGTTGAACGGTTGAGAAGTTCAGGCCCTGAATAAAAGTGTGACAGACGGGTACACTGACGGACGGACAGACTGACTTGAGGAAGGAGAACTCTCATTTCTACACCCCCCTTCCACTTCATAGTGGGGGACAGTTCAAAATCACTGCATTCTGTATGTACATTTTCCGTACCATCTCGACTTTTTCTGAATAGTGCTTGTAATGTTACTCCCGACTGCCAAAATGGCCCTGCACTTTTCTACCAGACACGTCTGCCTGACCCAAAAGGGCTTAAATTGTTTTGTATTCTGTATCTAAAGCTTCCAAGTATCAAAATGTATTAGAACAAAGAAAGGGAAATAATACAATTTTAACGTACTGTTTTAGAGTTGTTTAACTTTCTCAGGTTTTAAGCACCACTAATGCACTGGGGTGCCAATAGTTCTAAAGCCAACTGTACCCAATGTAACAAAAGAGATATGACCAGAACAGGCTACTAGCACAAGATGTGCTATTTTCTGACCAGTGACATTATAACAATTGTGTAACATCATTTGTACACAATGCCATGGAAACACAAACACACGCATACGCAATACCAAAATAATGCACAATAATATACAGAGTAGGCAGTGCATTTCACTGCTTGTCTTGCCAAAACCTTTTGCGCAGTAATTCACTGATTTCTTTCATAAAAAAAACTGCAAAATGCTTTCAAGCTCTAACTAAATGTCACGCAATAGAATACTGATAATTTCTTGTTGTCATTTTGACTTTAAAAACCTCTTCTAGCTACAATTTCATTATGATTGTGATACAAAGCAGCACATCAATCCATTCGGCAAGCCCCGGGATCCTAATAATGAGATTATGAAAAATACACCTCTGGGTCATTTCACACCAGTTAAACAAAAGACTCATGTTTTTTGTCTCAATTTAGATTAAACCCTCAAAAAATTTTCCAAAACATGTCAAGAGACCACATTTTGAACCTAAGCTCCCCACTCCAAATACTTTTTGAGATATTGCCATTTAAGTGAGCAAGGGTTGGGACAAAGTTCGCTACAAATCTGTGGCCATGATTTCTGGTGCTGAGTTCATGCATCTCTTGCTCACTATGTTTTAAAGATAGCCCCCTGGAATTTTTGTGTTTGTTCATTTACTTGGTACCTCTTGAAATGACATAATTTCTGCTCCTTACTGGGCCAGTGAAAAATGTATAACCCAGCTGAAATTTGGGTAAAAATACTGTGTTATGAAAAAACAAGCCTACTTGAGTCATTGAAAAATAAACTATTGTTTTAAATTCCATTGCTCTAGTCAGCAGTGATTACTACTCATTAACTATGCACACAGTAAGTCGTAAATTTTGGCATGGAATGCTTCCGACACAGCAGCCAGCCCAATTTGCTACTTTTTCAAAAACAGTCATTTTTCGTGTCAATCAAACCCCATGTGTGCAGGAAATTAAAACCTTTTAAATGCATTTTTATTTAAGACGGGATGTATACTTCATTGGCTGAAAGTTTTAAAGACCCCAATCAAACTCTTTAAAGGGAAAGACAACTTTCAGACAAAACCAATGTTAAATAAAAGAATTTAGGCAATCCAGATATTAGGATGTGGATTTTTTTTCTTCTATTTTCTGTGAAGTTGTACCATGCTTCAAATGATGAAAATGTGACTGAACAATAAAAAAAACTGAGGGTTGCCATCTTTCCATCCCTTTGAGAAGGTTTAGCCAATGAGAGGCCAATGAACCCTTTGGCAGTCACGTGAAAGTGATATTGACTGGCTATAGCAGAACCAAAGTCTGTATAGGCCTAACTCATTTTGTACTAAATTCCCACTCAATTTCATCTTGAATTGGTTAATACAAAAATCGAGCGCTCGCCCTCCCTTTCTGTGTTGGTCGTCTAGCTAAGGGAGATTTGTTCATGATCTGCCTTTTTTTCTCCCACTGTTTGTTTCTTTTCTACAAAGCATGGGTGAGTGAAACATGAGTTGTCTTTCCAATTTGTTACATTGAGTGAATATTTAGATTAGTGCAGGTATTATCATTATGTTAATGAGGATGTTGCTCCTTTTACACTTCTGGGATTGTGGAAGTTTGCCGCAGATTGGATCTTTACGCACTGCACGCATGCTTAACCGAGCTAGAGTCATTGTTAGATTACCATTCACCTGCAGGAGGTTACTCAACACTGCAATCGTGTATGTTTAGTTGTACAGTAGAGCATTTGTTGTACTGGTGGATATGATTCTTCAGATCATTCAAATTCCTGTGTGTTCAGCTGTTGGGTGTCAGAACACTCACTGGAAAGCAGACACTTCAGGTCTTCAACACAAGCTTTTTTTAACCTCTTGCCATAAAAGAGCTCTTGGACATTTGGCATCACTGTTGAAGGGAAAATGGTGGATTATGTAAGTGTTTTGATCAGCAAGTTTCAGTTCAGCTTTGCTGTAAAGGGCCAGATCTTTCATTTACAGTTCACTTGAAAAAAAGGTTGTTTTTCAGTTTAATGAGAGAATATAAGATTAGCCTGAGATTTTTTTGTACATGCAAATTCATGCTGAACACACTGAAAACCAGTTTCTCAGCATCCGATATCAATAAAACAGGGGGTGCCCTTAAAATGCGATGACTATATCCAGGTTTAGGAAATCTATAAGCTTTGAAGCAGTCCAGGATAACCAAAAACAGGGTGGGATAAAACAGGAGGCCTTAGCAAAACACAGATCTGAAAATAATTATAAATGGAATTTAATTCGAAACAGCAATATTAAAATACCATGCTGAATAAAGCACAACACATTACAAGACAGACTGCGGGGAAACTGAGGCAACTGACTGTAGCAAAGGGTGCCATGGAGAAATTATGAAGTCTGGTGCGTGCAAGCAATGGATTTACCAGACAGCATACGCGAAGCTAATCAAACGCCATACTATTAGAAGAAATACCGCAAATGGCCAGTGACAGGATTCACAAAGAATCGTCACAAGTGGTCAGTATTGGACCACATGATATGATGATGTCAAAGTGACATCATGACTGAACAACTACTTCCCCAGTCCTGCCGTCTAAACATTCACTAAACCTTGCAGGCAGCCCGTCCTTAAGACACAAAATCTCTCACAAGAAAAGGCTGGCTTCGATAAGGCGACCAGGTCTCAAAATCTGACTGTAATAAATGTAAAGATTTAAACATATTTAAGAAAAAATGGCATCGACGGCGCAATGCTTGAAGAGGTACAAGTCAGAGACTGAAGTCTGCACCAACAGTGACCATCTGTGTATCAATGTTATACATCTTATCGCAACAGCAACTCATAAAAGAAAATAAATAATTGTTTAACAGTAAAGTGAAGTGTTTCGTGACAGCGACTAATAACAGCAAGAAAATCATTATTTAACAGCAAGGTGTGCCGTGTTTGAGGGCAAAATGAGAAATGAAGTTCACTGACAGGAAAACGAAAGCTACCCAGCCAATCCGTGAGATTCCATTCAACATTTAGCGGATGAGGCTCATGGAGTTACAAACGTATTCGTGCGTTTACAGCACCGGTTAGCTTTTGAAGTCCCATCCTCCAACTGAGTACCAAAAGAATTATCATGAATGGTTACTTCACGATGCTTTTCCGACAAGATGCTTATAGCCAGACGGTTTGCCAGCGACAAGGCTATGGGCTAATGAAAAAGGCGTAACTTCTTTTGCGTGTGAAAGAGACAGTTGAATAAATGAAAGGCACAGCCTATGATCCAAATCAGCACTCCTACATCCATACCCCCAAGGCTTTAAAAAAATAAATAAATAAAAAGAGCATTGGCAGACCTAAAGAGAAGGAAATAAATGGCAAACTAAATCAAAATTCACCAGATTTTCAAACTGAGAATACATGCCCTGGAAACTGGGGAAAAAAATTAATATAGGCCAAGGGAATAATGTAAACATAAAATCTTATAATCGCGGTGAACTGCTACAGTAAGAACGACACAATATCGGCCACCCGGCATTAGCGCCGTTAACATTACATATTACACCATGGATGTTAGTTTGATAGCTCGGGGGACGAATGCGTTCTGTACAACAGCATGATGCAACAAATTTGAGAAAAATACAGAAAAAGTCAAAAACATTATTGATTCTGCACGGAAAGTAATTTCTATTGCCACGATTGGACTTAAGCACCTAAATTAATCTCTGTACTGCATCAAAAGCACTACAGCATCCATATTGGCAAGACTGCTAGCACCAAGCACGGCCAGAATAGTGAACAGTGATCCAATGACAGGGAATTCCCGATTTATAGGGTGGATAGAATACATACGATATGTCTCGGATAATTTTCAACCGCGAAGTCTTACCGTTGCGTCAAGTTCTGCAGGCTGCGTTTTCAGGTCTGTTATATCAAGTGTAGGCTACTGCTAATGTTACCGGATTACGATCACAACCCAAGAACGGCGCACGCACGTACAAAGCTGCGAACAAGAGCAGCCGCATCGGCGCTCTCTCGCGTTAGCCGCGACTTAACGTGCGCGCACCCAGCAATGAGAAGGCGGGAGGAACCTTAGTCCGAGTGACGAAAGCATGGACAACATATTGAGGGTTTGGAGCACAGTGGTTTTATGTCCATTTTAGAGGTTTTGAGAAAAATTGATTTTTAGGTTTGCAAATGTTCTATTAAATCAGGAATATCATTTACATCATTTTTATGTCAGTCACTCTTTTACAGCATGGTTCAGAAGTATACTGAACATGTAAGTTTTTATAAGTGTGGACTGTGGTACTGCGACTTCATGGCCAAAATTGCCAAAATGGACATGTCACCTCCGTGCTCCAACAATTCTAGCACTTGATGTGGCATAACACAATGGTGATAGATTGAATTTAAGTTTGTTTGCAATGGAAGACAGATGATTCTGTAATACTATTCATGTTTATTCATCAAAATATCAATGTTTAATTCATATAAGCAGATTTTGTTGGACATACCACAAAATGAAAATGTGAATTCTGTTTAAAACTGAGGCGCATGGACATATAATTATTGTGCTCCAAGAATAAGCTGATAGAAATGTATGACAGGAGGTAAAAATCTCAAAATCACAAAATTTGGACATATCACCATTGTGCTCCAAACCCTGGATATAAAATGATCAGATAAGAAACCTAACATCCCTTCTGCGTTTATGGACATCGGTTACACGTGTGTACCGATAAACAAATGCATCTTCTAATGGCAATGGTTGCCTACTCTTTCAAAGTTAATATCGGTAACAAGGGAATTCTATAGGTAAATGATTTTGGTTACCCCAGATGTAAACTAAAGCAAAAACAATAATGAACACGATAATCATGTCATGGAGGTCTCCATTTAGATATCTGGCTCAATAATAGCAATGTATTCAGTCAAGACTTACTACCCAAAATAATGGTATTTTCATGCAATTTAGGTAATGTGGGTATGCAATTTGTAAAACCTTTCCCTTGCATTATAGCTCAATAATCAAAGCCCAAATCAACATAAATAAATAAATAAGTCCTCAACTTGCCTTGCACACTGCCTGATTTAGCGGAATTTATATATAGGCCACACACACACACACACACACACACACACACACACACACACACACACACAAGCACGCACACACAAACACATTGCCCTCCCCTAATATTTACACCTTTGGTAAATATTAATAAACTGTTAATTACATACAAGAAAAAAGTGAGGCCTGTTTTACTCTGACCAGTAGATCAGCTAAATGAAGGGAAAATATGAACATCCTAGGCTAAGAATTGTGTCGTCCATTGGAGAATTTGTCTTTATTGGGACAAGGCTGCATTCTCAGAAGGCTGAGATGGTAAACTGTGGTCTCTGGTGGAAGACTGATAGCTTCAGAAACTTCTGGCCAAAGTTGTGCCATATGCCAGCTTGTTACAACCTCATGTTTATGTATGAACAAGCAATAGCTGATACGAACACCCGGCATAAACACATTCTGTACTTGTTCCATTCACCAGTCTAGTTTGGCAAAGTAAGCCTACTATTTTGCAAAAGTGTAGACTTCTCCCACAGGTACTGTTGCCATCAAAAAATTAAACGGCACAGCAAAAACATTTAGTGGCACCAATAATTTGTTTGATATTGCATAGTATTTATATTTCATAAAATACTGTGTCCTTGAACAATCTCATTGTCTTCTGTATCATTTAGACTCTACACATCCTAAACTTGAACAGACTGACAGTCTCAGCTTGGACTGTCCAGTTGGACGGAGACAGTGCTTCTGATTTCCCAGGAACAGGCGAGTTGAAGGGAGCTTCCCCAGTGTTCATGTAAAACATCAGTTTATACTGTATATTGTCAACTTTTACATTGGTTACATCCATACACATAGACTTAGGTAACACATCTATCCATCTAATCTTTTTATACTCTAGACTAGTGTGTTTTTGGTCTTAGTGTTGTAGGCTTGCCACAGTCAAGGGAGCTGTCCAGGGGATTCGAACCTCTTGTCGTCAATGTGGACGCAAATTAGTTCAAGTAACATCAGGGAATGCAAAACATGTTGCAACATCAGCTTTGTACTTGCTTTTGCTATTCCACTAAGTGATTGGTTGGCTTAGCCATTGCGTGCAGGTTTCTAGCAAACAGGCCAGCTTGTTATTGCGAAATTAACTCAAACAAGTTTGTGATGTATGGTGATGTCGGCTGTAAAGGAGAGTGGGCCAAATTCCTCCACCACTATATGAGAGACTGATAAAATCATAATGAAAATGATTGGTTCAAGTTATTGCTGCTAAAGGTGGTTGTAAAAGCTATTGAATCATGGGGTATACTTTGTTTTTCACAGATGACTTCTGCCTTTTGACTCAACTTTGGTTTAATAAATAATGGGACGGTGGAATCTGCTGTATGTTTTTTTTTTTTACACCTGAGGTTAGGTTATTTTTTTAGTTTTCTCCATATGTTTCAAAATCTAGGTTAGCCTCGTAAAATTCAAGGAGCCATCCAATACGGTCCTAAAACTTAATTTCATTTATCATCTCGCTAACTGCAAGCAACCAAGTGCTATTTTGAAAATTATAGTTAACTAATGTTAATTTTAGTGAGCAAAATAGACATTTTTGAAGGCAAAGGATAAACCTACCCATTAAAGATGCCGTTGGCAGCAACTGCAACACTGCATTGAAGTAACCACTCGATGCACTTTTTCAAAAATTACAAATGTTTTCTTACATTTCCTTTTTTGTTGGCAGCTGTGATGTAGTGACCACTTATACAATAACATTCACCGCAGTAGATGAGAGATACCACTTGAAATCTGCCAGAATATGTTTGTGAATTTGTCACAAATCTGCTGCTGTTAGGTGAACACAGTGCGTGCGTGCGTAGGGTAACAGTTAGCTTGGAACCCAGTTAGAACATTACACTGGTGTTACACATCAACCAGTGATGACTTAAGCTGATCTGACCACCCCGCAACCAAGGGCAGCGCAACTGCTAGGAACAAAGTACAGGACAGAATCAGGTTATGTGTAGAAATGACTGGTCTTTTATTAAATGGCACAACTTACACAACAATATAGTGCATATCAAAGTTGTACATATTGTAACCAGAGCATTAATAATTGAGCTTTTTTAACAACAACAGCAACATTTCTCTTCAAACATTTAGCATTTGCAGTTACACAAATAAAAGAGTAAATAAATGAGAGACAATTGTTGGTTACTAACTGGGCATTAGCAGGTAAGTTACTTCTATCTAATCACACAATACTCATAAATATACACTACATTCACTCGAAAGTAATTTTGACTAAATCAAAGGCTTAATAAGAAATATCACGTTATTCCTGTGCACAAATAGAGTTGAGTCTGTATTTGGAAACGTATCACTCTCTCCAAAGAAATCAGAGAGAATCCTCAAATCGGGCTACTCTATGGACAACACATGGGACGCTGACTTTGTGCAGTATTGGCTGTTGCTTTTTTCATTACAATACTGACTAAATGTCCTCTGTGACAACTGAAATAGTGGAATGCAGGCAATCTTTTGCAGTATTCTTTTGAATTCAATCTCCTGCTTTGAGAGCTATTGAGTGGGAATGATGAACTAATACTGCATAGAAATACATTTTGGAATTATAGTCTTGCTGACAAATGTTATGTGCCCATTCCAAAACAAGAGTGCTCTGAGAGCACAACGTCCCCGCCGGAGTCACGAGTGCGATATACTTATCATCAGTCTATCTGCAGCGTATATGCAAAGTTTCAGAGATGTCCTATGAAAACTGTCGGGAGTTGATTTCACCAGCCAAGTACCTTCCGATATGGACAGACGGACCGACGGAATATCATGGGGAGATGCCACAGAAGGTGTTTTTGCATTATGTCAGCTACAGGGTAAGAACTTATGAACACTGCGGTGTTTCTGGTGTCAGGATTATGGGAATTTAGCTGCAGTTTTTGGGAAAAGGGTGCACATGGTGCAGAAGGTGTGAGGAACATGGATGCAATGAAGAGGAATACAATCTCATTCAAGAACAAGCAACACATTTTCATTATGGGCTAAATCATGAAGTGGGGGCAGTTCAGTGTGAGAGAAAGAAAATGGAGCAAGAGGTAAAACCGACACAGGCACAGGGAAAAATATCATATGCACAAGCAACTAAAAGTGTTAGGGCAGAAACCAGAATAGCTAAAATGAGACTTGACAAAGCAATGGAGAGTAGGAAAAGAACAAGAGAAATGTGATAGAGAGGTAATTAATTGGGCAGAAGGAGATTCTTAGCATTTATTGCTATGATCATTGACTGTGCAGGTGATATGGTGGTAAATCAGAGCAGATTAGGGAATTTTGGCAACAGGGCTGAGAGGGATTCAGATGCTAGGGAAATGGAAGAGTTTATATTGAAGTATAGAATGTGGATTAGCGCGTAGTTTTTGTAAGCGGCAGAATGGTTTAAGAGCCAATTTTTGAGAGATTCAGACAAAATCAGACACACTGGATTGTTGACCCCGCTGGGTTTGGCTGATATTTTATTTCTGAGATAGGTATGGTACCCAAACTTCAAATCCAGAACCGTTCCTCTATTGACCCCTTCTATAGGGGGCGGTCAAAATGCTCCGAGCCATTTTTTCCCCAAAATTTATCATGGATAGGCTTGAAACTCAAATGATATCCCAGGATATTTTTTTGCAGGGATCTTTAAGTTGAAAGGTGCTTTATTTAAATCCATTGTTATTTTGTTGGGGCAACCTTGAAGTCTGGAGAAAAAAGGGCCCAAAAAAGGTCAAAGACCAAAAAGGGGGTCATTTTGGGACCCTTTTTCTCAAAACTTCAAAAGGGTAGTCAACAACTCTTAAGCACAAATGAGAGCCATAGACCTAGATATTAAAATGAAACAACAAAAAAGCAGGGATCTTGTCTGATGTGTTTATAATTAACACATGAAATATAGTGGTTGCAGGCACAGTGCTAGGGGAGACACTCGGGTCAATTTAAATTGAAGAGGGCGAGTTTTGTTGAGCCATACAAAAGATTGGATTTTGCCTTGTTTAATTCATCTAAGATTTTCAGAGCACTCTGTCAAGGAAACTGCAAATGCAAATGTAAACTACAAATGCATCAGAAAAATAGGGTAAATGGGAACAATACACTTACCTTGGCCCTTTGTCAATCGAAATGGACAAGAAAGACTTACAGTCACTCTGACTGCTTCCAGTGAAATGAAAAAAATTCAAAGACAATGACAGGTACCGGTATAATTTGCACCCTGTGTGACCTGCTTGCTTACCCAAGTGCACTGACATGACCTGCTTGTTTACCCAAGCGCACTGACATGACTGACCTTGCTCAATCACAACAAAAACAACAAGAAAAATCCTGGTTTGGAATTGAGATGAAGGAAGAAATCTAGCCCTACATATAGGTGAACATTGAGGTCAACAGTTCTGCCGCCTAGATGCTATTTTTAGAAATTTGTTTTTGTTAATTATAAACACATCAGACAAGATCCCTGCTGTTTTGTTGTTTCATTTTAATATGTAGGTCTATGGCTCTCATTTGTGCTTAAGAGTTTTTGACTACCCTTTTGAAGTTTTGAGAAAAAGGGTCCCAAAATGACCCCTTTTTGGTCCGTGACCCTTTTAAGGCCCTTTTTTTTTTTTCTCCAGACTTCAAGGTTGTCCCAACAAAAAAACAATGGATTTAAATAAAGTACCTTTCAACTTAAAGATCCCTGCAAAAAATGTCCAGGGATATCATGTGAGTTTCAAGACTATCCATGATAAATTTTGGGAAAAAATGGCTCGGAGCATTTTGAGCGCCCCCTATTGGCAAACTTCAAAGATGGCCCAAGTGAATAACTACATTATGGAACTCTACTCTCCCTATAGACTCACTCTCAATATACTTTGACCTGGGACACCTTTGAAGTTTAGAACTAGAGAGGTGGAAACTTGCAATTTTGTTAAGTCGGCCAATAAGGGCCCAAAAAAGGAGTTGCTGTAGCTCGGGCCAGAAGGGGTCAAAAGAGGAACGGTTCTGGATTTGAAGTCTGGGTATCATACCTATCTCAGAAATAAAATATCAGCCAAACCCAGGGGGTCAACAATTCTGATTGTCTGAACTTCTCAAAAATTGGCTCTTAATTATTGAATGCAGTGTAGTACACTCAGTGGGTGGCGTAATACTTAGAATGTGGACGTGCATAATACCAAAGAAGAAGATGATTCTGTTCTTCAGCGTAGAGCGCTCTATGGTTCTTCATCGCAGCCCTACAAACTTTCACCCGTCATGCTCTCACGGTACAGTTGATTCCATTCAACCTCTGCCTATCCACTATTCAAAAGCAAAGTGCAATACGATTATTGAAATTCGAAAGATCTGTAAAGAAATTAGAGCACCGACCGAACTAGTTTGTCAGAGCGCATCGTTACCGAGCCAATCGTGTGAAACTCCTGGATAACAGCTCTCGCGAGAGTATATCTGCTGCGGCCCTGTCCTTATAGATGCTGTGGAAGAAGATCAAGTATTTTCAGGTTTCTCTTTTTATTTATTTGGTGAATCGAAAAAGTTGGTTTAAAAATATTAACTTATGGGTAAAACGACGATATTCAAAACATTTCTAGCTATTGCCACATTTATTTTTGAAAGACGACTCAAGTTGCAATCTTTGTTGTCGTGGATTGCTGGCTGGCTACCTAGCAGTTAGCTAGCAAGTAAATACACAAGTAACGCGAAGCCGCTTTCACATTGGACGCGAAACGAATTTTTCGCACGACAGATTACATTCAAAGTCAATATTGACTCTGAATGTAATCTGTCGTGCGAAAAAATCGTTTCGCGTCCAGTGTGAGAGCGGCTTTAGATGGCATCTATGGTTTGGGGGGACAAATCCCTGGACGTCGCTCGCTTTCCGAAACGCCTGCTGCGGCGCCAACGTTATCGTTCTATCAGTGTATTTAGTTAACCGAGGGTTACTTGGCTGTCCGAGTCACGTTAAAGCCAGTAAATTGGTTACCGTAATCACAATGTTGCCTATTTATACTGTAACGTTTCCTGGCGGTGTGTCGTCTCTCGTTCTCTGATGCTGACTATCTTCTCTTTGCCTACGACTTGATGAGGCAGTTTGTTAGAAAGCTGGCTACACTCACCTATAGTTTATCAGCTGGCATGCGTGCTTTGATGCTCCGTAACTCTTGACTTCCATGAGCACGGTCAATGTATTTCCGTTTTATCACAGCCCATTCATTATGAGTTATGCCGAAAAGCCGGAGGACATCACGAAGGATGAATGGATAGACAAACTGAACAATGTACACATACAGAGAGCTGACATGAACCGTCTCATCATGAATTATCTGGTGACAGGTATTCCTAATTATTATTATTATTGTTAGTATTATTATTATTATTGTGAGGAGCCTGATTTTACAAGCCTTGTGTTTGTGTTCTGCATCTTTAGAAGGCTTTAAAGAAGCGGCAGAAAAATTCAGAATGGAATCGGGAATAGAACCCAGCGTAGACCTGGACTCACTGGACGAACGAATAAAGATCCGGGAGATGATTCTCAAAGGGCAGATTCAGGAGGCTATTGCCCTGATCAATAGCCTCCACCCGGAATTGCTGGATACAAACCGCTATCTTTACTTTCATCTACAGGTAAAGCTTAATGGCTCTGGCTCATGAATGACTCCCAAAAATTACCTCCAGAAAAACAAATTGAGGCTCTTACTACACTTTTATTCTGAAGGGTAACCTGCTGTTTTTTGTTCTTTATTGGGGTCCATGCGCAAACTGCAGAGAGCTTATCATTTTTCTTCTATATTCATTATGACCCCCAACTTGAAAAAAGTTGAGATGAATTGGAAAAATCTTGAAAAACAGACAGCAGTGATTTCTAGATTTACTTTCACCTGTATTTCACTGTAGACCATGTGAAGACGAGATATTTTATGTTTTATCTGTTCAACTTCATTTGGTTACATACATCCATTACTGCAATTCAGACCTGCAGCGCATCTCAAAAGTTAGGATGGGAGCCATTTAGGATTGGTAATATGTTATAAGATTAGAGTTATGTCATGATTTGAAACAGATGATATCAGCAGGTAATTGTATGGTTTGGTATAAAAGCTGTATCCAGAAAAGGTTAGTCCTTCAGGACTAAAGATTGGCCGAGGATAGCCCCCAAACACGAGAAAATCATTAAAAGGATTAAAAACATTGTCCTTAAAAAAAGATTGGAAATTATTTTGATATTTCACACAATATGGTGCACAACATAATTGAAAGATTTAAGGAATCTGGAGGATTGTCTGTGCGTAAAGGATGAAGGCGCAAGCCTGAGCTGAAGACCAGTGATCTCCGATCACTCAGACGACACTGCATCAAGAATCATATATAACTAAAATAACCACATAGGCTCAGGATTGCTTTGACAAACTCAAACCGACAAATCTCGGTTAAAACATTACCGTGCAAAAAGTAATCTTCATGTTAATGGTGTCCTGAAGTGCTGTTCAATTCCCTTGGCTCAGAGGCATCTGCAATGGACTATCAGACCAAGGAAAATTGTATTGTGGTCAGAGGAATCAATAATTTAAGTCGTTTTTGGAAGAAATGGATGCTCTGTGCTCTCAACCAAAGCAGAAAAGGACCATCCAGACTGTATTCAGAAACAAGTTTAAAATCTGTCCTGGTATGGGGCTGTGTCAGTGCCCTTAGCAAGGATAAGTTGGTCCTCTATGAAGATACCATTAATGCTGGAAAGTACGCGGAGATTTTGGAGTAAGACGTCATTTTTTCTGGGGATGCCCATGCATATTTCAACAAGATCATTCAAAACCATATTCTGCACGCATTGTGAAAGCATGGCTATGTGATAGGAGGGTGCAGCACTGGCCTGCCTGCATGCCTGACTTGTCCCTTCCCAATGGAGAATGCGCGGTGCATTTCGGAACTCAAAATAAATAAATACATGAGAAATTTCATGTGGTGAAACATTGATAAAAACAGCAAAAATACTCGCACTCCAGAAAGTAAATATCCAAAACCGAGAAAGGTCAATGCAAAAGAATTTATTAGGACAAAAAAATAGTGCAGGTGATAGTGCTAAAAACAAACGTTTCGGTGCTGAAACCATCCTCAGTGCTAATGACCAAGTAGCAGGACAAAACCTTTTAAATAGACATCACATGACTGAGAGAGAAACAATTATTTAATAATTTGAGTATCTCAGGATACAGTTAACTCGTCAATTATTCAATTAAGGGAATATCATCATAGATTACCACAACAATTGAACAGTAGTTATGATAATAAAATATGTATAATCAAGTGAAGGAACAGAACACCAGAAAATAAAACTAGAATGTCATGTTCGATTAATTGATTGAGGACATACTGGTGCGCGCTTAAAGAAAATATGTCAAATCAAAGGAATCATTTAAGCCAGCTGGGTGAAGTGTGGATAGGTAGTAGATTCAACGTGCTTCACATTGAAGTAGTAATTTGTCTGTGTGCTTTAGTCTACGACTAGGAAAAACACTGTGAATGCCAAGCCAGTTGAGATCCGATACCTTATGATTGAATTCCAAAAAATGACGTGCCACCGGAGATTTCAAATCCTTTCTGTTTTAACCGCGCTACGATGTTCATTGATACGTACTCTGAGTTGCCGCCGAGTGCAGCCTACATATTGTAGTCCACAAACGCAGAACAAAATGTACACACAGTTACTGGAACTACAAGTAATAAATTTAGTAATCGTATAACACTTTTGGTTACGAAACTAGTAAATGTATGGGTTCTCCTGATATCCTTGCATGATGTGTAATTTCTGCAAGGATAAAAACTGGTGGCATCGTCTAGCCTTTCTTTGGGAATTTTAGAAGGATCAAAACAGTCAGCGCGCACCAGGATGTCCTTCAAGTTACGGGACCTGGAGTGGGTAAAAAGAGGGAGATCACGGAATTGGTTAGCACAAACAGGGTCAGTGTTAAGAACGTGCCAGTGACTCTTTATGATAGTTTTGATTTTATGGCTCAAGGGGGTATATGTTATACAACACATGATAGAGGCGTCGGACCTTTTATTCGGCTTCGTGTTGTGAGCAGGCGCATCATGGGTGGTAGACATAACTATCAAGAGCGTCACTCAAACAACGGCTAGAGTAGCCTTGATCTAAAAAATTGGAGTACATTTTTTAAATTTCCTTATTAAAATCTTCTTCCTTCATACAAATACGTCTAACAAGCAAGAATTGACTATCATGAGTCCATCATTGGTAGACATCTATCAAGATGGTCAAACAACTAGAGTAGCCTTGATCTAAAAAAGAGTACATTTTTTTATCATATTAAAATCTTCTTCCTTCATACAAATATAAAGAATTGAGAGTGTTTAGGGACTCTGGATGATTTGCCATGTAAAAGACTGTTTTTATCAGTCGGTTTCGTGATATAAAAAGTGTATAGTGATTTTTTTACCACCGTATCCAAAAAAATTGATTTTTTATATTATATTCCAAATTAAACTTCATGGATTCCACCCAGCTGTTGGCATATTCTAGAAAATTAGTCAGTTCCATTTCTGTACCTTCCCACACCAAAAACAAATCATCAATGTAACATTTGTAAAATATTATGTTATGGGAAAAAGGATTATTGGTATACATATGATTGTGTTCCAAATAACCCATGAACAGATTGGAATAATCAGGGGCAAAAGTAGCTCCCACAGCAGTGCCCTGGGTTTGCAAAAAAAAGTCATTACCGAATAAATTAATTTTTGGTTAGCACAATTTTCGCCATATCAACCAGAAAATCGGAAGGTGGAAATGGAGTGATTCTAGATTCCAAAAAGAAACGAAGTGCTTCTAAGCTAATGTCATGGGGCTGGTGACATCCATAGAGACAAGGAAGATATTATCATGTACAAATGTTAATTTAAGATATTTGCTCAATGAAGTCACCTGTATCTTTAAGGTAGGATGGGAGTTTGACCACCAGGGGTCTAATATAGGAATCAATAAACTTAGAGAGAGGTTCAGTCGAGGAATCAATTCTGGCTACTATTGGACGTCCCGCAGGAAAATGGTCAAATGTTTTGTGAACTTTGGGTAAAATATAAATCACAGGGATGTTGGGATGCTTCGTCATAAGATAATTGTGCTCAGAGTTTGTTAAATATCCAGTATCATAACCAAAGTTCAAAAAAGTGTCTATTTCAGATTTGAAGCTGTTAGTAGGATCAGATTTTAGTCTCGAATAGGAATTGGTATCTGTATCTTCATAATCATTCCTGTTCACACAAACCAACCCGCCGCCTTTGTCAGCGCCCTTGATGATTATCTGCGAGTTTTTAGAGAGAGAATGAAGAGCATCCCTTTGCGCCTTGTTATAATTAGCCAGTCGAGATCAGTTGAGATGTGGTGAAACATCAAATAATGTCCTGTTGAATTGTTTTCTGTGGAATATAGATGAAAGATAATTAACATGTCACTGCTTTCAGTTTTAATTTTATTTTAATGTACCATCCCAACTTTTTCTGATTTCGGGTTTTATAATTATTTGGGGTCCATGCATAATGCGCAGAATTCCTATTTTTTTTATTTCAGTTTATATTACTTTTTTGTTTTGTCAATGAGCCTTTTCAGGGCAGACACCAAATTCTTAAACCAGGGCACAAAAGGTGCAAAATGCATGCACAGGCAACTTGATGCACATACAGTGCTTGGGGCACTATAGATGGTAACAACACATTCGGGCTTATAACTGTAATGCCACTCACTGGATTTTTAAAAATAATTCTTTCCACTGATCCTCGGCAAGATGATGAATTGAAGCACTCCAAAAATTAATTTTCATATGGATAGTTTTATTTTCCTGTGAATTGGAATTAAATGTGAAAAATTAATATGTCTCCTCCTATGCAAAATTGTGGTGCCTTAGATATACCCCCCACCTCCTACTACTAGCTGGTGAAGTTGGCTAATCTGCAGTTGTGTAAACTAGCATGGCACTGGCCGTTAAACATGCCCCGGTTTCATACAAATGGAACTTTCTGAAATCATTCTCATGGGACTCTGCTGGTCTCTGACTACTGCAGTGCAGAAGGTCATGCTAAGTCATGCATAGATAAAAGTACCTTGAAACATATGTAGCTCACAAACACTGACATGGAAACGTGCACACTAACACACAGTCACTCACAAACGGGTAAGAGGAGACTTTGCACACTGCCAGCGGTCACAGAACGTATCCCGAGTAATTTCAACAGTAAGCGATCTAAGGCCACAGAATGTGTCCCATATTATTACTGGTTGCAGGACACACATTTCCCACTGGAGGGCGCTTCTAACACGAGAACCAGAGCAAAGTATTTTTTTTTAATTTTTTTTTTTTTTTTTAGCACCAAGGGTCAGAGTAGCACCAGGCGGAATGGATCTGTATATTGACTTGGTCGGGATGACGTCACCGTTGTGTTTTTTTTTTTTTTTTTGGCCAAAGGGCGACGATGCATGGAAATGCATGTGCTGCTCCATTGCTTTAGTGTGTGCGTGCTTTCTTTGGGTTCTGTCATGGAATTGGATCAGCTTATTGAGCTATCACTAAAGTTTTCTTCTCTACGTTTTAGTGGATGTTCCTCTACTTTTGAGCTCATCATATCACAAAGAACTCAGCCATGCACATCTCCTCTCTGGCTCTGACTCCATTTGGTATCAAATAAAGTGATAAATTCAGGCATTTGGACTTATTGTTACTGTACCATTTACACAACAAGTCTTCACCATCATCTTTAACCTAGATCCTCAACGTCAAAGAATACTGCAACATCGAACAAAGAAAAGGCAAACTTCCTGTATATGCCGCTGCAAGCTATATTTTCTGCTTGCTTGCGATTTGTTTGCCCACTATTGCTCATTGCTATGCAGAAGTACTGGCATGAGCACGAGAAATGCCCGGATGTCCAACCAAGTTGATAGCTAGTTGTAATTTCTTTGCATGTATGTTCTGTCATTCAGATGCTTCCACCATTCCTGCTCACCTGTTTTCATTCCTCCTCGCCCTATTCTCTCCTCTCTCTCTCTCTCTCTCTCTCTCTCTCTCTCTCTCTCTCTCTCTCTCTCTCTCTCTCCGCATACTCCTGCGTTCTTGCCGCGCATTAGCAGCAGCATCTGATCGAGCTGATCCGGCTGAGGGAGACCGAGGCGGCGCTGGAGTTCGCCCAGACGCAGCTGGCAGAGCAGGGCGAGGAGAGTCGTGAGTGCCTGGGGGAGATGGAGCGAACGCTGGCGCTGCTCGCCTTCGACAACCCCGAGGAGTCGCCCTTCGGGGACCTGCTCAACATGATGCAGAGGCAGAAGGTGAATGAAAACAAGAGTCTGGGGTCCAACAGTGTGCAGCGTTACGGTGTTATAATTACTGAAAACTTAATAACAGTAGTATAAACTGATAATGGGGGAGACTGGTGTCTGATTAGCCAAGGGCACTAATGAGCCATGTCATTTATTTGTAATCATTAGATTTCAGAGCTGCTTAAAATGGGCAAAATATTTTACCATGGACTGATGAGCCATGGGACCCGATGGGGTGGATCACTATTTTGCTCATTTTAAGAAGCTTTTACATCTATTGATTACAAATATGTGATATGGCTCATTGGTCCCCATGGCTCATTGGATCCCAGTCTCCCCTACATAGCAATTATAGTTGATTGCACTGGATTGCTGTGCCATGCAGGGGCGGGGACACTGTATTTCTCATTTTGCATTGAGAAGGATTACTTATGCAATCCGGATCTAATCACGATACTGTAATAAACTGCGACTCAGTATAAATGTATATGACATCAGATGTCAGATTGCATTTGTAATAGATTTTTAATAAATAGAGCGACAAATCCTTTAGTTTTACATGATTTGGTTGGTATTTTGGTAAGCACTGTCATTTAGGCGTTTTAAAATGTGGCAGGGAATTGCAAAATTAAACCAGCAAACAAAACGATGAAGTAGGTTCGTTCACATTTGCTGGGAAAGTTATGGAAATTTTTCCAAATAAAGGTTTGCTTAAATGAAATGTTGGGAACCACCACAGTTGCAAAGTGTTGTTGGCGGTTACTGACTGCAAAGGATTTGGAACGACATTTGTAATTTTTAGTTTGTCCAATTGCTTTTCAGCCCTGACTTTGAAGAAAAATTGTTGTAATTCCAACGTGTTCCTGCTATATTTTTGGCAAAATTTGCAAAGCTGAAAGTCTGCCCATCAAGCGCATCTTGATTGGTTATTTACTCACCAATTTACTGGCACATGTGCAAGCTTATGATCCATCACTCGAGAACAACTTTCCCCAAGACGATTTGATGGGATTTTGGGAATTTCACTCTCTTCACTGCGTGATAATTAAAAGATGGAGGGTACGCGGTCTTTGAAGGGCTTGGCCAAAAACCACCTTTGAATGTGCAGTGTCTCCGATTCCTCAGGCATTACTGGCTTAAGAGCAGTACTGTGACTGTAGTGGATGTCAGGACCAAAGGCCTAGAAATATATTAGTGAACTTTTTTCAGTCAACATCATTTGCTGCTGCATCCTCAGATGCACGTTAAAGCTTTACTGTGCAAAGCCAAAGCCAAAAATCAACAGTGTCCAAAAGCTTTGCCCTCTTCTCTGGGCTCGGTGTCTTCTGAGATGGACAGCAGCACAGTGGAAACTTGTTTTGTGGTCTAAGTGCTCCTGGCATGGGTGACTTGCACAACTGCAAGGGCATCATTAATGCAGAAAGATGTGTATGAATTTGTTTATTCCAGTGGACGTCCGTGCATTTTTCACCGAGGGCATCCAAATTCTGCACAAATTACAAGTGCATGGCTGCGTAGGAAGAGAGTGCAGGCGCTAGACTGGCCTGCCTGCAGTCCTGATCTATATTCAGTTGAGAATGTGTGGCGCATGCATATGGAATATAATGCAAAATATTCGGCAACAAAGTGCTGTTGCAATTGCTTAGCTGAAATAGAGGATGAATGGGGGAAAATTCTGCTTCCCAGATTTGACCAACTGGAGTCTTCAGTGACCAAACACTTGATAAACATGATCAAGTCCTCAGTGCCCAAACACTTAATCAGGGATACTCACTCTTTTCCAGAATGAGCTGGTGTGGGTGCAGTCTTCATTCTAACCATGTAGTTTCACGCCTGATTTTACTAATCAAGGGTTTATGGCAAAAGCATTAAGGGTTGATTAGTAGAATCAGGTGTTTGACTGGTTGGTTAGAATGAAAGCCTGCACCTACACCAGCTCATTCTGGAAAAGAGTGAGTATCCCTGCACTTAATAAACGTGATTGAGTCTTCAGTGCCCAAACAATAAACGTGATTAGAAGACTGTGATATTGCACTGTGGTAAACTGTGGACTTTGCCAACTTTTTTTGAATTGCATGTTCAATTTAATTTACTCATTAGAACATCAAATAATGTGTTGATGTACTGTTTTTAATATAGTAAAGTGCGAAGGGACTTTTAAAATCAGTCCTTTTTCATATCATGGATTATTTAGGTTTTTTCGTGATATGATAATCAAGTGTGGCATATTACACTTTGCCTCTATAAACTACCGCATTGTTTATTTTTTTTTTTTAAATAGGAAGTGTTAATGAATGAACCAGTTTTACAGGACTAGTAATGTTAAGTTGAACATTGCTGATATTTGATTTATTTTATATATTTTTTTTCCCCAGGTGTGGAGTGAGGTGAACCAGGCAGTTTTAGATTATGAAAACCGAGAGTCCACACCTAAACTCGCAAAATTGCTTAAACTACTGCTGTGGGCTCAAAATGAACTTGACCAGAAAAAAGTGAAATACCCCAAAATGACTGACCTCAGCAAGGGAACAATTGAGGATCCAAAATGATCTGAAGACTGGTACGAGTGCAGTGGGGAACACCACGATGACAACTTTCTTCCTATTTATAATCGGTCAGGGACAGAACAGTATACATAAATGTCTTTTGTTGCTTACAAGAGACCTCTATTCTTTTGTTATGTAAAATTCTAGGCCTATGGTTCGATTTTTAAATTGAGGACAGATTTTCCAAAATGTAAGCATTCACAATGAATATAATATTTCAGATGTAGACGTTTTACTTTAATTAAAGGTTTATTATATTTATAGACCACTTAATAATTTCACTTTTTGTATTATAACTGCTTTGTAGTGTAATATAGCCAGCAATGTCATGTCTACTGGAAATGGTTAAATGGATGAAGATGTGAAAAAAAAAAAAAAAAAAACATTCTGGATTATTTTTAGATGAAATTAGAGCCTACTGCATTAGTTATGTATTTATTGTTCTGCCATGGTAGGATCAATATGTCCTGTTATGTAATGTGAATGGCGGTTGCTTCAACATCACTGGTCAAGACCGCTAGAGGGGGGAAGGGGGGAGCCATTTTTCATTGTTGACCTTCTCAATCCATTTTGCCTTTAGCTGGACATAAGCATGCAAAAATGAGCTCTTTTTGTAATCTTCGCCATGAAGGGTACAGTGGATCTGCTTATACCCTGTGAACGTTCACAGGAGTCATAAATGCTTGTTTTCTAAGTCAATAAACAGTGTGACTGCTGGGAATACAAGAACAAGCAGCTTCAGAAGTGTTTTTTTTGTGGTGTATTTATAGGTTTAAAATAAAGGATACTTTTGACAAAATCTTGTGAGCTGAATAATTGTAGTTTTCTAGCCCTTACTGCATGCTTTGAGATGGATATCAATATCTGTATCCATGACATCTGCAATTAACGTTTGTTCAATCTGTATTAGTGATGGCGAGGAGAGAGCTTTGCATTTACCATGAATTATTTTTCGCTATGGACAGAACTGCAGAATTTAGTATAACTATACGGGCACTGGAGCCTTGTGAAATAAGCCTTGCATAATTTAGTGATTAGAGTCCAGTCAAGCACATCCTGAGTGATCCAAGTAGAATTCTACTCCTCTGCTGCAGAAGAACGGGGAACGCAACTTTTTAAAAATATATAAGCAACAAGGTACAACTCAATGCGTTGATTGCTAGGCCCCAGCCTGCCATAGCTTAATGAACCTTAAAAGTTGACCTTTAGCCCCCGCATACAGCTGACCTGATGACCTCTAAAATCTTACCAGTTCAGCTGCCCTCTGTGGGGAGTTTCGACATCTGATTTGGAGAAAATCCCTCCATTCCTTCAGGAGGTTTTGGGATCCTAGTCAAAGAATGCTATTGAGATGCTGTAGCATGACCTTGAACAGGCAGTTAGTGCTCAAAAACCCTCCAAGGGGGCTGAACTGAGGCAATTCTGCAAAGATGGGTGGGCCAAAATTCCTCTGCAGTGATGCAAGAGATTCATCGCCAGTTATTGCAAACATTTGATTGTAGCTGTTGCTGCCAAGGGTGGCACATCCAGTTATAAGGTTTAACCCATTAATGCCCAAATTTCTTTTCAAAGTAAAAGTTACCTTTTACTATCGGATATGGCGTACAATGAACATTCAACACTTATATTCTGGGGAAAAATATTTATTTTGTCATCGAGGACCCCAAGTATGTGTGTTCCTTTACGAATGTACACAGATTGTTGAAAGCATAAAAATCATCATTCTGAGAAAAACATATTTAGACAATGCTATAATCTCCAATTCTTGTCTTTAGTGTGATATAAAAATGTGCCTCAGTCAGAAAAAATGGCGACACACCTCTTGGAGCGTCACATAGTGCTGTTACAGATTCGAGAAATTCATGCAAATGGTGGCCCCCACCACTGCTGTAAAGGAGACTACTCTCATAAGCACTTTTCCTGGATGCGAGTTACTTCCTTGATTAAGCTACAGCAGCTTAGTCACAGTAACGCATTCACTTGGGTTACAGAGGTTAAAATGTGCCATGTCCCAGAAATGGGACAGTGGTCATTAATGGGTTAAGGGGAATTCATTTTTTCACATGGGTGATATGGGTTTTGAGTAATTCTTTACCTTCAACAAATAGAATGATCATTACAGTACGAGCAAAAATTTTAGGCACCAACATTTTTTTAGGTCACCTGAGACGAAGTCTCAAAGTGACCTATTCTAATCGCCTTTTGTCTGTCGTCGTCCGTCGTACGTCCGTAAACAATTTACATTTTCAGAAACCGCCAGATCCGATTTTCTCAGAAACCGCACCAAAATTGTGAATTATAGATCCGATTTCAATCAAATTTTGCAGGAACCTTCCTTGGTCAAATATGCACCAAAATTGTGAATTATATGGTGCCCACCCCAGGGGCTCTGAGGGGCGGGGCTAAAACTGGTCAATACATTTTCCACTTCTTCTCAGAAAGGGCTCTGAGGGCGGGGCTAAAACTGGTCAATACATTTTCCACTTCTTTCAGAAACCACTGATCAATTAAATTTTGCAGGAACCTTTCTTGGTCAAATTTCAAAATTAAATTTTGCTAAAACTGGAACCTTTTCTTGGTCAAATATGCACCAAAAATTGTGAATTATATGGTGCCCACCCCCAGGGGCTCTGAGGGGCGGGGCTAAAACTGGTCAATACATTTTCCACTTCTTCTCAGAAACCACTGATCCGATTTCAATTAAATTTTGCAGGAACCTTTCTTGGTCAAATATGCACCAAAATTGTGAATTATATGGTACCCACCCCCAGAGACTCTGAGGGGCAGGGCTAAAAGTGGTCAAATTGGCTGAAATTTTCAAAATAATCTTCTCCAGACCCAGATATGCTGGAAAACAATACTCTTCATAGATGGAAGGGTGTTCAGGTGCTTTATCAAAATTGTATATTTCATGGCCCCCAGGCTCCATGTTTGCCCCTGGGGAGGGGAAGAAGTTTACTATACTTTATATAGGAAAATGATACTTTTGGGTATATTTGGTTCATTCACATCAATAACATTAGTTTTTATACAACTCAGGTGACCGTTAAGGCCCACGGGCCTCCTGTTTAAAATTTAAATCTGGCTTAAGATGTTTACTTTAGATGTTTTTGTTTTCCGCATTGGTGTAGCTGAAAATAAAAAAAAAAGTATATTTGGAATTCCAAACGCTGATCAAAAACGTTTTATGAATTAATGTTTGTATTTGATTAAAAAAGAGTTAATACAAAAGATAATATAGTCTTGGCAGAGCCCTGACGTGAACATCATCATGGCTGCCTACAATTTCTTGGAGGGATGGACGCAAGTGAGACGGTCAGTATGCAGAATGTTGGCAAGTTTTCCACTCCACTTGGAACGAGCAAAAAGCCAATCATCTTATAAAACCATAGCACAACAGGACATTGTCTCAAATTTTTAGGAAAAGCATGGTCACACCAAATATTGGTTTGATTTAGTTTTTAACAGTTTTAACCTATGACCTCAATGACCCAGACCTTCAGCAGAGCATTCCAGTTTCTATCTCAGTGTGTCTCATGTAACACACTGGCTGGCTGCCAGGCCAGTCTGTCGAGCAAAGTTGATGCCACACCCCAGGTAGAGTAGTGGCCCATCGCCGCAGTATTCAAAACTCTCCTATCGCCTCAGGGGGAAATAAAAAAAGACAGAGAAAAAAATTGCATTTGCATGCATAAGCAATCATCCCGTACCTCACCAAGATAAAAATTTGCCTTTTAAATAAAGTTAAGGAATGTAAATGGCACCCTCTCTAAACAGTTGTTTAAAAAACGGAATTAAGCGAACAGTAAGCTGACCTGCAATAATGCATCTGTTTCATATATCCAAAGTTCATTGATTTTAATGTACCATAGATTATATATCTGTTACATCATTGGGATAAAAATGTAAATACTGGGTGATACTGCATAAATTATTGGTGCCACAAGATTTTGCTGATGCACTTAATAGTTTGGTAACAGTACATTTTTTTTTCTTTTTCAGTTATTGCACAGTGCAAGAGCCACTACTTGAAAAATTCTGTAGTCCCAGAAGATTGTGCGCCAGATTGATAAATGCAGCATTTGCATAGAGAATATCACATGGGCATTTTCATATCACTCCCTGTATCAACCCGAGACCCCCAGGACCGGCTCGTGAGCTTTAGCTCGAGGGCTGATACTGGTCGAGGGTTGATACACGGTGTGATGTGAAAATGCCCATATCACGTTCTGGCAGATACGGGTGATACAGAATTTTGCCCGTGGGCTCCTCGTGCCTCGCGCTTGTATCACAGGTGTAGGTTCCCTGTATTTACGCGGAAGTACATGATAAAATAGTTTATGCTATACAATGATAAGGGCTATTGCTTGTTACAATAACTGTAACGAGGAGACACATTTTTTGCAGTTTCTTACACTATCTTCCGTCAGAGACTACGATATATCAACTGAACCTCATGAGAATACGCCATTGTCCCACTGAAAACAGACTAAATAGCCAAAGTGCTGGCCACACACACATAACTCCTTCAGTATTCACATTTGTTTTGATTTAGCTGACACATAGGGTCCGGCTTGAACCAGGCTTGAACTTGAACCAGTTCTTGTTCAACTTCCTGATTAAACCGACCATGTTGTCAGGAAGAGGTGCGTGGCTCAAGAAAACTGACACGTGGATGAGCACACCCTTTACCAGGAAAATAGTGGCTTGAAGTTAACCGTAGTTCTCGGCACTAACGTGGTTATGCCGATGCTTGCTTTTTACCTGTTCCGCGGAAGGTATAGATAGCTAACGTTAGCCATTTAGCTGAAAAGAGATGACAGTTGCATGGCCTTTGGATCAAATCAATATTATTTTCCCCAGGACGCCCACGAACTGCTGAATTTTAGTCTGCGGGGTTAACTGGGCGCAAACAGACAACTCATTGAATGGCAATTTTACAAAAGCATGGAAAGAACTCCAATCTGGATTTGGCCAATCTCAAGGATAACCCCTCAGACTGTTTCGGTACACTAGGCTCTCAGAAGAGGAGGGCAGATTCGAATTCGAACTGGTCAAGGTAAGTGTAACGATAAGTTAATTAGGAAGCTGGATTGTTTTGTTAGCGAGCAGTGAAAGAAGCAGCGATGATGCTCTGATGTGTCCAGGATTAGGTACTATTAGCTTGTTAGCTACTGCACCTGGCTCATACACTGAGCTGGCCATCCCAACTTTGATGCCAATTATGTTCGGGTAACGTTAGCGTGAAGTTGCTGAATAACGCCTGACAGCTGGTTACCATTTATATCTGTAATATTGTCAGACGATTGTCAGTTAGCATCAGCTGGCCTAAGTTACATCAGTCTCTGTCATGCATCATCGCTTCGTTCAACAACATAAAACATTTTAGTGGCTAGCAATATTCCTCAGATATAGTCGTCATAATTTCATTATTGTGCACGCTGTCATCCCAGGCTTACTTCCTAATATAGCCAGCAGCTTTAGCTTTCATTTTACAACCGCAATAAAATAATCATGACGTTTGTCAGTTTGCTTTGAGGTGGAAGGAGACTTTATATTGCTTCAGCCTAATTGATTAACGAACGTGTGCTGAAGCTGAGTCGCGGATGTGGGTAATGGTTTGATGGCTGATATTTAGCGACTCTGACCGTGAGCAGAGCTTCGTGGCGGTGGCACACGGAAATAAAGGTGCTATTATGTGTTTCCGTATTGTTGGGTGATGTAGTTAGCCACAGAATTTGCGCATGTTTTCATTTAATCCTCACTTACTACCGACTACTGCTCAAGTTTCATTGATACAAGTTTATATTATGAAGGTTACCTACTTGTGGACTTAATATACTTTGCCTGACAGTTCTTTCTCAGGAAAAGCTTTGAAATTGAACTGTAATAACTATCACACATGCGGATTTTTTATCACGTTTGTGGGAGGCTTGTTACCTATACGAGATTAGAGCTGCACATTTGTATTCCGTTGTCATAAAATATCTTCTTACCGTGCACATCCCTTACCCTGCACTGTGCTTACAAAACCTTGAATCATGGATACGTGGCTATTGCGAAAGCTATCTTTCGTACAGCAAATTAGAGGCAGGGAAGTTGAGTATAGTTCTCATACCGCAGCAGCGCATTCTGAAAAGCATAAATTATAAAAACGAACCGACGGCAGCGGGTACCAGATTCGCTTTTGTTCCAACCTCAATTGCAATAATTTCATGACAAAAATGTCTGTTCCTCCGATGAAGAATAAACGCCCAGTACTCATGTGTTTGTTACTACACTATTTAGCCAAAAAAAGTTGCCGTTTGGACTTGATTCAAATAAGCCAATGCTGGAACGCTTATTACTGAATCATTAGTACAGCGAATACTATGTTTCGGTTGGCAACAATTATTTTAGCCCTAACTGAAGGTGTGTAGCTTCTAATTTTTACGCAATCATGCTGGATGACGTCCCAAGGTCGTGGAGAAGAGGTTACTGTGTTTCATGAGGAACAAATTGCTGACCTTCATCAAGAAAATGAACAAAGGATACTGCCGAAATCACCGGAATTGGGTTAATTACTTTCCTACGCATTTTTAAAACCTTGAAGGATAGAGATGAAATGTCAACTTCGCGGGGAAAAAAAATCTGCCGGAAAAAGATCAGAGGTCACTGAAACGCTTGCCGATGTCTCGTAAAAAAAATCGACAGTGGAACTCATGGCTATGTTTTATCGAGAAAGTATGAGCATTTCCACAAGCAGAATGCGACAGGAACTTGCAGGATTTGGATGAAACGGCTGCTTTGCCACAAGAAGGCCACTTTTTAGTGAGGCTAGTGGTGGAGAGAAAAAAAATTGTAAGGCAGCATAAAGCGTGGGACTGTGGAACAATAAGAAGGTCATGTGGTTTGACGAATCTAGACTTGCCCGAAAGTGATGCACCCTTCATGAAAAATGCCCACTGTTCAAGCCTCCTGGGGCAGTGTTATAATCTTGGGTCTAGGCTCAGCAACGTTATGCAGCAGGCCCAGGTCACGCGGTAACGGAGTTACAAAATTGGTGTATTTTGTATCATGGCTCCAGAACTAAGTAAGATAGAGTTGCAATTTAAATAGCTTTGTGTAGGTCTTCCCTAGTACTTAAAACTTTGTAACTCCGTTACAGACCAGTTTTTTGCCGTCTTCACCCAAAATAAATCAAATGAACAAAATTGGCTATTTTGTTTTTTGAAGTACTAGGTAAGACCTACACAAAGCCATTTAAATTGTAACTCTATCTTACTTAGTTTTGGAGCTCTGATACAAAATACACCAATTTTGTAACTCCGTTACCGCGTGACCTGGCCGTCATTAGAGTAGCTGAATGCACTGAATGAACGGATTCTTCCATCAATGGATTTTTAAATCCTGGATGGCACAGGCATATTCCAGAATGATGATGCCAGAATTCTTTGGGCTCAAGTTCTTTTCTTTTAAGCTCAAGAGACTGGTTCAGCAAGTACAAGGAATTATTTCCATGCGTGAATCTGCAACCTAGCGTCCTGATCCAAACCGATTGAAAGTCTTTGGGATGTGGTGAAGAAGGCTTTCTGGAGTGGTTTGACTGTCCGGTTGCCAGTGCAAGATGGCGGTGAAAAATTAATGCAACTCTGGATGGAAATAAATTTTGTAACCTTGCATAAGACTGTTGAAACAATGCCACAACAAATGTACGCCTTGATCAAAACTGAGGGCGGTCCAACAAAATATTAGTATGTATGACCTTTTTTAGGCCAGGGATTATATATTGCAACTAATAGCATTACAGGAGGAGACCTTTTCCAAGAGTGTGGGGAATCAACAATGTGTTAATTAGATTTCCAAACACAAGGTGTTTATGTTCTTGCAAAGGGAAAAAAAAACATGCTCCAAAAAATGGGCGGCACATCTTGCAAGCCTCCAGTCGTCCTGGTCAGGTCCTGAAAGCATCCCGCTTTCCAGCACCAATCCAGTGGATGTCCTGCCATCTAGTCAGGATCCAGGGGGCGCATAGTTGTCTGATCCGGATCCAAAGGGCGCCCTGCCTCCTGATCTTGATCTAGACAATGGTTTGCTGCTTTGTCCAGATCTAGGGGATACTCCGTCGCCTGGTCCAGAGGCATTTCCAAGATTGAAGGGTCTCCTGCCAAGGTCTCGCAAGAGAAGACTCCTGTGTTTAGAATGACACGCAAGTTCCTGCACATTTTCCAATATGGCTGCCAACTAGGGTTTGCATCAAATTCCATAAAAAGGCGAGCTGTGCGGAAGTGGACGTCATCTTAAGAGCAAGACGAGACTAGTCACCTTTGTTCTCACTCGTCTATGTGAGACCAAAAGTAATTTAATCATTCAAGAGGCAAGAACTGGCAGGCTCTCGCTCGACCCCACAATCTTGAGCTGGTTTTAGATCCTGGGGGGCACTGCCCCACCTGATTCATTGTTTCCTGTTCCTCGTGTTAGTTGTTTTCCCCGCAATCCAGCCGTCTGTGTCAGTTGCAGTCTCTTTTCATTAACTGATTCTCATTATTTAATTGTCATGTTCCACTCTTCTCCCTTCTTATTATATTCCTCTTCCTTTCTCACCTGTTCTCCCTCATGGCTGATTGTTGCCCTGTGTATTCAAGTTCCTGCTCTCCGCCTTGTCTTCTCTGGACTGTTGCATTGTGCATTAGAGTTAAGTGTCGTGCGTCCTTCATCTTCGTTAACTGTCTATGAAACTTACAATCTGTTCTGTTGGAGCGCTCCCTCCTGAGTCTTTGGCGAGCGGATCTGGTGAGCATCACCTTCATTCCTGCACTGAGGCCTGCACCTTCCCTGGGTACCCTGCTTCATCTCTACAGAACCTGTCAGCCCTCACTGATCCCAGACCACCCACAGCGCGCACTTTCCAGCTCTGGAAAAACCCTTTCAGTTCTTCAGTTTAGTTAAATAAAGGCCAATTGCAGCTAAATTTGAGATCGCGTGTTAGGCTTCATTCTGAGCACGTAACAATTTACTGTTTGTTTATGGATGCACTTGTTTCTTTAAATGTTGTATTTCTTCAAACAAATTCAGGGTTTGTCTTGCCAGCTATATTCCTGTTGTTAAAAACTTGTTGCTCACTAAATAGATTTTTCTGAGAAACCCAATAAAATGAACCATTCCCGTGTCAAATCCTGTGTGTCCCGTGTCTTCCACATTGGCTAGGATTTTAGTCAGATTGCCTGTACTGCAGTTCGTGCTTCATAGAGCTCAGCGTTCTGACCTGTCAACCTTCCTTTTTTGTCCTAGACCGCTAGCACGGATATGGACAGTGGTGCTCCTGCTGGGGACCTGCCTGTTATACTGCGCTCGAGTCGCCATGCCGATCTGCGCCGTGAACATGGCGGAGCAGTTCAAATGGAGCAAGAGGGAGTCGGGCATGGTGCTGGGCAGCTTCTTCTGGGGATACTGCTTTACGCAGGTCCTGGGCGGCTACGTCAGTGACAGGTGTGGACAAAAGACTCAATGCTGCACTTTCTGTTCAACTCTAAAACCTCTTTTTAAACTCCTCCCTCATATGTTTTGATTCTAAACTTTTCTTAGAAAACTTCTCAGGTTCAGCGTTTTTGAATATAAAACCTCAGTCGGTGTTGTCTTAATTTATTATTTTCAATTCTGAGTATTCCAAGACAAGTTAATGTATCAGGAAGCAACTGAATTTTTAAATCTATTGATTGATTAGGCAGTGTGAAACTATGACCTCTATTCTGGAAAGTTGGCTCATAATGGAAAATATAAGTAAAGTGGAAAAAAGGGCTGATATTAGAAGTCCATTCATCCTCTGCTATATTGACTGTACAACAGCATGTTATTTGATGTTTGTTCTAACATGAATTTAACTGCGACTGAGTCCAAAACAGTTGGCGCAGTTGACTGTTCACTGCTGTAACATTTCCCCATTCCTCTTTTAATCTTACTCAAAGGGTGTGGGCACTGTGAACTCCAGTTGGCCCAGTCTGGCAAGCAGAATTTTCCCCCATTCCGCCTTTATACGGGCCTTCAGCTGCATACAGGTCCTTTGCTGCCATATATTTTGCTTCATCCTGTGCCATACATTTTCAGTTGGAGACAGATCAGGACTGTAGGCTGGCTAGTCTTGCACCCATACACTGCTTAAGCAGCCATGCACTTGTAATACTTGCAGAATGTGGTTTGAGGTTGTCTTGATGGAAAATGCAGGGATGTCCTTGGAACAGAATATGTCTAGATTGCAGCACATTTTGCTCCAGAATTCATCTTTCTGCATTAATGGTGCCTCGCGAATGTCCCGTACCATGAGCACTGGCACAACCCCGCACCACGACTGGCTTTTGGACCTGACACTGATATCACCTTGCGGTGTCCTTGTTGTGTTTGGTCCAAAGAACACGGCGGCTATTTTTCCAAAAAATAAACACTTGAAATGTTCATTTGTCAGACCACGAAACATGCTTCCACTGTGATACTGTCCATCTCGCGTGACACCAGGCCCAGAGTAGTTGACAGCATTTGTGTACAGTGTTAGTTTATGTTGTTGGCGTTGCATTCTAAGTTTTAACTGGCATCTGTGGATGCAGCGCTGGATGTTGTTTACTGAAGTATTTCTGAACGCCGGGTTATGATAGCCATTATATTTGCAGGAATGTTCGTAAGACCGTGATGTCTGAGGGATCGAAGATTGCGCACATTCTAAAGTGGAGATTAGGCTGGATACCTTCAGTCTTCTAACTAAAGTACACACTATAGAGATGGAAATGACCAGAATTTCACTGATTTGTTTTTAGGGAACGTTGTTATCGTGAGACTGATTATAAACTAGAGCTTCTGTTGGCTTATTAGTGAGCCTTAACCCATCGTTACTCTCAAGTGACTCGGCTCCTTTTATACTGTAATGCGATTAGCTCACATGTTTAACATCGGTTGTTTCACATTGCCTTATTATTGCAACTTGTCACATCTTTCTGTCCTAAGTTGCCTTTGCACCAACTTTTTTGGAGTCTCTTGCAAATTTGAGATTTGAAATAGAAGGTACATTTTCAATAAACAATTAAATTATTTTATTCAGAAGTTAAAGCATCAAATAATGTGTTTCAACTTTATTTGGGGGATTAGACTTTTCATAAGTTTTTTTTTTTTTCATTTTATTTGCATTTTCCATTATGAGGCAACTTTTTTGGGAACTGGGATTGTAGACACCAGTTGCTAATTGTTTTTCTAAAAATGCATAGCAGTACTAAAGGCATAGTGTTGTACAGTCCGTGAGTAAATGAAATGCTGCAGTCCAAAGCTCTGTTGGGACTGGGATATGCGCAGTTTTGAAATGCCTGTGTAATGCTACTCATAGCTTTTATTCTTTTACCATAATCTTATTGTTCCTTTTATTGTTTTTTACTTATTTATTTTATATGTGTATATTGATTATTTTGTATCTTAATTACTGTACAGCAATTTGGTCAACTGAGGTTGTTTTAAATGTGCTATATAAATAAACTTTGATTGATTGAACTTTGATACCTGTTGTAGGGTGGGCGGCGAGAAGGTTCTGCTCCTCTCTGCAGCTGCCTGGGGGGCGATGACGGCCTTCACGCCCATTCTGGCTCACCTCTGCTCCCAGCCCATCATTTCCATGACGCTGGCCAGGTTCCTCGTGGGTCTGCTGCAAGGTGAGATTGCAACGAGCTGGGCTTTGGGAGAGGGTAGGTGGGGCCAGAGAATGGACATGGGACCTTGTTGAGATGTAGAAGAGATGGGATTGGGCTGACATTAGTGTTTGGTTTCTGCTGTCTTTTTGCAAAGTTGATCTACAGTATGTCAGTTCAGCTTATGTTTTTTGTCCTTGCCTTCCATTTATAGATAGCATGTACTGCATGTATCTCAATTGCTGTCGCCAATGCTGACTTTGAGATAAAAATGGAAATGAGAGAGGACCGTGGCAGTGTGAAATAGTTGATTACAACACATGATGATGGAATTTGGACAGAAGTACAACACCAAATCAGAAAAAGTTGGGATGTCGGGTTTAATTTAAAGTAAAACTGAAATCAATGATTATTTCTGACCTGTAGTGTGTGGAAAACAACCGTACTGGACAGCAGTATTTGATGTTTCACTGGAAGAATTTTATTGATTTTTCAAAATAAACACTTACTTCAATTATATTTGTGTATTTCACTATAACAGTGCTTTGGCATTGCATTTGTACACATTAGAGGTCTTTGTTTTTGTAGCTTAATGTGCGGGAAAATTTGAGGAGGAAGACTGTTCACATTGATGGATATGGATCAGACGCATTAATGAATACGAACAGTCATCACAAAATGATCAATTCTGAGCAAAAGGCTGGAACTGAGCGTTGTATTGTATTGTGTTGTATTTAAACATAGTCTAAATATCTAATGTGCTTCGCGCAAAGTGTTAATTTGTCACGTCCAGTGTAAATGTGTGGGATAATAAGGAGCTGTCGGCCTTTGCTTTGGTTTCAGGTGTGCATTACCCGTCGCTGGCCAGTCTTTGCTCTCAGAAGGTGACGGAGAGTGAAAGAGGCTTTCTGATGAGTACTGTCGGAAGCGGCTCTTACCTGGGGTGGGTTGAGTCAGCTGTCTGTTACAGATCACGTGTTTTGTCTCTCGTTTCTTGATTTTTTTTTCCCATTCATTGTTACAAATGAAATACAGTGACATGTTGATTTTCTGTGTTTGCACTCAGAACCTTGTTAATTGGAGGCGTTGGCTCCCTCATGCTGGACCTCTATGGCTGGGAGAGTGTGTTCTATGTGTCGGGTCTGCTGTCCTTGCTGTGGGCCTACTGCATGTGGAAGTGTTTATTAAAAGGAGAAGGTACGCTGAGATCAATGAACATTTAGAATTGTTGAGTTTTTTTCTGTAATTCCTCCTTTCCTCAGTGCTGTTTAAAGTGGTGCACAAGATTAAGTATGCCATTTGAATGCAGAGGCCTATTTGTGGCTTTATCCCAATCATGAGTTTTATTATATTTTTGGGTGCTGAAGAGTGTATACCTGTTAATCAGTAGCATATCAATGTTCTTATGTTTGTTTTCTGAGGTTCTGTAAAATGTGCTTTGCTGAAAAGGCACCATATTTTTGTTTGAAAATCCAGGTCCTATTATCACATTGGAGTCATTGGGAAGTGCTGGTACCCAGTCGAAGCTTTCAAAGAGACATTGGCTGCACTTGTTGAAGCAGCCTCCAGTTGGGTAAGATGAGTAAACACAATGCTCTGTGTTTGTGTGCATCAGTGTGTGGGCATGTGTGCGATCATGGGTGAGTGAGCTTGTGACATTGAGCAATAGTACTGAAAGGTTATGAAGTCATATAAACTGTGCAGTCTCACAGAGGAAACAAAATGGCGAGGCTGTACGTGATACAAAAAAAATCGGTCTGTGTGGTGTATGAATTTACCCCAATAGCTCCCACGCGACACAGTTTGGCTTTCAAACACAGTTTGACACAGTGTTTGTGAGACAGTGTCCCGTGATGGAGAGTAGGGACATATGGGTCTCAAAAGAATCTTGTCTCATGACATACGGAGCCATTTTGTTTCCATCACGTTATTGGACAGTGTGTCAAAGTGAACGAGTTGATAGGTTAATGAGTTTATGATGTTGAAGCTACATCTTCAGAATTCACTAATGTGACGTGTTGCTGTGTGCTTGGGTGCGGCAACGGAGAAAAGCTACAAAATGCATCAGTTCTCTTATGATCCAGAAAGAACTAAAATGTTGGCGGTGAAATCCGTAATGAAGGATGGAAACTGATGCGGTCATAGTTTCTGTGTGAGGCAAGTCGCTTCTCAGCTTATTAAGTTTAATTTTATTGTTTTATCTTGGCTTCTGTTTTAAATAAATGTATTTCTTATACTTGACAGTAGATGGTACTGTACAATGTAGCACACCAAGGTGTGTGACATCAGAAAGCTGTTACGGATTGTTCCCAAGAAAATCAAATCGCTAAATATGTTTAATCATCCTTGGAACTGTCACAGTAAGCCTCAGTGACAGCTCGATGACAGAGCCTCACACTTGTGATGGGCTGCGATTAATCCACTTCTGTGGTTTGTCCCTTTCATTGCCCACCATTTTTCACAAAAAGAGTAGGCATACAGAAACCAGCAAGCGTTACTTTGGCTGGCTGGCACCTTTAAAGGGCTGATTTTTTTTCCGGGTTGTGTAAGGTACATCCCCATAATCAGCACATTACCTGTGGTAGATGGCGATCAGAACACACCCAGTGTGGAGCTGCAGGCACGGCAGGCACCTGCTGTGTGCTTGTAAAAGTTCTTAGTCAAACGATTGTGTAATAGATTAAAAAAACGGCTGTAAAATAAACAGAATAATTGCAAATGAAGGCAGAGAAAACTTTATATTAAGGGATACTAGTTTCACACTGACTGCCAAAAATACAACAGGATGCTCTTAAAGACTAGCGAAATGTATTACGTCACTCCTGCGCATTGATCAGTTTTTCTATTTTCTTTCTTCTCATGTCTGGACATTTTCCCCTCTTCTGCTTATTAATTTCATTTGCTGCTGGATTATTGTTTAATTAATATGTCAATATATTTCTCTTCAGAGAACAGAACAAAAAACTCATGATTTCCATTGTGAAAAACCACTCTGGTTCGCGCAATGGAAACAAAATGGCATCTTGAGTTGTTGTGACTCTCTCCAAAACGGACTGTAGTGAGGGTTAGTGTGTTTGTGTGTGTGTATGAGGTCGGATGTTATAGGTCACAGAACCAGCCATTTATTTTTTGATGCACTGCTAGGAGGAGGGCAGTTTGTTAAAGCCGAGATGAGGTGGGTGAGGAAAACAAGGACTGGACTATAGTACGTGTGGAATGCTGTTCGAGGAGACAGAGGGATAAGGCATCGAAAATGAAAATATACGATGGGACTTAAATACTTTGTTTTATCATATGGGACAAAATTCTTATGAAAGGGGTTATCAGTAAATGCAGGATGCTTTCTGGAGGTGGAGGGAGTACGTGGGACATGGCGGCTTAATTAGAGAGCAATACAGTGCCACTGGAGTTTGATGGGAAGATGCCACAGATGGCTGTACTCGGGTTATGTCACCTACAGGGTGAGAGTATAAGAAAGGGTTCTGCTGCAGTTTTTCTGGTGTCTGGATTATGGGCACAGGGCAGCAGTTTGTTGGAAAAGGGGGCAAAGGTGTAGATGTTGTGGGAAAGATGGCTGTAATGGAGAGGAATATGAACTCACTTGTTAAAGAAGAAGCCACATGTTTTCACTATGGGCAGAATGATGAAGTGGGGGCAGTTCCGTGTGGGAGAGGGAACATGGAGGTGGAGGAACAAACACGAGTTTAAGTTAATATGTGCAGAAGAATGAGGGAGAAATGTAAACAGTTGCGACACTTGATGGAGCAGGAGGAGTTGGGAAAGCACGAGAGTGGTGATGAGGAATAATTAATATAGACAGAAGGAGAGTCGTGTGGTTTTTAACTGTGCTGGTGATACAGAGACACAGTCAGATGATGAGGATGGTGGTGGATTCGGTGAAGGAAATTTTGGACTTTTCAGATGTGAAGGGAGATGAAATCCTGGAAATTTTAGCAAGGGGGTTTGGAGGCAGTCAGACGCCTGAGAGGTACAGAGAGTTAAAGCTGGAGTATGCAATTTTTCAAAAAATGACTTTTTGTCATATTTGTTAAAACTGTTACTTTGACCTGACAGTGGGATGTGAGTCAGATGATCTTTGAGAAAATCAGTCATCTGGCTCTATCTAGTGCTTCTAATTCCTTCTGCAAGATTTCACCGCGACCGGGACAAAACAACCAATCAGAGCCGGGAGGAGTGACTGACGATGACAATCATTTCTGGTGCACACGAAATTCAATCAGCTGTGTAGCCTAGTTGTGGGTGTTTCTTTACAGCTGGACAAACGCTAGCTAGCATAAGCACTGCCATTTCTCACGGACTACCTTATTTGTGAGTTCAAACTTGAGAAGTTGAGAGCCGGAGTAGAAACTTCCAAGAACGCGAGGACACGGTTAGCTGAATCTGCAGTTTGAGACCGTTGCGTTCTTGTCTACTTAACAGTTCAGCGCGAGAATTTATTTGTTCACCTTTCTCACAATTTTAATATTGTTAAAAATAAACAGTTATTTGCTTTTTCCTCGGCAGATGCTGTTGTCGCTGACTGTCACCAGAGAATGCTGTCACATTTGCTGCAAAAGCCATAGGGAAAAAGCAGGCTACACTTGCAGCCGATAGGCGTTGCAAGCTCGGCTCAATAATAACTTCGTCGGTAGTTGGTTGCTAAAGCAAGTGGGTGGCTGGTAGATACATCGTATATCACCACAGATGTATCTGAAATGCCATATAGCTTCATATGTAAGACGTCAATGATTACAGTAACACTCCGTTGAGAATATCTCATGTTACAAACGTTGTGCTCGTGGCTGACGTTAGCTTGTTTCCAGTGCTAAGGCTAGCTCAGTGGCTAGCTGTGTTTTATACATAATATGCTGTAACTCTATTTCTAATATGCCCAGGTAGTCGTATTGGTTTGGTCTTTGACCTGAGGCCACATTCATAGGATACTTGTCGATGGTAAAATGTTATTTTTATTATTTCGCTGTGTTTGCACCTAGCGTTCACACAGCCCCGCTGACGATTCAGACATAGGACACTGCATCCAGGTAACGGGATGCGAGACTCGCGCTCGTGCATGTGAATCAGGGGGCGTGGCTTTGGTCAGAGACTTGAGGGGAGGGGGTGGGTTTAGAGGTGAGGCTACATTCAAATCTTGCTTGCTGTTCCAAGATCGCATACTCCAGCTTTAATGTTGATGCATGACGAGGAAGCAGTATTTGACAAGAACAGGTATGACATGATACATGACAAAGATTAGGGTCCGGGTTTTTTTTTTTTTTTTTTTAATTACTGACATACAGAATTATTGAATAATATACTCAGTAGGTGGCAGTAATACACCATAATGGATGTTAAAATATTAAAACCCAACAGTAGAGGAAGAAGCTGGATTACAGTTGAAAATGAAGCCACATTTCCTAGCGCCCTGCCAAACCCACAGACGAGCCCGCGAGGAAGATGCAAAAGAGGAAACGTCTCTGAATGAAATTAACGGAGCTGTGTCAGAATTTGACTATGAAAAAGGTGTCAGAACCCTGGATTTGGATGGTTCCGTTTGTGATACCGTAGCACCAGCATCAGGTGAAACTACATTTCCAAATGTAATTCCTCAAACTGCTCTCTTTTTAAACAGATCACCTTTGCTGTGAACGACTTGGTGCATTCTGTTACTCTGGTGACACTGTGACTATTCCTGTAGCACCACCTTTAGGCAAAACTTTATCAAAAATGCAAGAAGTAAAATGGTACTGATGGGAATTGGGCAAAATTTGCTCTGAAGATTCCTAGAGCCTAGAGTAGTTGCTGTGTTGATTTTGTGGACCCAGTACCCTTTCCTGTTGCACAACCATGAGGCTAAACTATGCATTTTGCCTGTGGGGAGAGCACTATAGTTTTGGGGATATACCCTGCTGTTGTCCACCGACAGCATTTCTGTACTTCCTCGCGTGAAATAAAATGGACCCATTTCTTTCCATACGTGCACAAGGAACACATTAAATGCGAGGCACATGGTTCTGCCATTGGACACACTGCGATGTGAAATGTCTACTAACCAAAAGCAGATGGGCTTTACCTGTTCAATATTCATGTGCGTGTGCGTGTGCGTGTGTGTGTGTGTGTGTGTGTGTGTGTGTGTGTGTGTGTGTGTGTTAAAGAGACTTTTATAATGAAAAGAAGTGTAAGGAGTTTGGAACCGTCTCCAAGGAGAACATAATTGTGAATTCAGCGGAGTGGTAATTGAGTGTAATGATCAGTGTTGATTGTAGGAGCAGCTTTAGTGTTTTCAGTTTCTTTTGACTGATACCAACACTCAGTATTCCTCCAGCAGTCATCTTTCATGTCTGCTGCCTGGGCCCAAGATCTTGCCTTTTGATTTGTTTTTAATTCTGTCTTCTCTCTTCTCACCAGGGCTGTGATATTCACCCACCTTTGCACAGCAAGTACCTTTTTCACACTGTTGTCCTGGCTGCCAACTTTCTTCAGAGATACATATCCTGATGCCAAGGTAACATTCCAGCATTTGCTAAAAACCTGCGCTGTGCTTTTACAATTAGGTGCGACATTAGATGTGGCTGTATTCTGAATGTAAACACACCAAGGAAAAGTCTTCATTTTTGTAACTATTTGAATTCTTCCCGTGGAGATTGCTTTGTTTAATTTTTCGCTTAACGAGTAGTATTTGGAAGCAAAGATGTAAAAAATGAATGTTGCAGTTGTGTGGAGCATTTGTGCGACTAGGCAGAAAGGGCCACCAACAGCGTGACTGAACATTTCGCTAAACCGGTCAGCCGAGGTCAGAGGTCGCCACAATGTCTGTGGGCGTTCTGTCCTTCAACATTCAGTCCACCCACATACAGTCCTGTGGGTCACAGATGCCTGTTGAGGTCAATCCAGCTTCTGGCTGCAAATTTAATTAAATGAAGAAAGAATTAGCTGTTTCATGGACATCAATAATAGCAAGCACATTGGTTTAGCCTGTGAATCGGCTGTGTGTTGAGTCACTGTTCTCACAAGTGATTAACCCCTAGAGTGCTGAAATAAATTTTAAAAATGTATAAATTTATCTTGTGCGGTTGAAAACCTATCACGTGGCAACTTGTTGTCACATGATAGGTTTTCAACAGCTTCTATTTAGATATCGTACATCATTGAGCGAAAATGGCTGCATTCAGCGCTCTAAGGGTTAGTTGACTGTGGCTTCAGGTATGAAGATAAGATTGACCCTTGTTGCTACACCTTTTATCTCCAGTGAACACTCTCGACATAGAATGCATTTGTCTAGTCGTATTTTCTTTAAATCTCTGAGCTGTTTGCATTTCACAGTGATCTATGTGCGGTTGTTTCTCAGGGCTGGGTGTTCAACGTCATCCCTTGGTTTGTTGCCATTCCATCCTCCCTGTTCAGTGGCTGCGTCTCGGATCACCTTATTGGACAAGGCAAGGGGGTCCGCCCACTTTTCAACTTAAATAATTACACCACCCTGAATGTTAACCCTTAGAGCGCTAAATGCAGCTATCATTGCTCAATGATGCAAGATATCAAAATCAAAGCTGTTGAAAACGTATCATGTGGCGACTTGTTTTAAAGAGCTCCCGCAGGGGAGCTCTTTTAAACAAGTTGCCTCATGATAGGTTTTCAACAGCACAAGATAATTAAATTTATATTTTTTAAGAATTTATCTCAGCGCTCTTAGGGTAAAAAAAAAAAAAAATCTGCAGATTTCCCAAAAAGGCCTCTTTCTGTACTTTGAGGATGTGGAGTTAAAAGATGCCAGTAAATAGTTTCATTCACGTAGTGTTTTTATCACAAAATTAGAATGAAGAGTTTCCTGATTATATCATATATAGCTTTTTTTCACAAAGTCTGTCATTTTCTCTTGCCGTTTGGGTGTAGTGAAACACCCACATATTCAGCAGAAAACATCTGGATCATGTTTGCATTTTCCTCTGTCAGTGGCTGTACTACGAAGTGTGCAGTCAGTCATAAAATAATATCTTTAGAATCATTCATATATGTGAATATCAGCTGAGCATTGAACAGATAGGCTCAGAGGAAGATGGAAATCATGTCTTTGTGGCAGTTTTTCTGGTGATTAAAGGATGATATGAGACTTCTTAACCTTAAAAGTGGCCATCGGCAGTGACAATGCTTTGAAATGCATCATACATTGTGGGAAAATGTGACATGCTGGAACAAAGCAGACACTTTTTTTCAAATCAGCACCCCAAAATTGGTCAGAAATAAATATTGGATTTTATTCAGCAGTAATGATGCAGGGCGGTGTCACCAGTCAATATTTGAATGGGTTGTATTTCTCCAAACAGCATGGCTCAAACGTTTCCCTTCTCGTTTTTAGGGTTTGACATTGCCTCGATCAGGAAGCTAATGCAGGTACGTTTGCACAGGGTTAAGTTTTCGGTAAACGGGACTGCCTAGAAACGGAATGCTTAATCACTATGACGTCTCGCAGCACTCAGTTATGTAGCAGTGTTACGTAATCATTGTCAATCGTTAACTTTCATTTGGTCATGTTTGCCATGTGCCGGCTCCTCGGCGTCTTGTGGTGAACCTGTTGCTTTTGTGTTCTCACCCCGTCCAGTTCTTTTCCATGGGTGTGTCGAGCATCTTCACCCTGTCCTTGTGTGGCACCACCACCTTCTCCACAGCTGTGACCTTTGTCTCGGCGACCTTGGGCCTCGCCACCTTCAGCCACAGGTAGCTGCAATCGTGTCTCTGTAGCTCAGTCCTAGTCCTCCAAGGACGAGTGGAAGAGTTAACTTTTTGGAACCAACCCTTGAACATGTCCACTGACATACCTTTTTAATAAAAGCTTCCATTCAGCATTGATGTATCCGGTCACTTGGAAATCATTCCTTACACGGTTAAATATGCAGTGTGTAAACAAAATATGGGTGTTTACTTATGCTTTAGATGTTTCGATGTGCTGTGGATTTTAAATGTTTGATGAAGGTTGTAAGATCACAAGCTGTTGAAAAGGTACACATGATGCTCATGTTGTATAGAGGGCGTGTTTAGGCGCAGATGGGTAATAATTGAGGAGTCCTGCTATAGCACGATCAGTGCTAATGTTCCCATATGTATTCCCTCGTGCTTTTCCTGTCCAGTGGGGTTTCTGTGAACGTCCAGGACCTGGCGCCATCTTGTGCTGGAGCTCTGTTTGGTAAGAGTCATCCGCTCAAGAACACCCACTCATGCTGGGGGAAACGTGGGCGAACCATCAGTGCTTTTCAAATTACTCTCATCTCCAGTCATAGGTGTTGAGCTGTTCATGAAATGTTCATTTTGAATTTCAGTCTCCTGTTTATTATCTGTGCATTTTTGCTTGTATTTTTTAAACTTTTGCTGTAGGACATGGATGTGCTGTGATTCAGATTTAGTGTTGAAGATGGTTTTTGAGCAAAAAGAGTGCTTTTATCTGCTGTATGGAGTCTAAAGCTTTGCCAGATGACTGTAGTCCTCAGTAACATTAGTGCGCATGGATGGATGTCAATGAAATTTCGTGTGTCGATAGATACTGTGCTAAGGAGGAAGTGATTAAATTTTGACGAAGATTTGACTCATAGTCTTGATCCAGGATCTGAAGGAATTTCTATGCATATAAAGATGGCGCTGCAGTGATTTGTACAATACTCTTATTCTGTGACAATTCCTTCGCCAACACACTTGATGACAGTGGAGGTAATTCACTCTCCGAGTGCCTTCTAGTATTTATATATTCCTTTGTTTTGCCTTTAAGGGGTCATGAATACATGTGGAGCGTTCACTGGTAAGAATTTTATTTTGTCTGTTTAAATGCTCATAAGCTTTACTTTCATAGCGGTTAGCCTAGTCCTGAACTATACCATTGGTGAATTATCACAGAATCAATAAAGAGGCATTCTAGAAAAATCAGGCTTTCAGGCTTATTAAAAGCCTCGGCCTCCAAAACTACTACTCTGTGTAGCTTCATTTGATCGTGCAGATCTTTGGGTTTGACTCGGGCTGTGGTTCAGCGTTCAGTTTTTGGAATAAAGCAATCCAACCGTTACAGCTTCCATCTGTCATTTGTGTACAGAATGATGCAATATGATTGTAAATTTTCATTGGATTTCCGTGAAGGCGATCTGCTCGTTGACAGTGCAGGGCCTGTGTGAGGAAGTTTGCAGACTTGGAGCCCTATTGCTAATCTACTGTGTTCATGTGTTGTGCAGGAGTTATATTGGTGTATTTCTCTGGATACTTGATCGAAGCAACAGGCTCCTGGGCGTCAGTGTTCGCCCTTGTGTCAGTGGTGAACCTCCTGGGGCTGGGCGCCTTCCTCTTGTTTGCTGAGGCGCGGCGTGTGGACATCGAGGGCGTCAAGTCCAAACATCACAGCGTCCACATCTGAGTGCTGCAGGGGTACAGGGCCGATGGGACTTACAGGGGACCGAGACTGGAGAATGAGTCCCTCGCAGATGGTATTCTACCAACTACATCTTAAAATCAGTACCATTCTCTTGTTTTTCCCACAAATATTTTGTTCACGGCATGTCGTATTATTCAGATTTGAAAGGTGCAACACTGACTGTTAGCTGCTTGTAATTCTTGCAGCTTTAGGTGCAGTTATTTTTACAAAGAAGTTTTTATTTTATGGCTAAGGAATGGGGAGTATGGAGCACTTGCAGTGCCCTCCGCTGGTGCTGGCACCCTTGGTTTATCGGAACAAAACGCTTTATGAATGAGTGCCTATAATGTTTGTCCTCTTGATATTTAAATCAAAATATGAGTGGAAAAAAACAATTATGATCCTCTTGAAATCTTCGCTTGTAGTGTGTAATGAGGTTGGAGATGACCCAGCGTGAGATCGGAGACCATTCCTTCATGTACAATCTTTTCGCATCCTTCAAATTCCCTGGTCCACATTCATGGCATATCTTTTTAGCTCTTCCCACAATTTTTCTGTTGGGATTAGGTCCTTGGACCAGGATGATCATGGCAAAACACTGATTCTGTGGTCAAAAAACCATTTATGCGTTGATTTAGATACATGGTTTTGGTCATTTTACTGTAAGAAGATTCAGCCATGGCCCAGTGTAATCTTTCTGGCAGAGGCAGGCAGGTTTTCATTTAATATCTGCAGGATCTTGATGGAATCCTGGATATCATGAATCTTAGTCAGTTGTTCAGGGCCCCACAACATCTGAGATCCACCATCATACTTCACAATACAGATGGGGTTCTCTACAAAGTGGCTGTTTTATTGCCAAGCCCACCCCTAATTTTTATTGCTGAAGAGCTTCACTTTGGTCTCCTCTGACAACAACCCAGTCCCATTTGATGTTCCACTCGGCGTTGGCAAGCTGTCGGCACGCAGATTTGTTTTTTGATGACAACTTCTATTGGCATCTGATTGTATTTTTAGAGGCTTTTTCACTCCAACTCATAAGTAATGTCTGCAAATGTGTAATTTTCCAAGTGTGATCCTTGGAGTGTGCATTGCCCCTCAAACCATCCTCCACATAGTGCTTGCGGTTAAAATAGGCACACATCTTTTTTCCGGGCAGATTTGTAACATTGCCAAATGCCTTACACTTTGAAGTCTTGCTTTGATACTTGAACTGTGCATTTTCAACTTTTTAGCTAGCTGTTTTCACATTTATTAAGTTCATCAACATTCTACTGCACATCATTACGGGATTCTTTTGTCTTAAACATGGTGGGGGATGACAAAGAAAGACTGTCTCGTGTCTCACCTCAGATTCATACCTGAGAGAAACGGGATGTCACTGGTGACCATTTTTGTTTTCCCTAATCATTATAGTTTACGTAAAAATGTAAAATATGAATAGTAATATTCCTCTGTTAGCTTTTTCTCATAAGATTTTCTAGGGTGCCAATAATTTTGGCATACATTTCTGGGAAAATAATTATTTTTAGAAATGAGTATTAGAATATATTTTCAGGACCCAAGGGGTATGGCCTGTGAGAGTGTTTATCTATTTGTGACTGACAGCCTTGTTAAAATGTTCATGCACAGCGCAATATTCATTTGTACTATTAGGGGGTAAGTGTTTTGCCATGCTGGCTAACCCGGTAAGAAATGCCTAGACTGATCTCGGGTAGTGTACAAGACTGTAGCCTTCATGTGAAGTGACCAGTGAGTTTATTTGTATACCTGTTGGGGAAAAAAAAAGTAATCTCCTCAAATGCTGTTCTTTTTTGATATCCTCAATCAATTGCTTTTCTTCTCTTGTCAGTTTGGAAATTAAGGCAGAGAGGTTACCTACATTAACTATATAGATAGCAGCCTGCCTGGCCTTGAAAGTGTTGTCTGTTAGTGCTGCTTGAGAAGTTAACTAGCCAGGAAAAAATACAACATCCCTAAACTGAAGGACAAAATGCACTTGGGTCACAATTTATTCATATATATGAAGCGAGCGATTAAAAAGTTTAACACGTGATCCTGGGAGATTGTTAGTTGCAGAGGTTGGCGGTTTGCCAAAATGGTAGCCTACTTAAACTAGCTAAATGACTTGATAGGATGAGGTAACACTACAGTTCGATCATGAAGTGAGTGGAAAACGATGAAAAACTGTAGCTGCATCAGCCGACAGAATGCGCTAAGGTCACAGTTTCATTACAGCATTATGGAGAGAGCGCCAGTGTGTTAAAAGCATGATATGGGTAGAATGAGGTGGGTAACTTGCTGAAATGGTATTTAAGCTTGGTAACTGATAGAATTGGTGTAGGCAAGTTTATACTTTGGGGATCATAAAGCAAGTGGAAAACGGTGGTTGGCATTAACATTACTCCGACAGCAAGCCTCTCTGGTTAGATGCTGGCTCCTGCTGATTTGGCAGCTCAGCTGGCTGCTGTCTGGGTATAACGATCAGAAAATTCTGGTTAAAAAATGTCAGAAAGTTCTACATACTGACATGGTTGGTGAGTTTATTATCTGTTACAGGAACTGATGAACTTTCAGAATAGTAATATGAAATTTCCTTGAATGCTGTTCTGTTTCCATTTTTAAGATTTTCAAGCATCAAGCTCTTCAGGCTATATAATAAAAAATTTGTTGGTTAGCATCCTCGCCCTCCCCAGAGAAACCCTCCCACCTCAGATTTTCAAAAAAATGTTCGTCGTCAGGAAAAATCTGATAAAATCATGCCAAAAATAAAGAGAAATATGCTCAGAATCCCTGACGCCAGTGGTAAAACTACAGTCCTGCTTGGTGCTATGTCTGATTTGTCGAACTAGATCAATGAATGCAGCATTTATAATACAGTATGTTTATATGCCATGCACTGATCTGGGCTATTTCTTGTTCATGCATGACTATGCGATCATAAAACGGTGAGAAATGGCAGTTTTGGCCAGGAGTTTCTGACACTGTCTATTCCTCTGTAAGAGACCAAGATTTATAAACCCAGCCTTCTGAGAATACGCTTTTGTCCTATTGAATATAGAAAAATTAGCCCACATGCTACATAATTATAGCCTACGATTTTCATGTTTTTCCTGATTTGACTGACTCACATGGCCTGGCTTAAACCAGGTGTCTTCTAGCTATTGTTTGTTTACATCCTTCCTTTATTTTTTTTTTTAAATTCACGGTTAGTTTTTTTTAATTTTGCATAAGCAGCTGGAAGGATTAACGCAAGCCACTCTTTCTCATTGCCTTTGCAGCTAATGTGTACCAAGGGTGCCAGTAACAGTGGATGGCAACGTGTGCTTGAGCGTGCTTTTGTTTCTATGTATGGTGGAGATGGTTTTCCCGAAAGCTTGAGGTTTACTCTACCTAGGTCCTCCTGTTGTGTGGAGAAGGAATTCACTTCATTTCACACCTCTAGAACTGTAACTGCAGGTGAGGATATGACAACCCTAGACTTTGCCATTATTTTGTGGCGTCTAATTAAAAATGAGAGCACTCGAAGACCACATACCTCCGCCTAGGCCCAGCAGACCCCCCCAGATGTCTGGGACGCACGCGAGTGGCGTTATCATGTACTGTCACTCAAGTAAACAATATTATACACTTGACATCAGATCTTGATCAAGTTCTAATATCTGTCAGTGCTCATCAAGGAGAGTTCTCCTGAATGTTTATCTTAGAACTACGTATATTTCTCAAGTTAGAAGCAATAATGTCAAAAATGACCCCATCTCAGTGGTGAAGAGTCTTGTAAAAAAAAAAATTCCTGGATCCAGAAGTTGATCCAGATCAGTCCCAAAATGAATTCACTGATAAGTTGGGTCAAGACACACCTCTGGTAAAAAAAAAAAAAAAAAAAAAAAAAAATTCATAATCTGCCCATAACTTTTTCTGTTATGTTGTTACCAAACAAACATACTCACAAACTGAAGGTAAAACGTAACCTCCTTGGCTGAGATTCTTCTGCACTTGTATGGTGTTGCTGTACAGTTCATCTGTCATGGTCTCTGAGGCAAATACTGTTTTGCTCCTACCGCCCACCCTCCTTGGACATGCACGTCCGTTTACAAAGAATGCCCTTCTCTACAACTGAATGCTTTTGTTGTTTCTCATTGTCTAAAAACTCGTAAGACGACCAAAGCTTTTATTTTTGTCAAAGACCCATGTTTGCCAAATACCTCAATTGCACAGTTGTTTTCTCACATTACATTTTTTTGCTCAATTGAATACAGACACCTTGCCTTATCTCATCCGTTTTGATGTTGGGTTTATGTTTAAAATGTTTACAGTGAAGGTGACCAGTTGACACTGGGCACAGGCTATGGTGTCTCGGAGAGTGTGGATCAGCTGTAGTGCGTGTGCTTCATATGCTTGTCTGGAGACATTATGTTCTCAGTGTGGAAGGCAGGAAATGCTCTTCTCTGTTTGAGTTCCAGCTTTAGAAAGGATACTTTCAAAATGTCTGTTTAGTTGAATTAAATACTTAATGGAGCAACACATACGGTTTGCTTACACCCAATAAATGGCAGTCATTGTAGGTCATTGGTTATAGAGTTACAATTAATAGGCTGATGTTTCTACTCATTTTAAAGCCTTGAACGCTTAGGCCATTATATGCACAAATTCAGCACGAATTCATAAACCTGCTGGAAGCTGCTTTTTTTTTTTTTTTGGAAAGTAGGAGTTTACTGTATTGCACAATCTAGAACGGAGTTTCTGAACATATCAAGTAGAACCTTTTAGACAAATTTATAATGTGCTGTAATATTTTAGTTGAAGAATATTTGGTTATGAGTTCCCAGTGTGCTGCGGCAAGGATTGCTGTCAAAACTGTTCTGCTTTGGCCTGAACGCTTTCTACGAATATACAGTCTTGTTTAGCTTTATCTAATTGAGGGTTTCAGTTGGGACAACTTGTGTGAAAACCAATATTTTAATATCACATGACTTATTTTGCTAAATTAATGTTATTAATTTAATTCATTTATTATATTTATATTTTATGATCAGTCATTTGAAAATATATATATATTGGCCCTGAGTGTTTATTTAAAATGACTTCGTGTGAAGTCTTTTCCGCTGTAGTTCAGTGTTAGCGGAGTGCCGCTCGCGTTCAGTCTTGTGAGGTACCTGTGTTTGCCTTCCTGTGTCTCACTGGTACTCTGAACAGGAATGAGCCAGGATGCCTTTGAGTAATTTGCTCTGCTTAGGAAATTTCCTAACTCTTCAAGAAAATTACCTGGAAGTTTCTACACGGCAGCCATGACAAGTGTGTTCGAATTCCCTAAAAGTTAGGGAAGGGTGCTTCAATGCTTCCTAACTTATGACAGAGGGTTCGCTGAACAGTGACTTCCAAAAAGTAGGAGATAACGCCATCCCACAGTTCCCTGCGGCATCAGTATTTGAAGTGACTACCATCAATGTGGCCAATCACAAAAACGAACAGACAAGACGGGCGAGAGATGCATGATCATGTCACCTAGCGGAAGTGCATTCGAATTCAGTGGCGCGGTTGGCTTTCTAAGCCATTATCAATGCCGCTTGACACCTTTTCTTAACCACATGACATTTTATGTTGAGTTTAAAGAAAAGTGGTGAGGAATTTAGACAACAGGATGTAATTTTTTGACTATTCGAGCGCAGCCTTGGATTAGATGTGGCCCTGAATCACCTAGAGGGAGAATCTGTGCTATCGCCTGTACACAATGAATAGAGGCGCAAAGACTATGAAATATAACAATCATGTTTGTGATATCAAAACAAAAACGAAATCCAAATTGTGCACGGTGATGTTCACCCCCACTCTTTGTATTTCAAACAGAATTTTAGACTTTAAGAGAAATGACAATCTGGCCTGCCCATCTGTGATTGATTTACTCATGTTTAAAGCATCGCAGGCATTAAGCGATTGCTCAGTCGAGTTGTTTTAATGCATTATTTTCCTTTCTCTGGAAAGCTCATCTGTTACCCAGGGAAACGTGATCCTTCTAGTCCTCCGTTCCTTGAACTGGCCGTGATCCTTTCTGATCTGTAAAGTCACAGTATTGTGCATAAAGGTCATACTTGTTTCAGAATCAGTCTCCATACAGTCGTTGGAAAGCTGTATCCCATAATGTCCTACAATGTAACTTTAAGTATATGTGTCTATTCATTCGTTTGAGAGGAAGAACACAGTAAGTGCATTTGATGCTACTTGAAAATTCTACATATCATTGCATATAAAAACACAAATGCTTTAAATGCAGCTGAAATGAATGGCCAATGATGATAAAGCTACACGGCGGATAACTGAACTGTTTAACAGTGCTAAGACTATTATCTTTCTGTTTTTGTTTCTTGTTTTTGTAAATGGTCCAGTTTGGTTCCAGTTCTCTGCAATGTATGGACTCTAACCCAAATACAAATGTATTCTTTCTGTGAGAATCTTCACTGTAGATGCCAGATAACCATTGAAAACCCCAATAAAATTTTAGAAATTATTATTTTTTTTTTTCCCATAAAGGTATATGTACAATACAGAAACGGGCTAGATTTGTAAACTATTAAGTAATGCAGTATTTTTTTTTTCTTTTTGCTTTGGAAAATGGATTGTATTTATAAGAATATTTTGTTGAGATCTAAATAAAAATATATTTTATCAATAGTTTAAAAATGAGACGATGCGTGTCCCAGTTTTTTGACTTGCAAATTGCGTGAAGTTTCTACACTATTCTGTTTCTTCAGCTTTACTCAGTTCATGTGAGTCACATTGGTTGAGCTCACACCATCGCACTTCCGTTATCAAGTACAAACTTATCGTAGGCTGCTTCCTGCAATACACAACGTATACTTATCAACAACTCTGATAAAAATGTTGATCTGCATGCAGTAATTTTCTCATATAATGGTACCAAAGTTCATTACATCTACTCACAATTTAAGTATTATGAATGTAGGAAATTGCCGACATCCAGTAGAATATAACTGTTTTAGGTTTTTTGCTGTTAGTAGCCAGATGGGGGCAGTGCTGTGCAAGAGATGCAGGTCATTTTAGTGAAGCTGGCTGAGGAAAATCAGGGCTGTTGGTAAGAGAATTTTGAGAATATTATTTTTGTATTCCCAGGGTTTTCATAATTCAGTTGGGGAAAAAGTGAGAAACTCAATCCTTTAGTAAACATTTTTATGGTTTCATATGAACCTAACTTTTACTCTGAAGTTTCTCAGATTAAAATTCATGTGAGGCCGTGGTTTGCAATATTTAAGGTTTATCTTGTGTGTGTGTGTGTGTAGGTCTATGAAACTCTGTATGTTTATATACATGAGTGTATGTTCGCCTGTATGTGCACAGATGTTTCCTTGAGTGTGCCCCAGCATGTGCACGTGCGGGCTCTTGTGTGTGAACGTATCTGTGTGTATTGGCACATTTGCTTATGAATTCCCTCTTGTAACTCACTCCTCCATTCCCTCTACACTCTCTGTGTTTATCTTTGAATTTTTAGCTCTGAAAATGGTGATTCTTCAGTCTCACTTTACACGTATTCCTTTCCCACTCAATGTCACACTCTACAGACAATAAGCCACCTTTGCCGTTGTTTGGCATCGCAAGAGTGTAAAATAGGGTACTGCCATTAAATATTCCTTTACTTGCAGGGATGGGACTGCTCTGGCACTATATCATGAGTGTTTTGTGTAGAATTTGTATACTCACTGATCAACTTCCACAAAAGCACTTGGCACAAAGGAAGATGTGACTTACATTTTCGGGAACAGTTGACCATAATCAGGACTGTGTGTGTGTGTGTGTGTGTGTGTGTGTGTGTGTGTGTGTGTGTGTGTGAGTGAGAGGGATACAGTGTTGGTCAATGTACCAGCCATTGCACAGTATGGTAAATGCATGTCAGCTGGTGAGGGGCAGATCCTTATTCACATCACTAAGAGAGACGGGCACTCGAGATGTATGGGGAGGCACCATATGGCTGGGCACTGTGTGCCATGCCGGTTATTCTGGCACCGGAGTGTGTGAACGGCCCAACGCCAGTCCTTGTTCTCCAGGGACCGGCACAGGTTGCCATGGAGACAGATTGCAGTGGCACTCCTTGTGGTATGGAGGAGGAAGGAAGACGCACTCTTCAATGATCCGAGAGAGCCGTTTGACCTATGCGTCTTATATGCAATCGATACAATGGAACATTCTGTCGCACCTGCTTGCCAAACATCTTCACGCGAGTTCTCTAGTGTGCCTGAAAATAAGGTTTGCGCATTTGGTATTGCTGCCATGAAGCTCACTTTCCTCTCTACAGAAACCTAGACGGCTTACAATTATTGTGAAGTTGGCGTCTTCAATAAAATAATCATAGTGTGCGACTTTCAGAAATTCCTCGTCATTACTGAAAATATTCTTAAAGCTGCTTTCGCACCGGACGCGAAACGAATTTTTCGCACGACAGATTACATTCAAAGTCAATGCAAAGACGCGAATACACGCGAACGCGTGTATTCGCGTCTTTGCATTGACTTTGAATGTAATCTGTCGTGCGAAAAATTCGTTTCGCGTGCAGTGTGAAAGCGGCTTAAAGGAATATGTTTGAGAGGAGGTCAGGATTTTATCAGTGGAAAGGGATGTTTTTTTTGCCAACCCTATTTTTGGCTCTGGTTGCACCACTGAGTGGTAGCCGAGGCACTCGGGAGCATACGCAAATGTCACTTCCTTTGGATCTTTAAGGCAAAAGTTCGACCAGATACGTGCACATAAGTCCACCCTCAGGCTGTTATGGGCAACCGAGAAAGTCGGGCAAAGAAAGGTTCCGCTGTCTCTCCAGAGGCTCCTCAACCAAGTGGCCATGTCTCTTGCCATGGCTGGAACTCGCCCATAGCTCCATCTCTGTGGCGGGTCTCAGGATGTCCCCCCTGTCTGGATAACCAACCCCGTATTCCAGGCTGAAGAGAGAGAAGAGGAGGCCCCACTGGCTCAATGGGTCCTGGTCTGTCGCTCACGTCAGGGATGGAGAAGAGCTCTTGCCCTCGTGCTTAAATGTGTCTCGGCCCTCCAGGACCAAAGCAACCGCCAACGCTGCCTGGCACCCATCTAGTGGGTCAAACGGGTGAGGCTGGTGACCAGAAACATCCCCCTGAGGGCACAGTCAAATTAGCTTGCCCCCCCGATTCATTTGCCCCTTCCCCACATCCTGGCTCTTACCGGATTTGGCTTCCCTTCCCTTCGCTGCATCCACGCCAGTTTCTGTTCGCTTGTATTAAACCTGTCTGTTCCTCTCCTTATGGTTCCCCTCCCCCCGACCCTGCGCAGCTGGCCCTGTGTATGCCGTGCGCCGCATCCTGGATGTTTAGTTAGGGTTGGGGTTAGTTCTAGGGGTGTGGCTGCTAGTTCCCGATGAACTGGGTGGGGTGCCTGAGCTCGACATCTTGGACTCTTCCGTGGTTCACACTTTCCTGTGTCGGCATCCCGGCCTTTGTAATGCGCGCAGAATGCAATTTAGCATCGTCTCATTAAAATATGCATGGGCTTCCCTGGAAATGAAGGCAGTAAATGTCGCTCCAAAATCTGTGCACTTGTCAGCATTACTTGTTCCTTCACAGAAGTGCTAGCGACTCTTGCCTTGGATGCTGACACAACCACATACTATGGCAGAGCATGGATTTTGGACTTGTTGCTGGTAACAATCTGGATTTTTGCTTTCTTTTTTGATCCAGCGCACATAGCATCCATGTTCTCTAAAAAAAAAAGAAAAGACCTGAAATATTGATTTGTCTGACCACAATGCAGTGTGATAGATGCCTTCGAGCCCAGAGAAGTCGACAGCGCTTCTGGACAGTGTAACATGAGGCTCTTCTTTTCGTACAGCATTGGTCTATGTAACTGCAAATTGCAGTGCTGACAGGGGTTTGCAGAAGCAATCCTGAGCCCATGTGGTTATATCACATACAGTTAATTGGCAGTTCCTGAAGCAGGGCTGTCTGAGAGATCACAAATCTCGGATATTTGCCTTGGGCTTTCGTCCTTGCCCTTGCCCTTGAAACATAGAAGATTTAAGGAATCTGGGGAGTTTCTAATAATATTATGTATTGTAGATGGTGAAATATCCCGATCCCCTCCCATCTTTCTTTGGGGAGCGTTGTTTTTAAAACTTTCTTTGATTTTCTCACACATTTGTGGGCAAATTAGTGATCCTCTGCTGAACTTAGTACCTGAAGGACTCGGCCTTTCCTGGATGCTGCTCTAGTACCGCTTCTTTCAATGCGTTACTGGCCTGAGTGAGAGGAATGGATTTATATTTGCAAATAAAATGAAGTTGACCAGAATTTTTTTTCTAAGAGAAGGGAGAGAGAGTGAGTGGTGGCGTTTGTGAGTGTGTCTCATTTTGAGTCTTCGCATGATCAGCCCCTGCATGCTGTTACTGGCTGGGGAATACACACCCGCTGCTCAAAGGTTGACGCCCAGAAATATCATGAACTAAACAAAAGAACAAAAAATAAATAAAAAAAATCAGGCAGAGGGCAGGGTTTCTGCAGATTTAGACCACTCCAGACCTCTTTTTTTGTGTGTGTGTGTGTGTGTGTGTGTGTGCGTGTGTGTGCGTGTGTGTGTGTGTGTACGCCAGCTGCTGCTGTCCTGGTCCAGTTTCCTGGGTCAGACCTGTGCCTCACCACATCTTGGAGCTACAGACAAACTGCAGGATATCTAATCACTCTTTTACAGTCCAACCTGCAGCTCTGTCAGTTGGCCAGTGGAAGGTGGGCTCCTCTGAGATTAATTTCACGGGGGGAGTTTTTTATCAGCGCTGTGTTTATGCCTTTTCTCCTGACTGAAGGTCTTTAGCTCATTTGCTATTTTAAGGATTCAGGCCCGGCTCTGCTCTCTTACTCAGTGACAGTCCTTATGTAAAAAGCACTGCACAAATAAAATTTAAATTGAATTGGACCCATGCTCACAAATATGTTACAGTCAGATTGTGAAACCAGTCATTTCGTGAAATGACTAAAAAAATTGTCGTTTTATGAAACGACTGAAGTTTAGTGCTAGCCATTTCATGACTGCAATTTTTAGTCATGTCATGAAATGACTGGTTTCGCAATCTGATTGTAACATATACACACTTTTATCTAGTAAGCGAGAGCCAGGCGTAATGCGTGACTGCTCCTGCCAGTCGCTACCAGCAGTTACCGCAGCATAAAAATACTAAAGTGTTTTAATGCGCAAGTATTTAATTAGCTCGTGCAGCAAATGAGATCCGCCCTCGTGTTATTAGGTTCAGTGGAGCTTCACTGCGAGGCGCCACATCAGGAACAGAGAGGGATACATGTAAATGAAATGGCCCCATTAATTAGTAATTAACATCAAGTTAATGGCAATGTCACCGAGTCGCCGTCTCAGCGAATGTCCTTCTTCTGTGAAGGGCTGCCTTGTTGTCACCAATCTGAATGCTAATTAGTACTAACTAGTTCCTCACGCACACAAAAAGAGAGACTGCAGGACAAGTGCTGGTGAGGGTCAGATGTTAAGGTGAATTAATCATTTGAAGCAGGATAAACTGGATATGCCCTCATTACAGATGCCAATGATAGACTATCTTCTGCCAGAACTTTGATCTTTTGATTATTATTCAGACATTTTATCACGATTATGGTATCAATTACAGTGTATGACATACATGGAAGATAATTATAATGGACATTAAATTTCATCATTAGTTCCAGTTGCCTCCTTTGTTATAAATGTATTGAAATGTCTGATACTCTTCGGAAATTAAGATTCACTCATTTCTGCCTGTAAACTATCTGAAGTATACAGCAGTGATGCCTCACACAGTCTTATATCTGGAATATGATCTGTTATGCAGTGTGTGCTAATTTTGTTGCTTCAGTGTGATCCAACAATATTAACCCTTCTATCGGTCAAGAAATATCTGTCGCCATCGGCTTACCAGCAGAGTAACAATATTCATACTCTTGCTGAAGTCTCTATTGTAACCACAGTATTGTTAATAAACTGTTAATACCAAAATGTACATATGTTATTTGTTTTTGAGGAATTGTTGTTACATTAATGTAGTTTTTAGTGGATTTATATATTTAAAAAAAATCACAAAGTGGTACTGTATAGCTGAAAGAAAACTGACCAGCAAAAGGGTTCAGAATTCTTTCTGATGCTTTGAAGATGAGACAACACTGAAAGTTCATTTACAGTAATTTGACTAATAATCACGACTGATGTGAAAAATAGTACTGTTTTTATCCCTAAGAGCCCTAAATGCGGCTATTGTTGCTCAGTGATGTAAGACATCAAAATCACAGCTGTTGAAAACCTATCATGTGGCGACATGTTTAAAAGAGCCCCTGCAGGGGAGCTCTCTTAAACAAGTTGCCACATGATAGGTTTTCAACAGCACAAGATAATTAAATTTATCTTTTTGAAAAATTTATTTCCGAGCTCTAAGTGTTGAAATTCCTTTATCAGCATTGCTTTTGACAATGGTAGCAAATACTGTATCTTACAGTATACTTTGTAAGTTGTTCCTCACAAAGTCATCGGGGGTGCATCGCACCACCCCAAACCTTTCCTCTCGGCCAGTTAGAAATGGTCGTTTCAGTCCATGACCTCTGGATGCTCTCTGAGTTGTGCTGGTTCATTTTCCCGGGAGTAGGTTGAGGCTTAGCTGTAGCACAGCAGAAAGTCCCCCCTGACGCACTGATTGCTGTCAATTAAACTCCATCAGCTGTTTGCCTCCTGCTCCGCATATGGCTGGTTGTTTAATATAAGGACCAACGGCCCGGGGTTAGCGGGGGCAACATTTTAATGGAACCCTCTGGGACCCTGGCCACACCCACACACTGAAACTACACCAATGTCTGTCATGCAGCCAGAAAAAAAAAACAAAAAACACTCTGACAATGGTCCATCGTTAAAGATAATCCACACCCCCACCAACCGTTAAACTTTCACCATGCTCAAACAGCCCTTTGCCCTCCCTGATACGTATTTTTATTAGCGTAAACCGTTTAATGGTAACACATCTTTTATAACCACATCATTTCTTAGCCCTAGGTGAAATAATAATATGAAATGAATGGCAATTCAAAATAAATGGGAAGATTTATTTGTACCCAGAAAGATTGCCAGGACTCAGTGTCTCATCCAAATACCTCAGTGAATAAAAACTGGCATGCAATCTTTCATTTTCTCAAAATATCAAAGAGAAAAAAAATAATGGACATCTTGCAGTTGAAAAAAAAATGCTGCATAAATGGTGTTTTTCCTTGTTTACTCCTGAAATATATCACTGTGGGCTGTTAACAATGCTCAAAATAGTATAATCATAGCAATACATAATGCCCAAATTGCCAAAAATCAGTTTCATTCTAACAAACAAATTTACAGAAAACTGAATTAACAAAAAAACATCCATGATATGCTGTACCATCATCCTCTATTCATATATTTTTCAAAAAATTTCATGTCACTTCTAAGAAAATATTTTTTAAAAAGTATAATCTTAAACATTTAAATCTTGGGGTCAGGTATTGAATATTGGTTCATTCTCCCGTCAGTTATGCATCCCATCAGTCTCACTGCGAGCAGCGCACACAAATCCCATCACACACAAGAACAGATCATTTTCACAATATACACAAATACAGATCATCTTCACAACACACACAAATACAGATTATTTCCACTAACTTATGTCTACAATTTTCACCGATTACAATTTTTTTTCTTACAATTGAGAGAACAAATGAACCTCCATCTTCATAGGCTTATTGGGCTATATGCTTTCCTTTCTGATGGAGATTAAAAGCAGCCCTTTTTGCGTCAATAAGGAGCTCTATAGTCTATGAGCCATAACTGTGACAGAGATTAACACATTCAAACAAATGTTAAAGAACTGTTATTTCATAAAAAAAATATGGTGTGTCCCCTGTGCCAAGAAATGGTCATATGCTGGCTATTTTTGATCCTGACTTAACATTTCAAAGGACTTCACTAAATTATGCCTCGAAACAGAGTAATTATTCTACTTGACTCCCTCGATATACCACTTTTTCATGATAGGAACCTTTTTTTAATTGCATGGTGTGCTTGAATATGTCACCGAAAACTCACTGGTATTAGCAACAGATATTGGCCTTTCAGTGCTGGAAACCGACTCATTTATCAGCGACGGTTGATAAATTTTGTACCCCGCTTTACTTTCCTGTTAATTGCTCTTTGCCCCCATTTCAAAAAAAAAAAAAGTTTTCACTCTGAGTTCATCTGTAAAATACAAAACTTCAACTTGGACTTCACAGTTAGCATCGGTTCACCACACACACCTAAATAACTGTGATATTTATGTCTACATGTATGCAGATGGCACAGTTAATTAGATGAAATAACTGAAGAGTTTGTTTCCAAAACGCTGTAAGTGCCAAAATGATAAAAATTGATAATATCATGGAGCGATAGCCCTGTGCTTCTTACACCAGGTGCAAAAATTCATTTTTAGAAATTCATACTATAAGGTGTATTTTTTCATGGTCAAAGTTTGTGTTTTTCTATAAAATGCAATAGGTGCCAAGATAGATAAAGCTGATTTACTCAAAATGAGTAAAATGGATATATTGCGTTTTGGAAACAAACTCTTGGACTATTCATTGCAACTGTTATACTTTCACAGTCTAGTGTTAGGTGTGAGCAGTGTTCCCTTGCATTGTTCTATCTTGCATATTTCATAGTGTACACATGTATATATAATGCAGGTGTCCGATCCAAAGATTGCACGCATGTGCGGGTCTTAAAAGCCCTCTGTGCTCCTGTGCTCGCACACTTTACACCGGAGTCCACACCTCCGATGCGAAAACCTTTTCTCCTCCCCTTCGCGAAAGTTTGGCTGTCAATCAGTGCTACCCTCAGGCAATATGCAATGATTAAAAGGCCCCAGAGATAAGGAAATCTAAATTAGATTTCAATAAGTGCATTGAATATTCATAACAGGCAACATCTAAAGGTAAATGCTTTTTGATCTGCGCTCACAAACATCACTTGTGTGGAATCCCAGGCCTTTCGAATCGGCTTCCAAGTGTGGTTTCCAGGTCCAGCCCAGCGTACGGTCCTGAGGGGGATGCGGTGGAATAATGATGATGGTGCTACAAAAGAATGAGCCATAATTAATGTTTATACCAAAGGGACTCAATAGAAAGGGCACCCATACTAAACATTCATTAATTAGTATTTAGCTGAAGTCGATCGCAAAACACAGCGGGCATGGCAACTGTCAGAGCCGTGCAGTTGGAAGTCATTATCCGACACAGGCAGGAGAGGAGCCTTAATCAAAGTAGCATTCACATTTTCTTGCCCGGACTTTTACTAATCTAATTCATTTCAATTTCAATTTTTTTTTTTTTAAATGTCAACACCATGCATTATGCATGCACTTCATTCGTCAATATCTGTCGTATCGAAAGTTTGAAACTTGTGCACAAAGTGCCGATAATTAAAACTCGAATATGCTGCAGTTCTATCCCCTTTCACCAGAGATATTGGTCCGTTCCATGTCAATACCGTACGGGTACAATCTATATATTAATTATCAGTTTGCTTGGCCTTTGCATCTTATCTTCTCCCGAACCGCCCAACGGATCCCGCGCCCTCTGGCATATGCGTTCCAGACGAGCCAGCCTCTGTTGTCCGCCATGAGGGACCGAACCAACTCGCCCCGTTTCTGAAATTTGGGCTATTTTATCCGTTTTTGCCTTTCGTTAGCATGACGACAGGTGACTTCACTATTCGTTAGGATTCTACCTCCATGCTATGCTGTGAAACTCCTCTCTTGACTCTCTGATGAATAATGAATGAATGAATCATTTCAAAAAAAGGTACGAATATCAACATTAACCCTTAGAGTACTAAATGCAGCTATTGTCACTCAAGGATGTAAGATATCAAAATCAAAGCTGTTGAAAACCTATCATGTGGCAACTTGTTTAAAAGAGCTCCCACTGGGGAGCTCTTTTAAACAAGTTGCCTCATGATAGGTTTTAAAAAGCGCAAGATCATTTATTTATAATTCTTTGAAAATTTCTTTCAGCGATCTGAGGGTTAACAGCAGTAAATGCCACTGCACCACTGCATTCAACAGCCTAATCAAACTCAAAACACATGCAATAGTATGAAAAATAGTATGAAGATATTGTATGTTTGAATATGAAGGTTTTACATAAGGAGTGTGGACTTATTCTCCGCCCAGGCTTTGGCCTGAAAATGACAGCAGCAAAAAGCCACCATATTCTTCCTCCTCTTTCTTGCTCAACCCCCTCCCTGACTGTCCTCTCCCACCAGATGATGGTCACTCGAGTGCCAGGCAATCTGTTGTGTTGCATTCAGCGGCGTCACTATGCCCGACCGGCACCGCGCTTCTGTGCCTTCGCACCAGTCTTTCTTTGCAGGAAACTGAAGGCGTGGCACAGCTGCCCTGGCCTCTGGTCTGCAGTTGCAGTTTTACGTGAGACTCGAGTGTCCATATGGGCCATGACCCAGAGCCAGGTGTGTTTGTGACGGGTACATCTGCCGCGCACATCTACACCATGTCCCTGCCCTATCCGTCTCCCCATCTATCGTTCCCTCTCTCCCTCACACTGTCTTCTTCTAGGCTTTCTCATGCACTTAAACAATGCATACACATAAATACAGGGGGCACCTCAATTCATTGGACAGTGACATATTTTTTCCATTTGGTTCTGTACTCTAGCACTTTGAGCTTTAAAGGGTATGATGACAATGGATTAGGTTGGACATATATAGTGGCATGAAAAATATTTTCCCCATCCAGGTTTCTTCTATTTTTGGATATTTGTCACAATTAAATTTTTTAGATCATCGAACTAATTTTAATACTGGACAATAAATAATTTGATAATTTGAGGAAACACAAAATGCAGTTTTAAAATGATGATTTCATTCCTTGACAGAAAAATGCTATCTAACCCTACGTGGTCCCCCTCAGTTGCTAAATCAACCGATTAAACTAATTTAAGTGATAATCAGGTTCAATTTCACCAGACACACCCAGGCAGGATTGATGTGTGTTCTGTTGAATTTAAACATCACTTTGATAGAACCTGGCTGGCAAAGTGAAGTAGGAAAAAAGCAGCACATGATACCACAATCTAAAGAAATTCAAGAACCGATGAGAAACACAGTTGTTGATATCTATCAGTCTGTGAAGGGTTACAAAGCCATTCTAAGGTTCTGTGACTCCATCAAACCATAGTGATGAAAGCCATTTTCTATTATCAAAGAAAGTTTGGAACACTGATGGACTGTCCCAGGGGTGGCTGGCCTACCAAAATTCCTCCAAGAACGCACCAACAACTCATCCTGGAGGTCACAAAAAAACCTAGACTAACATCTTAAGAACTGCCAGCCTTATCTACCTCAATTAAAATAAAAGAACTTTGTCTGAAGTGAACGACAAAGAAAAGAGCTTCCCCTTAGATCTTACAAAATATTTTTTGGTAATTTTGAGGCAAAACTGAAACTGAATTATAACTGCTTTAACATCTACAGCAAAACATTTGCGAAATCTGCCATTTTTGCATTAATAGCTTTATTGAAATCAAATGTGCTATTGCAGCAAGAGGTAAAAAAAAAAAAAAAGCTGTCATTGAAGACTCTAAGTGTCTGCTTTCCCGCGAGTTACCTGACGCCCAACAACAAATCGCACCAGCAATTTAGTGATCTCTGAAGAATTGTATCCATCAATATAACAAATGCTCTGCCATATAACCAAACAAACACAATTTTTTTTTTTTTTAAAACACTACAAAAACAACTCCTTGTTTATACTGTAGGAATAGGTCTGTGTGGCACAGCTGATAGTGAAATGTGGTCAGAATGAAGTTTATTCTGGGAGTATAAGGGCTGGCTGAAATATCCATCCACTTTACGACACAACAGCAAGAAGCAGATAGGGGGCAGGAGATAGTTCACCCTTTCATATCGTGCTTCAGTTGGGATACATACGAGGAGGAAATACAAGTGGGTGGGGAAAGGCTACGGCAAAATAATGTATTTGGAAATGTAAAAAGACCGCACAAAAAAACACTCCAGGCACCATAATGCCACCATCATCTCGAGCTATTGACACAAGGCTGGTAGTGTCCACACTTTCCTGCTAATGTCACCCAAGTCTAAGTGCACGATTTGCATTGAAATCAAGTGGCAAAAGTTTTTTTTGAAACTGGTTAAGTTCCATCCTCAACTGTTTTGTTTTGGCGAGCCTCTGTCCACGACTGCCTTAAACTGAAAAGCCTTGCGCTAAAAGTACTTAAGTCACATTTTCACACACTTTGAGGTAAAGATGGGAAAAAGTCTCCCATAGTCACCTAAGTCCGCTGCCTCCATTTTCTCAAAATGGCCGTTTTGTGACTTAAAGGAGCAATATGTAAGAAAAATATGTTGATTAATCATGAAATGGCCCTGATATATCACCAGACATTAAGGAATGATGTTAATTTCAAATACTTATATCACTGACAACAGTAGTCCAGCCAGAATATTCTTATTACAAAACCGAAGTTGCAGCCCACAACTGATGTTGATGTTTTCATTTTGTGTTTTGGCCTGTTGCTCCGCCCTCCACCTATCTCCCAATCACGAAGTCAGTAGCATTTCGGCATCCAGGATGCCAGTTACCATTGAGCTGCAGCTACCAGCGTTTCGGAGCACAAATGTCTGACGTTACTAAACCTAAAAGGCCTCGGTATGATTCCGAAATACGTCGTGACAAAGTCAGAAATAAAACAAGGATCTGTATAGCACATGCCTTTGAAAGATGGAGACGGCTGAAAGCAGAGAAGAATTTGAAGACCGACGCCGAAGTTGCTAATTTTCTCCTGGACAGGTAAGATTCGGTAAAACCGTGGCTCTTCATTGCTAACATTAGCAATGCATTATTAGAGTCCGTTTTTCTGGCTTTATGCTGAGACGCTGTGGAAACCGTTCCAACATTAGCACAGCCATTATGGCAATATGAAATGTAATTGAGACAGTACATCGGTCAAATGAGTCCTCATTCATTCTTTTCGCATATTGTAGTATGGCTTTAGTGGGCTATCCACTCAGAAGAGTGACGAGCAAGTTGACCAATATGACCATTGCTAAAGTTAGTCATTAGTCTCGATCTTTTCTGAACTGAACTGAACACAACCCCGTGAGAGCAAATCATTGGTGATATTGAAACGTAGCCATGGTAGCTCCGTGTAGTAGACGTTCTTGCTGGATCCGGCAACCTCTCGACTGGGGGAGAGGAGGAGGGGATACTGCACTCTGCAGTATTTTGAATGTGATTGCGCTACCAGTTTTGGCCACAAACTTACATATTGGTCCTTTAAGTAGTTTTAGCACTGATGTCTTCAATTTCTGCTCTAGGCTAAAAAGAGTGGAGTCTGTTGTGGTCAATTGCACATGTGAACATCTGTCTCAAGGCTCCACATGTTCTACAGTTTTGTTGTATAGGTTATCCTTGAGATTTAGCATGTATGCAGGTCTGTGTGTGTGTGTGTGTGTGTGTGTGTGTGTGTGTTTGTTGCGCATGCATGTGTGTGCAGGTATGTGTGCGTGTGTGTGTGTGTGTGTCTGTGAGTGCACATGTGTGCATGTGTATGTGCGTGCGTGTGTGTGTGTATATGTTTGCATCTGTGTGTGTGTTTGTGAGTCTGTTATATTCTGTGATGCATTATAGGTAAATGAGAACATCAGGCATAGCCAAGCTCTCTTACACTGAAAAGACCCAGATGCCGCAGCAAAAACCCATCACTGCTAAAGAGCCTGGTGTTGCTCCTGCTCAACCACACGCCTGGGGAGAGGACAGCACTGATCAGCAGTGAACCCTGCCGAGGATATGCAGCCGACACAGTGAGTATAGATTCCTGTTAACTCCGGGAAGCTATCAAGACCCACGTATACCCAGAACGCACAAAAATTCAGTCTCTTTCTCTCTCTCACTCACTCACACACACACACACACACACACACACACACAGAAGTAAGTGTGTTCCAAGCCTAAATGGTTCATCAGGCCGGTGCTTGACCCTGGTGTCTGTAGCATGAGCTACTAGGAGTATTGCTACTCCCTCTGGATGGGATGCTGGTCCATCTCAGGTTACCCCAGCTCCTAGTCAGGTTTTCCTAACGATTTGCTAGTATCTAATTATACACCTGGGTGGAGTGAGGCACTGTGGGAGTGAAGTGTTCTGCCCAACAACTCGCTGTGAAAGCCATGGCAAGGACTGGAACTCAGGACCTCTTAGTCCCGAGTCAAGCAGAAGCCCCATGCAAACGCACATCTATGCACACGATCACACACATATGCACCTTTAACACACACAAATGCATGCTTGTGCATGCATGCACAAACACACAGTACTTTTTTGTCCTGAGGGCTCGGTATCACTCGGTCGGCTCGATGCACTTCCTCACAATACGGCACAGCAAACAGCTCTGTGGCTCAGCGATACCAAAAGTTGTCCGACATATATCCCCGGGCATCAGGCTGCAGCATCCCTCACGTATAACGAAAATCAATCGCTTAAACAAAGAAGAGAAGACACCATACACGCGAGACCAGAGAATGAGGCCTTGAATGAGTTGACGAGGTGAAAAAGGTATTTATCAGGACAGATAGTGGCCTGTTGCCTCAGTAAACATGGGAGGTGATTCTCTGCAGAGAGGTGTAAAGAGAAGAAGTCCCACTCCAATTGTGCCTGGCACTCAGAATTTTGTGACTGCATTTGCCACTGATGTGTGGGTCAGAGCCTGAGGTTTTGGTCTCAGCTCAAAAATATTTCAGCAAAAAAAAAAAAAAAAAATAGAATTTATTTTTCCCTCTCTGTGGCCAGATGTCCAAGTTGACATTACGCTTAAGGCATTTGACTTGATAAAAAAGCGCTGGCTGTGGGTAAAGGGAGATTAGGACAGGGCCTGAGGCAGTCTTGTTATATTGAAAACATCCGAGGCTGCTTTGTATGGAGATTTGCATACATTCAGCTAGCGCCGAGCCTGGGCCCATCTGTTACAGCGCATTGTCCCCAAACAACAAAGTGTGTTAAATATTTCACATCTCCATCAATCAGGAAAAAAAAAAAAAAACGAAAGAAAAAAACACCAAAAAAGCTGGAGAGAGCTGGACCCTTTTTGAGTTTGAACTGATCCCAAATGCATTTTGTTTATAGAGTAAACAGACCAAGCTCTGGAAACCAGGGAAATCTAAATATTTCATTGCAAATACACTGATGGCACAAGTATGGTTGAAAGGACAGAGCACAATATTTAACTAAGTAGTGAATCTGTGTTATTTGGCATGGGTTCTGTTTGCAGTTTTGATTGGGAACTGTGATTGTGATTGTCACTGTGAACCAATCAGCTCATTTAACAAGTCTGCATTAGATTTTAAGTCCTCCACTAACTTGAAATGAGAGAATGGGAATAAAATGATGTGATAGGCAAGCAAAGAGAGGTACTATACAATCCAGATTGTATGCCAATGTCATTGGGGAAAAAATCACTTCAAATACAGATCATATGCCTGGATATTCCTCATTTTAAAAATGATACGATTGTGATATTTATATGAATGTAATTAAATTAAATATGTCCTTGTTGTCACCAGTGCCCCACAATGCTTGCCTCATTGCATCTCAGATTATACAAAAGTCTGTCCACCTGGTCACAGCCCAAGTGCAGTGGATAGTGTGACTCATTTAAATTTTAATGGGGTCTGTCTATGGCTGAAAAGCCCTCATTAAACCCATACGCATCATGTTCAGATGATTTTCTCCTTTTTGAATGTAGTCCTGCCACCAACCGTACACCGGCCCTCTCTTGGGAGGTTAGCTTTATTTCTATTGATTCTTAAAATGTGCTTAAAATGAGGATGGTTTGAAGAGAGGGTGTAGTAAAAAAACAGATATCAAATTAAGAAAACTGTGATAAAACAAGACAAAACTGAAAGGAACGCTAATGAATGAAATAACTTCTGTAAATCAGGGCATAGAAGGTAAAAAAGAAAAAAAATGAAGAAAAAATAGTACAGCAGACTGATGTTTGTCATCGGGGCACTTGTAGATTGATAATGACCAAAGGACTGGCAGACAAATTGGCGAAAATTAGGTTTTTTTTTCAAACTGTACATGTACACCATGAGCCAAAACACTGTGACCTCTTGCCTGATATGCTGTCAGTCTTCCACTACATCACATTAATGTCCACATGAATTCTCAGATGCAGGGTTCCCCAGCAGTACATTTTCTATTACAACACACTCCGTCCACTAGCTTGTCATCATCCCACAATGCATCCTGATGCCATCTCGTCCCCATGTAAACAGCGCACACGTAACGTCACTCATAATTTGAGCTTGTGAAAAAGTTTTGTGCGTACAGATATAATCTGCACGTGTAGAGAAAGTTCTGTTGCTGTGAAAATATTTTGTGCACAAGAGAAAACTGTTTATACACAGTTATAATTTGCACGTGTAAAAAGTTTTTGTAGCTGTAAAAATATTTTGTGCATGTGCGATTAAAATTTGTTTGGGAATATTTTCAGCAGTTTTGTTTCACAAATCTGACAGACAGACACAAAAATGTCCTTTCTGCAAAAATTGCACTAAAGTTACAAGCTACAAAGGATGAATTACCAACACAATTTTAGACCCTTATTTTAAAACTGAACCTGACAGACCAATCAGTGTTTTTGCCCTCTGACTCGCCAATCAGCATGATGACCACTGACAGTCCAATCAAAGGAAGTCAAGCTGTTCAATCAGTGTTCTAGTGGATTGTCAAATGTTGTGTGAGAGGATGCACCACAAGCAAGTTATAGAATCTGAAACTCAATTTTTCTGAAAAGATTTCAAATCGCAAAACTAAGCCAATAAGGAGAGCAAAGTGGCTTAGAGCAGCAGGATGCGAAGGTTTGAGGAGCCAATTCATACAAAAGTCTGCTGAGAACAGAGCAACAAATGGAATGAAATCTGTCTCACCAGATTTTACATTTAAAAGCATTTGAATTTCAAGCGCTGAACTTTGGTATCTGAATTGTTTGCCTCTGAATTCACCTCTTCAAATTTTCTGTGTCACTTTTGTTTTTCAGTGTTCAAAGTTCAGAATAAAAAAAATTCAAGGTTTAAAAAATTCAAATAAATATTCTCATTGCTGGGCCGAATTCAGATCCCAAATTTCGAGGTACAAAATTCAGTGCGGACGTTTGGGGTAGTCAGGATAAGCAATCAGCACTGTCTCAAATTGAACGAAAGTCCAGCTGATGAAGTTACGCGTTGTTGATCATCTGACATATATTTGATATAACAAAAAGATGTAAAAAGAAGAAGAATTACAGGAAGGCAGCCAGCAGTGGCAACAAATTCACACTATGGCTACATCCCATTTCAAGGGCTGCAGTGTTTGTGGGACTCAGTCTTTGCAGTTTATGAGGGCCGCATCCTTTTGTAGACTGTAAAGGCGGAGCTGAAATAAGACGGCCTAGTCTATCATTGGCATATATAAATTGACACCGCTTTAGCCCTTGGATTGTACATCAATGTTGCCACCTTATTGGACTTGGCAACTTGGCCAGAACTCAGAAGACTGAACCAAAAACAATATTTCTAACTTGGGGCTGTGCAATCCATCACACTACCCAAACTAAATCTCAGGGAATTGCCTTTCACAAGTGTGACTGAACTATTATTTTTGGTCGTATTTGGCTATTATAACATGATGTTGGTAGGTGACTAGTCGACCACTGGAGTCTGTTGATATCTGGGTATTGATTGCTAGCTAATGTTAGCGATAATGCTAGCAATGAGAGCTAAGACTTTTTGAGAAATCTTATAGCTATAGCTCAAAGTTCATCGTTAAACTAGCAAATTAACCCATAATCAAAATTTTCTTTTAGCATTAACGCTAGCTATAGTGGCGTTTCTTTCCAAACTAATTTTTCTGACAAGCTACTCGTTTCGACTGAGCAACTGACATTTATATGAATATGATTGCATTTTGCTGAGTAGCTGACTTCCAGCACACTTTAAAAGATTAAAAAGAGAAAGAGTTGAGGAGGCAGTGGGAACTTGCCGGAAGATGGGATGCTTTTTCCACCTCTGAGACCTCCGTGTTACGCAGCGAACTCTTGTAAGCAGAGGAGTTTGCCAGGACAGGTCAGACAGTCAGGTATAAGAGATACAGCTAAACAATCTATCTTCTGTTTCTGAACTCAGCTGCAAACTGTTGGTGTATCACCAGGCTATAAGGATTTGATAACTGGTCAATATCGCACAGCTGAAATTGTTTTGTTGTTGTTGTTGTTGTTATTTCTGAATGCATTGCAATGTCAGAATATTATCTGAATGTGAAGAAATATATATATATATATATATATATATATATACACACACACACACACACACTGTGTATTTGTATATACATATCAGCTTAAGGATATCATTAATGATTTGGATGGTTTTGCAACACTGTCTGCTCTGAAGCTAAATTATGATAAATGTATTATTTTGCAATGAGGTTATCTACACGTGTCTGCATTCAAACTCCCATGCAAGTCAACACTGATACGTATGTGCATGGCATTCATATTTCAAAACAGATTTATGAGTTTGTAAAAGCAAACTTTGAGTCCTAGCTTCAAAAACTGGAGAAGGTCCTCTGCCCATGGAAATCAACAATATTATCCTTATATGGTAAAGTCATTCTTGTCAATTCACCTCTCAGTTCACTGGTTAATTTCTTATTCATCCCCCGATGAAGCTTTTTATAAAAGATGTAATGCAGTGGCCTTTATCTTTGTTTGGAATAACAATCCAGAAACAAATCAAGTGGAATCATTCATACAATGGCTTAGATGAAGGAAGTGTTATTTTGCTTAACCTCAAGGCAGTAATCCTGTCAAGAAGTATCACGGTTGCAGAAAATATATTGGAATTCCAGTTGGAGTTACTCACGACTCATTTGTGACTCTCATCCAATATTTAAGTATAATCTTCTTCCATTTGTCCAGATTTCAAAAATCTATTTTTAATGCAAACAACAGATTTTCGCTAAACCATCACCTTTCCTTAAAGACATGGTACAGATATGGTGAGTCTTCCACCGGACTCTGTTGATGCCATTTTGATACAAATGATATGGTTTAAATTCAATTTATTAATCAATAGATTACCTATCTTTTGGAGTGCAGTTTGTTAAAAATTGCATTATCTTTATAAATGATATGACCAATTTGAATGGTGAGATCTATTCATATGAACTATTTTGTGATGTATTTGGAGCATTTTGCTCAAAATTTAGATAATATCAGGCAGTTGCTGTGAATCCTTTTGCTTGAAAGAAAAAGGTCAAAATGGTGGAAGAAAATTGTTGGTGTGTAAACCGTTCATGACAAATAGTCTTTGGCTTAAAAAAGAAAAACAAGATAATTTTTTTATGTACAGATTTTGCTTGAGGGTGTACAGTTTAAACAATAAACCAGATAAATTTCAGTCCTACTGGGAGGGGATATTTTACATTCCGTTGTCATAGTGACTGGTATGTAATCTTATAAACTCTGTAAACTTATCACTCTGCTGTGGAAACTAAGTGACAATATTTTCAGTTAAACTTTCTTTACAATATATTGCCCGCAAGGAAAACGTTTTTTTTTTTTTTTTTTTTGGGGGTACAAGGATCAAAAGAGTCACTTCTGTAAATCAGAAATAGTAGACTTATTGCATTTATTTTGGTTTGTCCACACCTGGTGACTTTTTTAGCGGACCTTTAAACATTGACAAGCATTGCGCTCAGTTATTACTATAATTATTATTATTATTATTATTTTTTTTTTACCATGAACCCTCAAACAATAATACTTGGTGAATGAAGAAATGGTTGTGGTAGCATTTTAAATACTGTTATAATATAACATTAGAGCCATATTTGCTTTAACCCCTTTGCGCAGATATAGAAGCTGGTGTCCGTAAATTCCGAAATTTAATTCCTTAATAATTCTGCAATATAATTTCCAAATGTCTTGCTTCACTGGAATAATTTTCCACAGTCTCTGTAACATTGAGTTATAAAGCTTAAATCGGCTCATGTATAACAGGAAGAATTGGCATTATTTTGCATTCTGCGCAAAGGGGTTAATGGAGAGGAAAATAATGTTTGATATTATCTGGTTTCCTTTCCTTTTTGAAAGATTTCTCTGTTAGCAGGCATTATTGCAAATAGACAAGGAACAATGAATGATTATGATAGAATATAGAATAGTTTCAGGCCAAGTTTGGAAGAATGATGATAATAATGATGGTTATTTTGTTTTTTACTAGTGTTTATTTACAATATGTTGATGGCTTGTGGTTTGGTGGAAGTGTAGTGATGTCTTGTTTGTATTTGTATCAATGTCATGATAAAAAACAGAAGTGGATTGTTCTACAATGGCCAAGTCAATCACCTGACCTCAGGCCAATTGAGGATGTATTTGACTTGTTGATGGCAACTGAAGGCAACCACCCCAAGAACCAAGGTGAACTGAGTGTTGCTGCAGGAAAGGCCTGGCAGAGCATTATCAAGGAAATCAACTTATCACTACGGTGCCAAAGTATGGAGTGCGACAGACTTCTGGCAGCCACTGACAAGTAAACAAGTATATTTATGATGCCGTATAGAATGAAAATCATGAACATTGTGTTGCTGTCCAAATGTCTAGTAAATGAACTTTTAATTTTTGAGGGTTTTTCATTTGAACATATTTTATAAAATTGATCTGTTGACTTCAAAAAAGGGCCGCACTCCGAGCAAAAAAGACTTTTAAAATTATTTTCCTTAAAATGTGGCCACATGTAGTACTGCATAAGTGGATTGAGATGATAAAATATGGTGGCAAATGATACTGTGGTTTCAGCTCGGTGACCTAAGGGAATACAGTGGAGGCATTATTGAATTAAAGATATGGATCTTCTACAAGGATGGGATAAAATACGTCTTTATTTATTCCAGAATAAATTTTTAAAGCCTAACATGAATGCTATGAAGGGCCTATGTAATTTCTTTGCATCATGATACTAACATAACATGAACCTCATCTACTTTACAAGAAAAACCTTCTTTTCTTCCATTTTAACCTTGACAAGAAACGTATCCCAAGCAAACAGTCCAGCTCATTTCTTTGCGTCTTTTTAAATACACCCTAACTTGAGCCTGCTAGTCCCTTAATCTCTGCTTTTTGCTTGAATTTCTCTTAAAGGAGCTGCATGTAAGTTTGTGGCCAAAACTGGTACTGCAAACACATTCAAAATACTGCAGAGCACAGTATCCCCTCCTCCTCTCCCCCAGACGAGAGGTTGCCAGCTAGGTTGCCGGATCCAGCAAGAACGTCTACTACACGGAGCTACCATGGCTACGTTTCAATATCACCAATGATTTGCTCTCACAGGGTTGTGTTCAGTTCAGTTCAGAAAAGATCGAGACTAATGACTAACTAACTTTAGCAATGGTCATATCGGTCAACTTGCTCGTCACTCTTCTGTGTGGATAGCCCACTAAAGTCCATACTATAACATGCGTAAAGAATGAATGAGGACTCATTTGACCGATGTACTGTCTCAATTACATTTCATATTGCCATAATGGCTGTGCTAATGTTGGAACGGTTTCCACAGCGTCTCAGCATAATGCCAGAGAAACGGACTCTAATAATGCAATGCTAATGTTAGCAATGGAGAGCCACAGTTTTTATTTCTCAAACAATTTGTTACCTAGTCAATTCGATGACCCACCTGCATACACACTAACGTACCATGAACGAACATACATAGCGTTATTCGACTGTAGAGAATATTTGAAATGTCCGTGCCTACATTAAATAGAATTAAGTTAGCCAAACTTAGCTGAATCTTACCTGTCCAGGAGAAAATTAGCAACTTCAGCGTCGGTCTTCAAATTCTTCTGAGCTTTCAGCCGTCTCCATCTTTCAAAGGTATGTCCTATACAGATCCTTGTTTTGTTTCTGACTTTGTCACGACATATTTCAGAATCATAACGAGGCCTTTTAGGTTTAGTAACGTCAGACATTTGTGCTCCGAAACGCTGGTAGCTGCAGCTCAGCAGTAACTGGCAACCTGGATGCCGAAATGCTACTGACTTCGTGATTGGGAGATAGGTGGAGGGCGGCGCAACAGGCCAAAACACAAAATGAAAACATCAACATTAGTTGTGGGCTGCAACTTCGCTTTTGTAATGAGAATATTCTGGCTGGACTTCTGTTGTCAGTGATAGAAGTATTTGAAATTAACATCATTCCTTAATGTCTGGTGATATATCAGGGCCATTTCATGATTAATCAACATATATGTCTAACATACTGCTCCTTTAAGTAGGTTCAAAGTTAGAAAAAGCATTTATTTTCCCATATTGCAGGACAATGTCACGTACATATTCTGTATCTGTTGGTTGTAGCGCTTCGCTGAAGCTGCATCACACTTATATTGAGAAAAATATTCAAACCCTGAATGCCATGGTTTTTATGGCCACAGCATTACATCAAAAAGAAAATATTTAGATCTGTTCTATTATTTTACCAACATTTCTCTGTAATTTAGCGGGACATATTTGGCATCTTTGGAAACCTCGGGATCGCCACTAAAATTTAAAATCGGCCAAAAGTTCCTCAGTTTTGAGTAAAGCAGCTGCATTTGATGAGCTCATATATGGGTCAGTACATCTTATGGAATTAATAATCAGTAATCTTGAATCACTGGCGCTACCAGCTCAAGGCTGGAACCGAATTTTCTGGTGGGTATTTTTATGTATATACGAGAATATCCTCAGCATTATTTTTCTTTCATGTTTCACCTACCCCTTTATTTATTTATTTATTTATTTATTTATTTTTGCATATATTCAGGCTTTTTGTTCCATGGCTGCAACATGTGACTTTTTCCTGCTTCCAGGAGCTGATACGAATTGAGGCCATGAGCATTTCCCAGCTGAGAAAAAAAAAAAAAAAAAAAAAACTGTTGTATCAAAAGATCACTTTCTTAATGTTGGTGCTTGAGGCATCTGAAGATACTGACGGCTGGTCCACCCTGTTCTCATGTTTTGTGTTGTTAGTTTCTCTCGCTTTCAATCAGTAGATGGCACTGTATAACATTAGAACTATGAATTCAAACTAAAAGTCTTAATTTTTAAAACAAGAACTGGAATGACATTAAAATTGATGCCGAGGACTCTTCTTGCCCTTATGTTCTTCTTTAGAGAGAACAATGCCACATAAGGCAGAAGACATCAGGCAAACAGAAAATGTATTATCTTTCAAGTGCACTTTGATGTTGCATCTTCACTGCATTATTAACTAACAATGGTTATGAGTAACTGTGAACATGCAGATAGATAATATCCAAACCCACTTAAAAACCCTCTGGAATCATTGATTTGTAAAATCATTTCGTGCTTTTTACCCAGAACAAATTCTTTGGCGCCCTTTGAGGGGGTAAATATGCATGGGGTCAGATCAGTCACATAATGAATGAGTGCACACATAGTGATTCACAAATATATTCTGGGATTTATATACAGTATGTTACAGTCAGATTCTGAAACCAGTCATTTTGTGAAATTTCATGCTCACTGACCCACTCATTTGCATTTTAGGCGCAATGAATCTTGGCATTGTCATCCCAGAGTATACTTGTGCCATCAAGGATTTGTAAAAAATCCATTGGTAGGATGAACTGGTCAATTCTGCACATTCAGGAGGTCCACTGACTTCATTTTACTGCAGCATAGTGTTGCTGAGCCTACATCAGGGGTGGCCAACCCTGGTCCTGGAGAGCCGCAGTATCTGCTGAATTTTAGTGTTACTCAGCACTCGATTGATGGATTTAAGTAGTTCATTACTCACTTAACTGATCTCACCTGGTGTCTCAGGTTTAATTTGGCAATAATGGGCCAATCAAGCAATTAGCAGGAACAACCCACAAGACTCCTAGAGCCAATTAAGCAGACTTGCAGGTTGTGACAGCAGTCTACGTGTTAACCAGGATTTGTCAATGTGGTTTAGCATAGTTGTAATGCATAGAAAGTAGAAGTACAGAGTACAAATAAAAGTTTATAGAGCAGGGGTGGTAACGCTGGTCCTGTAGAGCCAGAGGGTGCTCTGAGTTTGGTTTTCTCCACCCAATTTAAACCTAAGACACCAGGTTAGATAAGTGAAGTGTGTAATCAACTGCTTTAATTCATCAACCAAGTGCTGAGTAACACTAAAAACCAGCAGACACTGCGGCTATCCAGGACCAGGGTTGGCCACCCCTGGCCTAGACCAATTGAAGCAACCTCAGATCATAACACTGCCTCCAGAGGCTTGTACAGTGGACACTATGCATGACGGGTGCATCTCTTCATAGGCTTCCTTTCTTCCCCTGACATTCCCATTGCTCTGGAATAGGGTAAGTGTGGACTCATCAGACCACATGACCTTTTTTCCAGTCCTCCACAGTCTAATCTCTATGCTCCCTGGCAAATTGAAGTTGTTAGCCTCAATAACAAGTGGCTTTTTTGTGGCCACGCAGCTGTTTAGTCCCAATCTTGCAAGGTCTTGTTACATTATGAGGGCGGAAATGTTCTTCCTTTCACAATTAAACATTGCCATGAGTTCTACTGTTAATATTTTACAATGAGACTTCACCAAGCGTTTCAGTGACCTCCGATCACAATCATTCGCAATTTCTTTCCGACCCATTGTTTTCTGCAAAGTTAATATATCACCACAATCTTTCCAGAATTTATTTGTGTGTTGCACAGTTTTTGATACTATTTCAGTGACTTTGACAATATTGTTTTCTTTACTGGGTGAAGGCCAATTATTTGTCCCTCTTGAAACAGAAACTACTCACTACATCAGTCAGATTTAAAGGGATTTTTGCCAGCTGGAACATATTAATCACTGCAACAATGATTCAGTCTTCGGCCTACAAGTGTTTTCTTTTCGTAGCAAAGTATCTGAATTTGCTTCTTTGCTTAGTTAATTTAAAATGCTTAGCCTCATAGCATAATTGCCTAAGTCATATTTTTTGCCAAATTGAGATACTGGCTGCCTGTTCTTTTTGTGCTGGCAAAAAAAGCATTTTTTTCTCAAAACCATAAAAAAAAAATCCATTCTTTGAAATAAATAAATAAATCATTCAAAATAAAAAAGGCAATTAGGCTATGAAGCAACTTTTGGCCAGGCAGAGTATAAATAACTCTCTCCACAAAAATGTTTTTCAAACCACACAGAAATATTTATTGTTGTTTATAGATTTAAATAAAAAAACTCCAAATATAAATACAAAAGTTTCACAAATTTATTTCTGATGCACACACAACAATTTTTTGTTTTAAATTTATGCAATAAAAATCCACAAATACATGTATTTAAAAGTATTTGCGATTTTCATCAAAAACACATTTGAATGTTGTTAGATTTATATCCAGACCGATTAACCTGGGTCTACTAACTGCATGTCATTTGTTAGCTTCACAGCATTTGTGTGTCAGTGTTTTTAGACTCCAGTGATGTTGCTCGATTCACTAATGAATTTTTTAAGTGAACATGTCTCACACCTGACTCTGATTGGTTGAAGGTGTAGTATACAAGGTTTTAAGGTAGTTGGAACACCGATTTTTAAAATTAATTAATTAATTTATCCTTTATGTGACCAGGAAGGTTAAATTCGAGCAATCGTCAATACAAAAAAAAAAAAAAAAAAGCCCTGATGTTGCAGTCACGCCCCATTTCCGATGCTTCATGAGATAGGGTGCGTTCGAGCGCGTCTGCAAGTAAGCTGGCTGCGCGAGATTCCCGAAAAATTACGCGGGAATCTTGCCGAAGTTGCGCGATAAGCCCTTCAAACCCTGCGATAGCTGCCTGCAGGGCTTATGGCGCAACTCTCTCGCGTAATTTTTTCGGAAATCTCGCGCAGCTTGCTTACTTGCAGACGCGCTCGAACGCACCCATAGTTCCGTAGCCGAGTTGCTTCCGGTCTTGCGGATCTGCGGAAACTTACTTCTACGCCCGGTATCGTATGGCCAAGTATCTGTAACCGCAGATGCTGTTAAGATGCTTTCAGCTGGGGAACGGTCATTCTCTCGAAGTTTCAAGAAGGGCCTTCCATGGCGATATTCAAGTGATTGATATAATTTCTAGTATAATTTTTGGTGTTGCCGTCAACAATTACAGATGATGTAGATCAGTGCTTCTCAAACCTCTCCCGGGAGTACTACCTCTCTCGCATGTTTTAGATCTCTCCCCGCTATCATGGTTCATGGATGATTCTGATGATTCGCTCATTATCAAGCATCTTCACGGGTAACGAGCTGATCATTTGACTCACCTGTGCTGGAGCAGACAGAGCTCTGAAACATGCTGGAGAAGTGGTATTACAGGAGAGGTCTGAAAAGCTCTGATGTTGACGATAAGATTGCTGTCGTTCAATGTTATTATGCGCATGCAATAGACCTCAGCACCAGCAAGCTGCGCACCAGAAGTGTGGCAGTCTCGGAAGTGTTTTTCACCTACACTTCCGAGACTGGGATCCGGCTATATTTTTTTGTCTATTAACGATTGCTCGAATTGGGAACCTCCTCTTCCAGGAAGTCCTGATATGACTGACCTATCCTTAGGCCAGTAAAGACAATTGAGCAACATTATGACCCACTATCCTAGCTAGCTAAATAGCTAGGTCCTTTACTGGAAAGTCCCTGGTACAATTTTTTATCGATCACATATGAGGATCACATCAGGATCATTTCTGCGAGATTATTTGATATATACTGAATGTGTTGGGGGGTATAGAAATGTCAGCAAGGTGCCCATGTATTTCATTGTGTGTGTAAAACTAACACAACCCTGACACAAATGTAGTGAAGTTCACAAATACAAGCAATTTGTAAATGCGGGTTCAACAGTCTATATACAAAAACATCCAATGTATTTTTTGATGAAAAATCCCAGTACCTTTTAATACATATATTTGTGGATATCCATATTGTATTTAAAACGAAAACATATTTGTAACTATCTGGAAAAAAGAAAAAGCATCAGAACGTGCCAGAAATACATTTGTGAAACTTCATTTATATTTGGATTTTTACTTTTAAATACAACAATAAATATTATTAAATGCGTTGAAAAATATCTTTACATTTTTAAAAAAAATACATTTGTAAATTCTTCTGTGTGAATAAAAGAAGTCTGGGACTTTTCTGGAAATCTCTTTTCAGTATCCTTTGGTCCAGACATTTTGATAACAGGAGAAGTGGGCCCAAGAACAAAGCTTTTGAAAGCTGTCAGCTCAACTGTGACTTGAATGGATGTGCGAGAATCGCTTTTTCAATAATACGACTGAACAAAAGAGCCACCGTGGATGCCACCACATCTCATGTTTTTTTTTTTTTTTTTTTTAAGAAAAGAATTATATTGATACTTTATGGCTTAATAACCTCCTTGGCGGAGGTAATTATGTTTTTTGTCAGTGATGGTTAGTCTGTCAGTTAGTTTGTGTACAAAATAACTCAAAGCAATGAACAGGTATCTCTGAAATTTTGTGGGTGGGTTGCAATGACATTAGCGATGGACCCTATTGAGTTTGACCGCGATTGGTCGAACAATATGGCCGCCACAGCAGCCAACTCAAAATCCTATGTCGCAGATGCCTTAAATTTCTTATGAGCCACGTTCACTCGGCACGATTTCGACTGTGCTGCCTTGGTAGAGATTTGCATTCTCGTAGTGCCTCTATTTGATGAGTAGTATTTGTATACATGCATATCAAATATTATATGTGCATTTTTATATCTAGCGCACATATTCAGAAACAAAGATGCATACATCTTGAATTAGTGGACTCTTTAAATATCTATGCCACACTATTAAGTCTTGCTGGTCAGCCAAACTCTTTTTCTGATATTGGTACCATAACTCTGTATATTTATGACTTTTAAAGGCACTGCAAAATTAGATAATTACTGTGATATATCTCTGTACTCATCTGTGCTACTTTAGGTGCCATAAAAATTTATAGTGAGAGGGAGAGTAAGACTGAAGCCCTGACAGAGACTGAATGGGTACATCAAACCCCGGTGACCTTGGGTTCATATGGCAACCCTTTGGCCCTTCGCTTAATTAAGTAATATTGTTGTTTCAGTCGTTTCCCACTTTCCTTTTAATAACAACAAGCTAAGTCAATCTGTCTCTCACAAAAAAAAAACAAACGTTGACACTGAAATACTGAAACTTCTCTGTATCTCTCTGAGAAAGTTAATACACCTCAAATAGGAATTGAGTCTGAATTTCAGTCAAAATAATGTTGTCTCAGACAGAAATTGAACTTTTAACAACAATATTATAATCCCACTAGTAAAAATACAGAAAATAGAGCCATGTAACATCCTGTGTCTCCGTTAATTTGACTCACCGCATACTGGCTGTTGGTGTTAGTTTTGTTTTTATTTCGCGGATTGGTTTCAACCATTGCGTTTTAGTTTTGTCACCTCCCCTGTTCCCCATCTGCACTCCTCATGCTGTTCCCAAACCTGCTTCCCATTGCAGCTCATTTTCTCCTTGTATTTTAATTCCTGTCTGTCTTTGTGTCATTGCCAGATTGTTTGTTGTGCCTTGTGTTGTCTCGCATTTACTCTCTTACCGTAGTCATTCCTGGTCGATTCTCATTTCCTGCCTATTATTTTGTCAGTGTTGCCCCAGTCTTTTGTTTTGCCCAGTCCTGAGATGCCCATCCTCTGTTTTGTTGCTCTCCCTCGAACTGGCTCATAGGCTTCGACCTTGAGCTGGGCCTCAGCCTCCACACTGCTCGCCCCTCCATACCCTGACAGCCTTAGCCTGATCTCGGCCTGTTCACTGACCTCTTCCTTCCTAAGGTGCCCACAAGACCTCGGGCCGATCACTGTATCAGTAAAACTATGAATTCTCTCACTTCTAGTCTTGTGACTGGCTCTTTCAGTTCTGCCAGTGCTGACAAACAGAGCCTCATCCAATCCCACGATTCTCAGTAGAGTTTTAACACATTTATTGTCTCCTCAAGACTTCAGATGCACTGGGACAAATACTGCACAGCAAACAACTTGTGATAATGCATGCCCGATGCTTTGTGAATGCTCCAAATAATAAAAAAAGCATATGTAATCTGTCATAAAGATTCAACAATCAAATTTATCCATGGCATATTACTATCATACATTTTGATCTCAGTGACATTTCACACCTGATATAGTGAAGTAATGTAAATGAATTGTGCTTCTTATTGGCATTTTTTTGTCTATTTGCAATAATTTGAATATAACCTCAGACCTCAGCATAGCTGAAAGAGTGACTGATAGTTCTAGGAAAGTATCAATAATGAGCATATTAAAGTTTTGTTTATTTGTGATAAGTCATGAAAAAGTGCAGTAAGACAGATGCAATCAAACAAGGTCAGTGAGTTTAATGGATAAAAGAATGAAATGACTCTTCCAAGGAGCAAAGTCAGAGCTTCTGTGCACTGAAAGACTTCTGTTCTTCTTACACTGTAAAATTTTGAGCCTTTTAATCTGATCCAATAAATTGGAAGTCACTTAAATCAGTTGAATGCAATTAGTTGACATTATATTTTAAGGTATATGTAATATTTCACTTTTTTGCCTTGTAGACAATATGGGAGGGTCGGGATACCGTGTGAATGAAATCCATGGGGAAGACTTCACTTTTATACCGTAGTGTGATGCCTGTGATTTTGCCTGCAAGAGGCCACAGTTTAGATCATGCTGGTAAATCAATTACTTTTAATGTACAACCACATTTTAACAAAAGCCGCACATAAGGAAACTCACAGCTTGAGACCAGTGCGAAATGAGCAAAATGTTTTTCTGGAGACGTTGGCTTACATCCAGAATCTTCGCATTGCAATGTTTATTAACCAAAAAAAAAAGTAGATTCCTTGAAAGCTTCATTCCAGATGAAAGACACACTTTTCTTTTTGAAGTAAACTGCTGCTCAGCATGGAGACTGCCTGGCTTGGCAGAGGGTCCATCCTGTTCTCTCACAAAACGCTGTGAAAAACAGCAAAGATGGACGTGACGAATGTGCTGCCTGCTCGGGGGAGTTTTCTGGAACCGAGAGTGCGGTCAATCTGTTAGTTCCTCTCAGACGTCCAAGAAGAGAGTAACATTTTGTCATTTATTTATTTATTTTCAGCTCTTTTTTTGCAGTTACATCAAGCCTGAAATCTCTTCGACACAACTGACAACAGAAGTTCTTCGCCACTGACTTGTTTCAGCAGGCATTGTGTGGGACTGGTCAGAAACTTGGATTCTTAAAGCGACACATTTGTACCAAAACTCCCAAAGGTTTTAAATATTCATGCACAAAAAAACTTGGTGGCTATGCTCAATAAAGATTAAAAAGACTGGATTTGACCAAATAAAGGCATTGCTAAACACTTCCATTTATGGAATCACATTGTCTTAAAAGGTTTAGCACTGGAATACCTCCATTTGACAGGTCAACAGAGATGCATTAACATCCACTTAAGCTGGATTAGTTCATGACTGCGCCTTTTATTTAAGAGACATTACATTCGTTGATGTGGGCTGCTCGGTGGTTAGCAGATAGAAATATAGAAGAGGACATGACTGCAGTCATTATGAAAAAAAAACAATCAACCTAATGGTGCGCATTAGTTAAGCGCCAAATGTTCAGTTGCAGATTTGTAAAATATGGCACACAGATCGTGGTAATTAAATCTGTCCCTTCAGTCTCCATCAGCTGGTCTCCAGCTCGAACTTTTGTCTGTCAGATGGTGACAGAAGTGAGATCATCTTAGCAGGAAGATCACTGTGACTGTAGACCTTTTAAGGTTGTAAGCGCTTGTGTCGCACTGCAAGTGCGCTCCGTACAATGCCTTCTCACTGACCAGCAGTGTCCTGCATCTCTGTGTTAACCTCCAATGAGGCGATTTCACACCAGCACTAGAATACATTCCTGGAGGAGGCTGATTGCACAACCATGCGGGATAGACGCCATGGGAGACAGGTGGTGGGCCTCTCTATGTGTAGGTGTGTATGTGAGTGTGTGTGTGTGTGTGTGTGTGTTTATGCTGGGGAATGGGGGGGTGTTTAGTGAGAGTACGAGAAACCGAGAGTGGGTGGAAAACACTGATACTATTCTGGAATCAGACATACTGATCATGGCCAAATACATCCATACAGGTCTCTAATTTCAAGGCGATTAACACAAAACTGTGTTGTGATCATATGGGGAACAGGCAGTTCCAGAGCTGCATGAATCACTTTGGCCACACCCAGTGACACGCAGCACATGCATTCTGTTCCCTGTTGCTGTATAAGGGTGATCGCAAACAACATCAGGTCATTAGAGAATCCTGTGCCTCACTATCAACAGCAGCGACTGTGATCAAAACTTTCAAGCCATCAAAAATGTCCTTTGTACACATGTCTATTAACCCCTTTGCACAGAATACAAATATTGCCAGTTTTTTTCCTGTAATGCATGAGCCTGTTTAGGCTTTATAACTCATTATACCATGGTCTGGGTGAATACTCTTTTCTGATTGGCTGGCAGGTATTGATTAAAACTATGGAACCGCACAGGTAGTCCGGCCTACGGTAGTTTCACCGTTCGAAATTCATCCAACCTGTAACCATAGCAACTTTAGACCACTGGCATTTGGCTGGGTATAACAGAAACCTAGCTACTCATTTATCTCCAGTAAATTTGGTGGCGTCAGATAATCTACGTCCTGCGGGGCGGTTAACAATAGGTGCTCCAGCAATAATGACTTCAAATATTAAATCAGCGAAGTAATCACGCTTTATTCATTAAACAATAGTAATTGTTTACGGTTACAAAGGAAGCTAACATGTCCACTTCATGTATTAGCAACTGCTGACTGTTTGCTACCTACGTGCTATGCCAACAGACTAATTTCAGCTCGCTGGCCCTACGGAAACCTTCATAAGTTCATTGTAATTGTGGGCAGCAAGTAAGCGACAGTCTGCATAATCGCGCATAATGTTGTGTTATGCATAATCTCTGTTTCAGCTGGAATCCGTTACCAAATCATTAGCTGGTAAAAGGGTTTTAGCATGGGCAAAAAACTATTTCTCCATGAAGGTAAGCTGAACTAAGTTACCTGGTTCAGTTTAGCTTGGCCTATAGTATTGGCTATGAGAAGGCGCGGCGCCTATTTCATGATTACCAGCTCGTTTTTTAAGTGCAAAACTTTCACCAAAAATTTCTGAATGCTTTGATTTGATATTGCTGGCAAATGACCACGGTATAAGTGGGATAATCAACTCGTAGGTGTGCATTACATGATTTTAAGGCACTTCGCGGAGGCAAACAACCTCCGCTTTGCGTCAGGTGGTTATTCGCCTCTGCATCAAGCCTTAAAACCATCTAATGCACACCTACGAATGGATTATCCCTTATGTATTTGTGTCACAGAGACTTTGGAAGAATTATTCCAGTGAAGCTTTACATTTGGAAATTCAATTTTAGAATTGTTTAGGAATTCAATTTCGGAATTTACAGACACCGGTGTCTATATCTGCGCAAAGGGGTTAATGATGACATTTCTCCTGCACTCATTCAACCTTATCCGTGAGCAGTGTTTTCCTATTACAGATGAGCAGGAATTGCACAAGCCAAAAATAAGAACATAGCTAGAAGTCCAACTCCCTGACATGCTGAGGTAGACCCTACTAAATATAGACAAACAATCATATTCTCCACCTCTGCTGTTCAGTCAAGTGCTGTTTAACATGCACTGGAGCAGAAGCATTTATAAAGCTTTTACCAGACTTATGCTTTTAGCAGCATTTGCATCTCCTCTGTACAAACTGCAAATGATTGTTCAATAGGAGCATACGGACATAGCAAGCTTTTAGAGTGAAAGACAACTGTCATCTGAAGTGAACTGAAAATGAAGGAGCTGTCCCTTAGGTGTTAAATTAATATGTTTTTGGTCATTTTAAGACAAAGCTTAACTGTATAACAAATACTTACACATCTGGATTGAAATGCTCACGTAATCTGCCATTTTCCATTTAACAGTGATTGCAAATGTACTTCTTGCAAAGGAGAGCCTTCCTGCTGGAGCTCCATTTCGTTAGCCTCATAGCATAATTGCCTAAGTCATTTTTTGGCTTACTGTTGCAATATCAAAAAAAAAAACAAAAACAATGAGCTTGCTAAAAATTGTGTTTTTTCCTCTTTTCCGAAAATGTTCAAATATGACTTAGGCACCTGTGCTATTAGGCTAACAATATGCATTTTTGATAGCGCATAATTTTTTAATATCAACCCAATATCAACCTTGTAATCATTACTAGTCATATACTAGAGCATATATAGCCTACCCTCCAGATAGGAGGAGCAGCATCTGATGTGAATGAAACTGTCTATACGAATGTAAGCATATCTAAAGTTGTCTGCCAGAACTAGCTCTGCAAGCTATGTTCCATTTGTGTATTTAGCTGGATTTGGGAAAATTAAACCATTTCATGGATTCACAGTATTGACAGTACTGATTTTTTTTTAATTATTCCCAAAAACATTAAAAGAATTGAATTTGGGCAGTTTGGTTAATAATAGGTAAATGGCCTTTTTAAGCACAGCTCATTCAAGGGTGATTCTCATAACAGTTCTGAGTATCATTATGCATGCGAACAGCTAGACATATCACATGTCAGGATTGGAATAAAAATTGCAGCACATCGCTGCTTTGAGATGAACAGTGCCAAGAACACCATGGAAATAACTGGGGGCATGAACAGCCTATGGAGGATGGAGACAAACAGGCACTCAAAGCAAAAAAAAAAAAAAATCAAAAAAAGGAAAATGCTGTTGCCAAATAGATTTATAGCAGTGCTGAAACAACAAAGGAATGTTAGAGGCAGACTCTTTAAAACAAATACTTGACGACCAGGAATTAATATCTAGAGGGTTGGAGAGGCAGTATACTTATAACTTAACTACAATCATACATCAAACACACTCATTAGTGTAAGTGGTTCAATCATAATTTAAAAAAATCCCATTTTTTGCCATCTCAGAAATGAACTCTGTCTTAAATTGTCCTTCATTGCATCTGTGAGTTATCCATTTATTTTTAAATGCATTTAGTGGCATAATATACATGACTGAAATAGAAGAAATTAGCACATATATATTTGAAGATGACAATAAACCTAACATTGAGATTTGGATGGTGTGTAATGCCAAAATATGCATTGATACATTACACAGCAAAAAGCTTAATTTGATGTTGATTCTTGGACCCTTCTGTCAGAGCGCCCACGGCAGGTACTAAACAGAGACAAAAGACAGGGGTGTGGCACATAAGCGCAAAACATCCCTTTAAACTGATGGTTTTCCTTGATTTATTTTCAATGATTTTGCTTAATTAATGACATGGCAACTCCGAGAATGATCAACACGCTCTGGTGGGGCAGATTCTCTTTGTTCAGGTACGTTGTGAGACAAGAAATGCCTCATTTAGATGCAAAATTGTGTGCATTTCAGTCTTTTGATTTAAGCCATCATGATGCCAAAAGTTCCTGAGCACTTAAACCCTCCCCCCTCATTTTCTCAACAAACAAATCTCAGTGGAAAGAATAATCTGTTTGATAAAGAGTCAGAATATTCCTAATTTATTTGCAAAGTTGATTTGCTTATAATAATTATGGATTTGTGAACCCATTTATGCAGATGATTCTTCTTTTTTTTTTTTAGCTGGATTGATAAATTAAAGTCAAACAAAAGTATGCACCCACCAATTATGACTGCATATGTTCATATAATGTTGTAGCTGCATACTGCACATTTGCAATATTGAACCCCAGGTAAATTTTCAAGATTTCAAGCTGGTTACAAACCGACCACAGTGGAAGATGTCACTTTTCTGTAATTAATCTGCTGCATTGCATGACGATGCACAGCCTTGGTCACAGAGAAACACTCATTGGCTCTCCTCAGTCTTTAAGCTTTCTGTGATATAAAGCAGTGCACATCTCATAGGCCCATCTCCCCACCTGCACCTCAAAGTGAGAGCGTGCGGACTCGCCCGCACCCTGCCCGAGGTGCCCGGTCTCACTGTGAGGTCTCTGCAGCTCCCTCCAGACAGGGCTGAACGGAGCATGAAATATGAGCGGTAAACATTTGTGTGGACAGCTGTGGATTAATGTTCATCTTTTCTTTATGCGGGAGATTAAACCTGATTTACTGTCTTACAGGTTTTAGGTTTCCGCTATTTTGATTACTGAGAGAGAGAGAGAGAGAGAGAGCGAGAGAGAGAGACCTCTCTATTACAGGAAAAAAGGACCATACAACAGGATCATAATTAAGCAGGGCTCCGGAAACAGAGAGGGAGGTTTAGGCGTGTCGATGGGCTGAGGAGGGGAGGAGGAGGGGGACAGGAGGGGGAGAGAGATGGGGAGAGACGGGAGAAGTGGGGCATCAGTACTCGATAATGAACGATTAAAACAAGGAGGAAAAATTTAATACACGCACCATCTGCTCTGTGCTTGGCCGTGCTCTTTCCGTGTTCCCGCAGCCAATAACGCTCGAGAGAGAGTCAGACAGAGACCAAGAGACGCCAAATTTGAGGTTTGTGCTCGTGCAACATGTAGTATTTATTCATGTTCACAAGAAACAAACAAATTGACAGGTATAAGAGACACAATGTCACATTATAAGCCAGGAATACAGGGACATAACAGAGTGGTCATATACCACACACAAGTAAGAATACATAGAATATATAGTGGCACCTCAATTCCTCAAGTATTGGGACAATGCACCAACTCTGATAAGAACAAATTAATTTAATCAAACAGAATTTGAAAATTATGTTTTACATACGTGTAGTTGAAAAATATTCAAAGTTTTACTATATCATCTATATTGATCATATTGCTGCCTGAAGCACATTCCAAAATTGAGGCAGGTGAATGGAAATACAGTGGGATCTTCAAAAACACCCGTTTAGAACACTCCTCAGGTAAAAAGATGAACAGGTAACAAGTGATTCAATTATGATTCAGTATAAAATGAGCATCACCAACTTCTCTGGGATCGAGCTCATCAAGAATGGGCTGACACAAAGTGGAAGTCCTGTGGTCTGACGATTTCACCTGTCAAATTGTTTCTGAAAATTATGGATAACATGGCCTCAGGGCCAAAGAGGAGAGCATGTTATCAGCGATGCTCAAAAGCCAGTCTCTGTCATGGGCTGGGGCTGTATTGGTGCTCCTGGCATTAGCAGCTTGCACACATGTAAAGGCACAATTGATGCAAGGGTGCACGTTCATTTTCGTAACAACAAATGCCACCTTCAAGATGTTATCCCTTTTTGAGCCACCCCTGCTTTCTCCAGCAGGATAACACCATGCCACACTCTGCACGTATTACAACTTCATATTCACTCTGTGCAGGTCATGGAAAAGCCTGCCTGCATCCGCTACCCGTCTCCCACTGAAAACCAGGCAGATTATGAAACTATTGAAGTCCTGTTTCAGGAAAGAATGGGAACTATATGCACTTTCAAAGCTACACAATTATTGTTCTCAATTGCAAAATAATTGCTTGTTTTTTTTTTTTTAAGGTGAGGTGATGTTATAGTGGTGACTTTGCTCCTGTCCCAACTTCACTGGACCATGTTGCAGACATTACGCTTTGGAATTGCTGTTATTTTCAACAAGCAGTCAAGTGATGAGTTCAAACATCACCAATATTATCTTTATACTTTTTTCAGCTGAATTTAGGCTAAAAATCTTCTGGATTTGAGGTTGGACATAGAAAAAGGTAGAATCACACTGATGTATGATTGCAGAGGTTGCCAGCATGTTTACCTACTGTTGTGTATCATGCAGAGCTGCAAGCTTGCCAAAGACAAAGGCATTTTAACTGAACAAATCCTCAAATAAACCAATAAAGATTAACCAAAGCTGCTGAAGAGCTAACACTAGTTAACACAAGACCAACCTTTTATTGCTCTAACTGCACATCCTGCTTCTGTCATACATATCCTGCTCATGTTTACCCAATCATTACTCCAAAAAAAAAAAATCAGTGATTTTTAATAAATACAGCTTTTAAAAGAAATGTATTATTTCTGTAACATGGCCTTCAATTCGAAATACCCAGACACACACACATAGACGCGCACACACAAAAGCAGGCGTGCACTAGGTTATGATTAAACTCAACATCTCGCATGATCCTCGCTAAATCTTCACAATTTTCATTTTAAAGCGATTTAATATGGATCATCATTCGCACTGAGTGCCCTACTGCTTAATCTAGAACAATCTCCCGCAATGAATTGAACTGGCAAACATCTGACTCTTAAGCTGCGAGAGATGAGCCATTGCCCTGGAATATTTATCCCAGTTTACCTTGAGGATGGCTGAACAGATGTCCCAATTACTTAGATTTTTGTTAACATATATGTACCCTGACCTGATATTTGCAATAATCGGACAGCCATTACATACTATCAGATTTTTTCCCGTAAAGTGATACTGTATCGAGCATGTGTGAGTGTGTGTGTTTGTGTGTGTGTCAGGACGGTGAGTATTTGGGTACACAGTCCAGCAGTCTTTGACCCAGGTTTGGATGGAGTGGAGGTTCTTTGAGGTTTGCACAAGTATTACATAAGTATGAACAGTTAGGAAGCATGATGTTTGAAAACTGATACCTTAAAACACTGAGAGGATATAGGAGAAATCGGGGACCAATGAGCCATATCACTATTTTGCCCATTTTAAGCAGCTCTGACATCTATTGGTTACAAATATGTGGTACGGCTCATTGGTCTCCAGTCTCCCCTGCAAAAATCATCGCCCCAAACAGCTGGAATCATGAATCTCAAGTAACATGAAATTGGACAGCTAGCTATAGGTTCATTTTTAGTGAAGCCCTTTGTGAACTATTGGCCAGCAACTGCCAGGGCGTAAGACTGCCATTGAAGTGGCCGCTCTGTCTATGACTCATGGGTGTGCAGCTGGAGGATGGCATTATATTAAATTGTGGGCATTTTTAGCAGAAGCTCTCTTATAAAAAAATAAATGTAAATACTGACGTTGATGCGAACGGTGATCCACAGTCGGCGTAAGGCTGAGCCAGATCAAGAGAGCCCAAATCCTCCGCGTGCTGTACTGCTTTAGCCCTCCAATCCCTTGTAGCATGAGCAGTACTGCAGTTATATATCTACATTTAAGAGGAAATCATGACCTGTGACCCCTGGCATGTAATGCAGACAAATGAAATACTACACCACACAGTTAACTGTCAAATGGAATATAATTAGGCGGATTCTTATAGAATCAAAGTGCAGTGGTGCCTTCACTCGCATGCAAGTGTGCACTGTGGTTACCGACCGGGGTGACTCGTCCAATTAAGCAGATGAAGCAGAGCTTTGACCTTTTATCCAAGGATTTGATCCTGACTGGGGGTCGGGCTCAGGATTCAGGCAGAAACTAAGAAACAGGTCCACTGGTTTACTAAATAGACTTTCTCAGGGTCAAACTATCCTGTTCAGAGCCAATTAGTATGCATGCAGCACGGAGAGAATAATCCAAATCTTGTTCAGGTTACGGTCCAAGAGTGGTAAGCCAGAGGGTGAGAATGCTGGAATCAGGCGAGATCAGAATCATTAATCCAAAAGCCAGCTGAGGTCAAATCCAGAATATTTCGATACACAGGTGAACGTGTAATCTCGAAAACCGTAAGAGGATAAAAAAGAATCAGAACTGAACAAAAAGAAGAAAAAAAAACATGCTGAAAAATACAGGACTTGTATGCAGACTGTGAAGGTGACAAACTCGCAAATTAACATGGAGAGGACTAGGGATGCAGAAAGGGAGGAAAGAATATCTGAGGAAGTGAATGGAGGTGTGCTGGAGCCAGGACTGGGGGTGTGGCCACAAACAAGGAAACTAATGGAAGTAATTAACAAACAGAGCAGAACATTTTTGTTGAATCTGAAGTGGGACTCTCAAGGAGATCCATGGAGTTCTTTCTGCTGGCCAGCTGCAGTGAATTAAAGTAGCATCACGTTTTTGGTTACCTCAGGTTGGCCTTACTGTACAGCCCTAAGCATCATCAGTTTTTTTAATTCATTATTGTTATTTTTTTTAACTACAGTCGGGGGTAGAAGATGTGAAAGAATACTGCAAAAGACATCGTGGAAGCTAATGTTACCTGAGGAACTGAGAAAGCATTTAAACATTAAACACAGACTCATGTGTATCTTTGAGTCTGGTTCAAAAGCCAATCGGCTCAATTATTTCTGGCTGCATGTAAAATCCTTTGACTCTCTGTTGGGATGAGATGCAGTTGGCTAAGGATGAACTGCTGTAAAATTCAATTGTTAAATCTGCTACTTGTCAGGCTTAGAATGCCTGTGCCACAACCTGCGTGCATGCTTAACTGACTCTTCTCCTGTTCCAGCAGTCCTGCAGGTCCATCTCAGTAATTAATTGATTGGCTCGTTATTTCGTTGGTGCTATCAGCTGTAGCCACTGATCGTCCTCTGTATATAAGATGCGGGTTTTGGCTTCGTCAGTGCTGGATCATCTTCGTATGACTAGAGGTAACTCTAACATCTCACTCCAAACTCTGGGTTTCCTCACTTGTGTCCCTTTGACAGGACTAAAATTATCAGTGAGTAAATTATTAGGTACAGTGGGTTCTCCAAGGCATCTTCAATTCCCTCTCGTTATGAATGTGCCAAAGTGGCTCACTGTCGACTCTGCCATTGGCTGTGTTACAATGTTCTCATCTCTGAATGACTTTCTTCAATTGAATGAATCAAATTTAAATCTTAAACTGAATGAATCAAAGTGAATCACAGTGAACTGAATGGATTAAAATGAATTACAATGAATTGAACTAAAATGGAGTAATACATAATAAAATGGGAAATGCTATCCTCTCTGGGTCATTTAAATCACAATATGCATCATCCTCCCATATATTTCTCTTTCCAGACTTCAAGATTTAATGAGATTCATCAGTTTTGCTCGCTCCTTGTGTTCACTGGGACAGTATCTTGGTTTTCATGATAACTTTGCTGATTCCTTTTTTTTTTTTTTTTTTTTTTTTTTTTGGGTTCTCATGTATAAATATTTAATTCCGAATCGAGTTTGCTGAACTGAGCCTATTTTAAATATTTGATTTTGGTCATTCTACAGTTTGGCCTCATCAAATCACATAAGATAATGACTCATTTACAGAAAGTGTGCAATATTGACAGTGTTACTGTGAGGAGGGGGTGACTGTAAGGTGACAGTGCTCTGTGCGTTTCTCCATGTGACTCAGGTGATTCCATTTGTGAAGGTTTTTCTATTGTCACCCTGTCACCCTGCTGCACTTCCTGTGTTAGTCCCCAGCATTTGTGAAAGGAGGGGAGATGAACAGAATCCCACCGTATAATTCAAGGAAGTGTCTTTACCTCACCAAAAAAGATTCACTGTGACTTTTGGGGTTTCATTAACCACTCTGTTCATTTCCACAAAATTATTTCTCAGTAGTAATCCAGGGATAGCACATAATTGGTATACTCAAACTCGCTCTTGCACACCCAAAAAAGGGGCTTGAATGGTGTTTACGGCAAGACTGCCCCGGCAGTAAGTGCTTGTGACCAGAATCAGACAGATTGAAGCAGACTTGACATGTGTCCACTCTTTTTCCCAAAGTCATTGCAGCCATTATCTAGGTACTCATAATTACGAGTAAAAATGGCACGAGTCAAATGGCAATCACAGTAATGGGCATCTCTCCCAGGAAGAGCGATGATGCCTGTCTCCATTGGCTGATCACCTTCAGGCTGGTCAGAGATAAGCATGGGCAGGAACTCTCACTAAATATACAGTAAAGGTGCAAAATATTCCCTTCACAAGGATGGTGATTGAATATAGATGAGAACTTGGCAAGATAATGTAAGTGCTTATCGTGCTATAGAATGAGAGGGGCTTTCATCTCACTACTGTCATCTTACACTGTTCACTTTTTGATAGATTGTAATGCTGCCATCCCTGCTGTTGATCTAGTGGCTTTTTGTGCTGTGCAAGCTCATACTGTGTTGAAGTCAAAGGACGTGTCCCGTTTTCCTATCATTTCAGCCCACTTTCAGTTTCTCATCTGTATATATGTTTACATGTTGGAATATTATCTATTCATGGTTAAAAATAATTTTCCCTGCATAACAGCGCAACAGGGCTTGTATCTGTGAAAATGTTTGTGTGCCTGTGAGTCCGTCTTCAGTTTTCTTGTGAGCTTGATAACTCAAAAACCATTAATCCTTTAACCATGATTTTTGACATCGAAGTAGATTATCATTATGCTCTCAGACCTAATGCTTGGTGTCAGAGTACAACCCCAATTCCGAAATAGTTGGGACAAAGTGTAAATTTTATACACACAATGAGCTCATTTCAAATTTGATGGCTGCTACAGGTCTCAAAAAAGTTGGGACAGGGGCCTGTTTACCATGGTGTAGCATCCATTCTTTTTAACACAGAGTGGAGGCGTCTGGGCATTGAGGAGACAAGTTTCTTGAGTTTAGTCATTGGAATTTGATCCCACTTTTGTTTAATACAGGCTTCCAGCTGCTGGAGAGTTTTGGGTATCCTTTGACGGACTTTTCGTTTAAATTAAATGTTCTCAATCGGTGAAAGATCAGGACTGCAGGCAGACCAGTTCAGCACACGGACTCTTCTACGAAGCCATGCTGTTGTAATAGCTGCAGTATGTAATAGATAGTAATAGATTTGTATGAAGATAAATATATCATTTCTTATTTATTTAAAAAATTGTCAGATATAATAAAGACATCAAAGAATGGTGTATATACTGTACATTTTTTTTATCCCAACAAGCCAATATTTTTTAATAAGAATGAAAAATTCTTAGGTCATCATTACTACTGTGAATATTTTATATATCAATAAAACTATCAAGATTTCTTCCTCCTGTATTCTAGCCCCGATACATTAACCTGCCCTCCTCCAGGATTCTAATCTTTGATATATTTTGTACATACTTATCATATCTAAAATGTTATTTGAAGCAATAGAATCCTAGAAGAGGGCAAGGCTGATGTTTTTAACTTTGAAAGTACATGATGAAGTGACTTCTGATAGTAATGTAGGCCTGCTGTTAACTGTATTTAGGTCAGAAGTCATGTAATAAAATGTGGTACTTTTGCCTATTTTTCATTGTTTATTATGTGTAGATATTGCCATATGAGTTCTGGATACGTTATTGCAATAATAGGTCAGAAAATGGGATAATTCTAATGAGGTTTTTTTTGGAGAGTTTCAACTGTCATGAGATCTGTCTCTCATTTTTTATCAACACTTTGTAAGAGACGAAAAAAGTCAAAATATGATCTTTCAACATGTATTGCTCATTCTAACTCAAAATTGGAAGAACTTTGGGCAAGTTTACGAAAGTGGGCTGGAATGATAGGACAACAGGACATGTCCTTATTGAATGTAGTATTGATGTACTGCAAGTTGCCTGTGCCAGTTATGTGTGCAGTTGTGTGTTGTGTGTGCCAGGTTGTGGCTGCCTGGGAAGCTGTGGAGTTTGGAGTTGCGGGAGGTTGGTGGGGTGCTTGCAAAGCCAAGCCCAGGAGCACAAGACCAGATTATATCACCCCTGGCCACAGGTACTGGGAAAACTACAAGCATCACATTGTTGCGAGACGTCATGGTGATTTAGGAGGCAGGAGGCAAATAAATAAATAAATAAATTAATAATATGTGTCCTTATGACAGCCTGTTCATTTTTATTGACTATATCGCTCCATATAATGCAGGTACTTTTATTGTAAGAGCATAAGACCATGCTTAAGCTACACTTTATTCACTCACCGATGGTATTCCTATTCAAACCGCCTACATTCTTTGTCTGGTCTTATGTACTAAATGCCTAATTTAAGCGTTTTCTCATTTGTTTATCCCACCTCTCTGCTTTCACATGCCCCTATTCCTTCACAGTCTTGCACACTAGCTCTGCAGCATTCTTGTATCTTTATTTTCTTGCACCCTGCTTGTTCGCTCAGTAATACCCCTAACCCCTTCGCTCCCTAGTGCCCCAACCTATTTGTTCTGTAGCACCCCTGCCTTATACCTCTGATGCCCCGCCTCTTTGCTCTTGTTTGTCCCCGCCCCTACGCTCTCCCCTCTCCCTCTCCCTCTCCCCTCTCCCACCCTTTTCCTTCATTTCACTTGCCCCACCCCTTTGTTCTTTAGAACCCTCAGTTTTTGGGCAAACCTCTGCTACATTCACTGTTAATATATCCTCTATGCATATATGCATGTGTACACACTGCTTTCAGCACATTTTCCGGAGATTCTTCCTCTTCGATAGAGCTTTGAAGACTTAGCAATGATATGTTTCCCCCACCCTGAGACTGACCTCAACAGTTGCCACCCGATTACATCCGTGGTGATTTCAGTCCATCTGACATCTGATTCCATCCAGCCAGAGTCCAGCCTATTGGACATCCAATTCCATCCATTCTGACCTCATTCAGTCCAGCTACAATCTACTGTATTATAATTAGTCACCCAACGGAGGATTGGTTCTCCTCTACTGTCAGGGTTCTCCTGAAATTTCTCCCCACTGGACAGTTTTTTCTGATCAATGTGTAAACGGTTTCTTTTCCCTAACAATATATATTTACCGCATTTACTTTTCTCAACATTTAGGCTAGGCACTGCTGTCTTTTTCTTCATTATGAAATGTCTTTGTCACAGTTTATTTGCATGATGATCCTTAAAATGAAACTGAATTTACTATGATCATGTTTTTTTTCATTCCAATAAACTTTTTTTATTTCAAATCTATGGCTTGATCTTAGTGAATTAATTATGGTTTAGAGAAGCTATAAACTACTGATTATTCGTGTAATAATTGCTGGAGAATTTGCTGTAATCACGCCACATCAGCAGTAGGTGTCACGGTTTGTGAGGTGTGCGTGTTGTTTGGACCTTTCTTTGCGGCTCTCGTCCCGGGACGATATCGAAATCCTGGGCCATTAAATTCTTTACCCAGCTGGCTGATTGAGCTGGGGCGGCGCTTTCCCAGAATCTATATAAGCAGGATGTCCGGCACGCCTCCTTCGCTAGAGTGTCTGTGTTTAGACTATAGCCGAAGATATCTGTAGTCAGGTTTTTTATGACTTTCTATCTTCTTATTGTTGGAGTTTCTTCTCCCTTTTTCTATCTCGCTTTGCTTCTGTGGTTCGGACTATTATACGTCCTTTGGAAGCGCGAGTACTTTCGTTTGGTCTGTATTATTCTCTGTGTTTGTACTGTGTTCATGCTACCCTCTTTCTCTCTGTTGTTGCGCTTGGCCTCCGTATACTACCGGCCATTACAGAAGGCTGGTGGACAGTTAGGTCACATGACTCAGTACGGTGGGAATTCGCAAATTAGGATAAACTTCAGTCATGTGGCAACCTGGTTCAGGGCAATCGTTTCAATTGGATGGAAAATATTTGTGATTTCAAAAGAGTGATAGGTCACTTTAAATTCACCCCCTTGTCCAATATTTTGCAAACATTTTTACACCAGACTAAGGACTCATGCACAGACACAGGGAAAACACAGGAAATGAACAAACATGCCACAACCAAAAGAAGCAAAGGCACTCACTGTACATACATATAGACTCAATAACTATACACAAGACACATGGGGAGGACAGGAAAGACAGCAGTGGTGGGGACAGACCTGAGAGGAGACGAGGGACACTAATACAATGATAACATACAATTAACACAAGAAGTAGTGAAAAGGGGAAACAAATGCATTTTGGCTGAAAATAAGGAAATGGAACTCAAGAAAACAACATGAAGAAAACACAAAACAGAGTCCTGGCAAGAGTCTATAAAAGATGTTTGTATTCATGTGCCGATTTTTGCTATTCATCATGTGCTACTTTTCTCTATTGAGTCCCCTGAATTCAAGTCTCTGTACTGAATCTGATAGTGAATATCATGGAACATTGTGTTTGTGCTTGAGTGGATGATTAGTCGAGGGGAGAAGGGACAACAAGGGCTGCCACTCAGAGATTCATAATGCGTGATTGCACCATTTTATGTGTTGGTATAAGACCTCCATGTATGGATGAAAAACCCAGTAAAAAATAAATGAATAAATTTAATAGATAAAAATCCTGCCCTACAAAAAAGAAAAAAAAAAAACGCCTCACTGCAAGAACATTTTTGTCCCATCTTGAAGCATTAAACCACTCCACACAATGTCAAGGTCAAAATATGTTTTAATGCAGTGAATCTGCAAATATCCAGGTAACGCAGAGTCTGTGTACTGTGCCAGATAACGAGGGAATTCTTGTCTGGTATTTTTATGCTTTTGCAGGAAAGTAAAATATGCCTACTGCCGACTGTCAGTTTTTTTTTATATATTGTGAGGCATGGGTCTTCTATTTGAGCCAGCTTGCAATTTGCAGGATGGGTCTCAACTTTATAGTCATGTGATTTTTACACACTCAAAAAAATGAAACCCTATGAAATGTTAGATTTACTTAATAATATTATGTCAACTGGTTCCACAAAACTGAGTTAATTACATTCCACTCAATGCAATTAATTAAACCAGCCAAAAATGTTAGAAGTCAAATAAAGGTTACACAAAGCTATTGCTTGGAACCAGTTGACATAACATTATTAAGTAAATCTAACATTTCATAAGGTTTCATCTTTTTGAGTGCACACAACAGAAATCAACTTCATACCTCAATCAGTCCCTTATGTCATATCTCCAGATTATTTCATCTTTTTTTTTCTTTTTGATGTACAGGATGGGAGTAATTGGAACTAACTAACGGGATAGAGAATGCTTTTAACACCTGATTCATGATTTTCTCTTGAATGTCTTCTGAATTACATTCAAAGTCAAAGAAGCATTTTGTCATATTGTAGGTTAATTTCACATAAATATTCTGTATCTGCTGGTTGCAGCAATTCACTGAAGCTACATCACACTTATATTGAGAGAAGTATTCAAACCTAAGTCGACATACATTTATTACATCAAATAGAAAATATCTAGATCTTGTACATAATTTTATACACATTTCCCTGTAATTCAGCAGGTCATACTTGGGATCTCTGGAAAGTTTGCTTTCTCCACTAGAATGTAAAATAGGGCTGAAGTTTTGCAGGTTTGAAAGAGCAGCCACGTTTGATGAATTCGTATAAAGGTCAGTTGGTTTCGTGGGGTTAAATCTGTACTGGCTGCACTACACGCATCTCACTAGCTGGCTGTTTGATTCGTACGCTCAATTTAGGAGGTCAAAGGACGTCCATCCATCTGCTACCTAAATCGCTTATTCTTCATCAGGATTGCGGGGGAGCTGGAGCTGATACTAGCAGAAAGACATTGTGGACAGCTTGCCAATCCATCACGGGGCCCATATGCCATTCAATCACATACTCATACCTTTGGGCAATTTAGAGGTTTTTATTAACCCAGCATGCACTTTTTTTGGGCTGGATTTGAATCCACAATCTCCTTGCTGTGAGGCAACAGGGCAACCCAATGTACCCCCTTTGGTCAAGAGAAATGATAAAGAAAGAGCAGAAAATAAATAAATAAAAGAAAGACAATATAAATATTGGATTGACAGCCTACGCTAAACCTCTTTCAATCATCCACTTTCTGTTGAGACAGATATTGAACATTGAAGCTGTAGCTTAACCTGATTATTACAATGGGATAAAGAGGCTTTATGTGTCCTCAGCAATCCACACATTAAAGGATAGATATAGTGTAGGATAGTGTATAAAGATAAATCAGGGCTTATCAGACCTCGACCTGAGCTTACTCTTGGCCCTTTCAGATCAGACCTTCCAGAATAATAATAATAATAATAATAATAATAATAATAATAATAATAAATTCCAAAGTTCTTTATTTAACATGAAGAACTGTCATTTGGGAAAAGATTTTGGTAACACTTTACAATAACGGTACAACAATTAACATTAGTTAATGCAGTAATAAGAATTTGCTAACGACTATTTAACATTTAACTAATGCATCTGGTAATCATTTACAAATGATGTTCACATCAACTATGGTATTAATTTATACATTATGGTTTAACATTTTGAAGTGCCACATAAGGGATACTGAAGGGATGTTTTCAACTTCACAATAAGGGAAACAGAAAATTCACAAATGGTCATTTATGGTCGCATAATGCTTATTTGGCTATCTACAGCATAATCCCTGCTAGTTAACTGATAGTTCATGAACTAATGTTAATTAATGTTAATTGTTGTACCCTTATTGTAAAGTGTTACCAAGATTTTAAACTGATTGTGATGGCTTTTAAGACAAAATCAAAGGGTATGCATTCCCATATGGAGTGGATCCACATTAAAAATGGCCAAGTGTTGTATAATGATCAGAAAGACTTCATCTCACATAAAATATTTCTGTCGACGACTGCATGCAGTGATGTAACAGCACAGCATGAGTCTCAGGCTCCTAAATGACACCGTTCAGACTCTTATTTATTTCGTAATGAAGCTTCTTAATGAAACCAGTGTCCTTGGAAGTTCTTCAGTTTCTCCCCATCTCTCCCTTCCAGTCTGTCAGCTAATCCACTCGCCAGCGCTATATTAATTAAACACAGCGTTTCCGGCATCGCTTAAGTGAGGCGCCATTATTGGTAATGAGCAGGTCTAAAAGAGTCACATCCCTCCAAAATTACTTTCTAAATCAGCCTTATTAAGCAGAAAATTAGACCCAGATCAGCCTACAAGGTCCTCATTAAAAGCCACTGATCCTTGGCTGCATGCATGTTCTCGCAAATTTAATTGGAAAAGCCCAAGTCTATCGGCTGTGATAAACGCCATTAATCTTCTCCTTCATTTTCTGCCCAGCTCAATCTCAGTCTCCGACTCACACGAGCAGGGAGACCTGTTCTCTGTTACCGCATCCTCTCCTTAAACCAAATAAAGGGAGCTTGCGGCTCAAAAAAGTAGGGTGTTATGCGCACGGAAAACCAGCCCCGATACTCTCGTTCCCAGCCAAAATATCATGAACGTCATGTGAGAGAATCAGGTGGAATACTGAGGGTGATTTCTCTGTGGTTCATGAACTCTCTCAGATATACCTGCACTTCCATGTTCTGCTCCCGTGATTGATGTTCTAAGATATACCCTCACTTCTGCATCTTGCTCCCGTAATTGATGTTCTGTACGTGTTCAATCACTCAGATCACTTGGAGTGGTGGTGGTCTGCAGAACTAGGTCTTGCCAAGTGGTTATCACCGTCTATGTTATGTGTGTGATGCTCTCTTTTGAGAAGAGAAAGGAGGAAGGGGCATCTGTCGAAAGGTAGGCCACAGCAATGACAGACGAACAAGTTTCATGAAAAATATTGAGGAGAGTAAAGCCTCTTTTACACCGAAAGCGAACGAATTTTGCGCACGACAGATTACATTCAAAGTCAATGCAAAGACGCGAATACACACGTGTCGCGTGAATTCGCGTCTTTGCATTGACTTTGTAAGTAATCTGTCGTGCGAAAAATTCGTTTCGCTTTCCGTGTAAAAGCAGCCTAATTTCTTAAAGATGAGTGCACTGCTCTGACCTAAACTGTGCCCATCTTGCCCCTGCTTTTGCTTTTGAAGCGCTCTCTCTGAAACTGCTGTTGTTCTGCCAGATCAAGCATCACTAGCTTCCCCACACACCAGATAATTTATGCAGCTGTAACTCACAAGACAAAAAAAAAAAAAAAAAAAAAGATGATTCGGCGCAAAATTTACCTTTAACTGATTCATTCATGTACCTTCTATTACAACCCCGATTCCGAAATAGTTGGGACGAAGTGTAAATTGTGAATAAAATCAAAATGCAATGACTTTCAGATCACGAGCCAATATGTTATTTACTATAGAACATATATAACATTTCAAATGTTGAAACTGAGACATTTTACATTTTTATCCACAAAATGAGCTTCTGTCAAATTTTCTGGCTGCAACAAGTCTCAGAAAAGTTGGGACACAGGCAAAAAAGGGCTGAAAAAGCAATTAATATATAAGAGAATCAGCTGAAAGAACACTTAGCAAGTAATTAGATTAACTGGCATCAGGTGTGTAACATGATTGGCTATAAAAGGGATGTCTTAGAGATGCTGAGTCTCTCAGAAGTAAAGATGGCCAGAGGCTCTCCAACCTGTGAAGGCTTGCGTAAAAAAATTGTGGAATACTTTAAAAACAATGTTTCTCAACGTCAAATTGCAAAGGCTTTGAACGTCTCATCATCGACAGTGCATAACATCATCAAAAGATTCAGAGAAACTGGAAAAATCTCTGTGCGTAAGGGACAAGGCCGAAGACCTTTACTGGATGCCCGTGATCTTCGGGCCCTCAGACGCCACTGCATCACTCACTGGCATGATTCTGTCATTGACACTACTAAATGGGCCCAGGAATACTTCAAGAAACCACTGTCTGTAAACACAGTCTGCCGTGCCATCCACAGATGCCACCTAAAACTATCATGCAAAAAGGAAGCCATTGTTGAGCATGATCCAGAAGTGCCGCCGTGTTCTGTGGGCCAAGGCTTATTTAAAATGGACTGTAGCAAAGTGGCAAAGTGTCCTGTGGTCAGACGAGTCCAAATTCGACATTCTTATTGGAAATCATGGGCGTCGTGTCCTCCGGGCTAAAGAGGAGAAAGACCACCCCTCCTGTTATCAGCGTTCAGTTCAAAAGCCAGCATCTCTGATGGTATGGGGATGGATTAGTGCATATGGTGTGGGACAGTTGCATGTTTTAAAAAGCACCATGAATGCTGAAGGGTATATAAAGGTTTTAGAGCAACATATGCTCCCCTCCAGATGACATCTATTCCAGGGAAGGCCTTGTGTATTTCAGCAGGACAGTGCAAAACCACATACTGCAGCAATTACAACAGCATGGCTTTGTAATAGAAGAGTCCGTGTGCTGAACTGGTCTGCCTGCAGTCCTGATCTTTCACCGATTGAGAACATTTGGTGCATAATTAAACGAAAAGTCTGTCAAAGGAGACCCAAAACTCTCCAGCAGCTGGAAGCCTGTATTAAACAAGAGTGGGATCAAATTCCAATGGCTAAACTCAAGAAACTTGTCTCCTCAATGCCCAGACGCCTCCACTCTGTGTTAAAAAGAAGAGGGGATGCTACACCATGGTAAACAGGCCCCTGTCCCAACTTTTTTGAGACCTGTAGCAGCCATCAAATTTGAAATGAGCTCATTTTGTGGATAAAATTGTAAAATTTCTCAGTTTCAACATTTGCTATGTATCTCTGTTCTATTGTGAATAAAATACTGGCTGGTGTGATTTGAAAGTCATTGCGTTTTGATTTTATTCACAATCTACTCTTTGTCCCAACTATTACGGAATTGGGGTTGTAAATTAAAATGAAAGGAGTACAGCTTTTGCACAGTTGTAGATCGACGGGTGTACAGGAGATCGCCTGAGGTCTGTAATAGTAAATAAAAAGGGCCTTTGGCTCTGTTGCTCACCAGCACAGTAACTGAGTCAGTTGTTCAGCGTTTCTGAGAAAAGCTGTTCAGAGGTGCAATGATGCATAAATGCAGAGTTCTAAAATATATGAAGTGAATCTGGCCACTGGTTTCATAGAAGATGATTGTGAGAGATTTTCCCACTATTAAGCAAATGGGGAAAATTGAATTAGAAAAAAAAAATGGTGAAAATCAACAAATTAAAATTTTTCAAAACTGTGAACAATCTTGACATTTTTCCAAGGAAGGTCCATGCCAAGTTTGAAGTAAATCGGGCCAGTAATTTTGGAGAAGAAGATTTTCAAGATTTTGCTGACAGATGACATTCACAATCACGACTACGACGCCGGAGATCTCGTGATCACAATAGCTCACAGACTATTGGCCGGTGACCTAAAAAAGGACTCCCACCGTTAACTTCACAAGCATTTTAAAAATTATTTATTGGGAATATCCATCAGTACAAAGACCTTCATCAGATAATTTTACAAAAGAAGCAGAGAGACCATCTTAAATAGATTGGTTGCTAGACGTGGACCAATCAAGTCCCTCGGCAGACCAGCATTATTCGTAGAGTCAAGCAAAATACCTAATGTCAAAGGCCAATAATATAAACAGACCAAAATAACAAAGTACACATACCTGGTTTAATGAATTACAATTGCTTGAAATAGCTTTTATTGTCCATCTTATTCACTGGATTAAAAGCCACCTCATGGCATTAAGTGTGACTGTACATGTTTTTACATGTGTGGTGCAGAATGAGGGCTGTTTTTATGTGGGTGGATTTTTTTTTTTTTTTAAATCAAATTCCCTGAATACCAAATATACCCAAAGTGAGTCCATCTGGGAGAGGCTGACAGCCAAGCAAATGGACACGAATTGATTTCATGAAATTTATGACAAACAGGAGGATACAGCCAGCACAGGCAGAAGAGCAGGACTCTATTATAGCTGTTTAAAGTGTCTAATGGTGTCACAACTGTGCCTGTATCTTTGTTTTTTTTCCTGCAATCTGGCTGTCTGTGTCGGTTTCAGTCTTGTTTTGTTAATTTATTTCCAGTCAGTAATTGTGTCCTTACCTCACCCCTCCTTATGTGCATTCCTCACTCCTTTTCCCTGTCTGCTTCCTCATTGTTACTCATTCTTTGTATTTAAGTTCCTGTCTTTGTCTTCTCCAGTGCCAGATTGTTAGACATTCTCCTTGGTGTCAGTGTTTGATCCAGCCTTCTGCTTGTTCTCTCCATTTTTCTGTCCCTATTCCTAGTTCCAGCTTCTGCAACCTGTGAGCTCTGGGGACAGTGTTTACAAGAATTATTGTCTCCTCTTACAGGTTCACTTAGAAATGCAGATGCAGATGCAGATTAGCTTCCCTGGGAGTTCACTGTCAATTTTCATTAAATTTTCAAAATCACTACCTGTTATTTCCAATTGTTTTGGGACTTGACAACGTAACCCTTTGAACCCTGTATTACATTATGAAGGGGTCATGACCCCCCGTGCCAAAACACAGCTTACAGTGATGGTGAAATCACCTGATCATAAACAAGGTCACATGATGACCAAAAGTCATGTGATCAAAGTCACATGTTCAGAGACCAATTTTCCGGCATTTCCAGTTGTTGCACGTTCTCTATGCAGCCACTAAACCAGCCTAAAGGGTTAAAGAGTATGTGTAACCTGGCAGGAATGCTGCATTAATAAACTGTTTAAGCTCCATTTTCAGGTTTTGCAAATGCACACACCACCACAATGGTGTCATGGAGACTGTACATTTTGAATTGAATCATTTAATTAATGGTACAAACTTTGAATTTTTTGACAAGTTCTAAAGATAACTTGGAATTAGAATGAAAATTGACAACCCCAACAAACTCAGAGTACCCTATTCCTACTGACAACGAACCAAGGTGGTGATGTAATCGAAGCTCCAGGCAATTGCGTGACACCGTTGCAACCTTCCAAGAGGCAGATAAAACTGTAATACATAACAAGCCGATTATAAGTCACCACAAGTGGCCATTGGTTGCTTTAAGTGAGAAAGTATCATTAAATATATGCAATAACAATACAAATGTAAAATTAATCTACTGTATTGAATGGGTCATCGTAGAATTAGAGTTCTCCAGTTTGACACAACTTTTTTTGATGATGAATGACTGAATGATGGACATTTGCAGTACATTTTGTTAATGAAATATTTCCCTAAAAAACTCACTCTAAACACTAAAACAACTCCTTAAAGAATGCGATAAGTCATAACTTCCAAAGTTTAGGAGATAATTGAGGAGGAGAGAGAGAGATAGAAAGAGAGAGAAGGAGAGAGAGAGAAAGCACGTTCACAGTGGTGGCAAAGGAATGCAGCTCATCATCAGATTTCATCTTTTTGATCTTTTTTTTATGTCTGTGGCCATTGCTGAGCGAAAACCTTCAACAGAAGCTGATAGCTTCTCCACCATCTCATTCAAGTATGGCCTCGAGCTCCCCTGGAGCTGCCATTTTGAGCTCAGTAATCACAGACCTCCTGGCGATGGCGCTCCAGTCAACACCAACGGAATCTGCCGTGTTCCTCTTGGAATTTCCATAACTGTATACGACAAGAGGGATTTTAATGCATTATGAAATTGAAATGATAATAATGTATTCTCACTATGTGAATTATAATAGTCCATGATCCTTCATGGACTATTATTATGATACTTCACCTGATTAGTCATTGTAAAATGTTTTATGAAGTATTTTGACTACTTGTAGAGATCAGTATGATCATATTTCAGTGTTTCTGGCCATAATTATACAGCACAGTGGGCAGATTATAATGCATTATTGTAATGTGTATGGATACACTACATACATGAGCACTGTATTAAGTGTTACCGCTGACTGATCATTGATTGAAATACAGGAATTAAACAGCTATAAACACTGCGGAATATGAACACATCATCTACTCCCACATTACTCAGATTTCCCCCCCGCCCCCAATACCCCTGCTCTGAGGATTATTGATGGGTAATTACATCTCTTTTGTCATTAATTAATGAATTACTCCTCTGATCCACAAAGAATGGGTCACCGATTTGGTGGAGACGGGGAGTGGGGGGTAAACGGGAAGGCAGTTCTGCATGCCGCCCCCGTCTGACTCTCTGTCTCTGAAAAGTTCCCCACCAGTTTGTCTGTAAGAGGCCATTACAGGAATTAAGGTCTATCAAAGTAATGGGTGCCCAGTTTGTCATCTCCGTGAAGCTAAATGGCTGAGATGAGTGGAGACGCTGTCTTGCTGCACGCTCACACATGCCCATCTGACCCTTTTTCTCTCTTCCTCGTTAAACATTGTTTGCAGCAACGATATAACCACTTCTTTTGCTCTAAAGTCCCCAATTTTCAACAGACGTAATTCTATACATCTTTGTCATATCAGCTAAGATTAAAGCATGTTAGCAAAGTTATCTGATGAAGAAACTATTCTTGTGAATTTTAAAATGTCCCTCCTTCTGTAACAGAAACTAGGCCTTCTGCTCCCATGTAAAAGAAGAGGGTTAATTTGAAATGAATAGTGTCAGTCAGTGCCCAGTGGCAAAAGTCAATCTCTTCAACTAGCTTCAGCATCTCACTGTTCGTGGTCATGCAACCCCCCCCCCCCCCGCCCCCCCCAAGATTATGCAAACAATTGTAGTGTTGGCTCATCTTACAGCACCTTCATTGTGAATCACATAAACTTTCTGAACCAACTAACTACCAACCTTAGTCCTTTGGCTAAATGGTGCTGGAAGGAAGGCTGTGATAAAAGAGGGAACTCCTGGAGGTGGAGGCAGTAGTTATTCTGGAGAAATAATATAAAGATCTTTGCATTGCTTGCCGCCATCCATTACTTGCGCTAGAGCAAAGACGCACACAGACTATTTTTGTGTGATCCCTCAGTTGAAGCAGTATGACTTCATTCACATCAGTGTGGTTGTGTTGCGAAGGATAAAAGCAAAAATTCTGAGCAGCAGCATCTACATGTTTGTATTTTTCAAGGTACCCTCCCCCTGGCGTACCTGAATGTAACATTCCACATTGGGCCCTCTATGGTGTATGGAAGAGTGAGAAAATGCTGTTCTGCGATGCTAGAACGATTCCGGGAGAATCTTTTCTAAGTGCTTGATTAATTGAAGCATCAGCAGAGAGAGAGAGAGAGAGAGAGAGAGAGCTGTTTGAATAGAGAACATCGTCGTCCTCAGCACAGGCCAAGGCTACGCAAATAAGCGGAGTTGCCTACTGAGAGAGGTTCCTCTTATGTCCATCCTTTCCCTCAATTCAATCATGTATCGGACATAGGTAAGGCACGTGTACCAAATAGCCACTGTTTAGGCCACCATTTTGTCATTTGACGGGGTTGTATGAAACTTTTAGAAAATTAAGTCGTAACAAAACTTCTGTAACATCACTGAAGATGTCAAAAGATAATAGGCCAAGGCCAGCATAAAACTGTAGAGGCCTATACATAGCCTATATTCACTTCAGTCCACTTGTAGTCAACACGAAACCCACGGATTGTGTCCTGTCGTTGCCTGTCTTGATATTTAACGTAATGCAGCATGCACACCAAGGAATGCAGAGGAAAATAAAATAGCATCAGAGTTTGTCAGAACGATTTTGACGGTAGCGCGCGCTTGCCAGTGTCAAGTGTCAGTTAGCGCCAGTCCAAGATACCACATTGCTTGCCGTCATGAAATCTCCCTAAATTGTGTGAACGCCTGACGGTGGGACTGCAACCGCAAGAGCCTGATGAGTCGTACAGGGCGATATGTATGACTCAATATTTTAAAGTCCTATCTTATCTCTGCGATCGCATGCAAGCCTGTCGAGCAATAAACTACAGAGACGAAAATCTTAATTTCCAGTATGTTGTTGCATTGAAAGTTGAATATGACAAATCGGCGCACCACAAGCAAAGTAGCTTCCTGAAAACAAGTGTAGATGTAGGCTACTGCGCAGATATAGAAACGATAGATAATAATAATAATAATAATTATTATTATTATTATTATTTTTATTATTATACTTGAAAGCCTTGACATTTTGGCTATGTGTGAAACCTCAACACGTAGTCAAATTTGCTGCATACCGTCACTCTAGCAGCTAGGCCTATAGCTTATATCTTATGCGTAAAACCCACTGAAAAAATCATTGTAGTTCCTTTCCATCAGCCAGTTAATGTGAACGTTCTGCAATTTAAGTTAACTTCTCCTCTCTCTACTGGATAAATTGGCTTAGTATGCTGCACCAATTTAACGATAGGTCTTCGCACTTCTTTCATAACTTGCTTTGCGAAAACAAACCTTGACCATGTTTTATGATACGAGTACAGGACCAAAATTGTCTCAGGATAACTAATAATAAAGAAATTTTGTTGGCCATTTGTAACTGAATATTTTAACTAATTTATTTTAATTTGAAAAATCATTCACACAGAAAGGCTTGCAACCCAAAACGCATTTGTGAGTTTAGTTTTAATATTCGTTAGTTCGCTGCTGCTCATTTCCACATCAAATCCTGGCAAAAGGGCTTGATATTACTTCTGTGGTGCTCAAGTGCTTTATGTTAAAATCGTAATCGTGAACGCACTAAGAACATATTTACTTTCGGAAAAGCATGTGGCCGCTTCAGACTTTTTCGCACTGTAATCAACCATTTTTCAAATGTCAATTTTTAGGACAAAGGACGCATTAGATGAATGAGAATGCTACGCAACAGGTGTGAAATAGTTTAGACTAATAAAAGGTAACGGATCCCTCGCGCCCTGGGGCCGCTCCCGCACCCGAAGCCCCTTGGCTTCAGACCCGTCAGAGAGCCAACGAGATTCAAAACTGCGGCTTGCCCGTTTAAAGAGCGCGACTAAGTGGCCTGTCAGTTCCGAAAACATAAATTCAGATTTTCCTCATTTTTTGAGGAACAAATGCAAAATTTAGAAGGTAGGCTCCCGAAAACGCAAGAAAAATGACGGCGAGTTTTTCAGGCTACTTCATTTCTATCTTTAGCCGATGTTAATAATGACTATCGTGTTGTCTTAATCTAGTTTCGTTCATATGTTCGTGGATAAAATGCCTTTTGCTCGTCACATTTTGTGTTTCAGTTAAGTCAGAAGTCAAGGTGTCATCAGGTATTTCAGTGGGATTGCACTAAACCTCAGTTTATTTTGACCACATTGAGGAACCCGAAATATATTCAAATACAAACTGAAGTAGTTTTAAATGTCCATATCACCTTGAAAGAGTTTTAACTTAGCCTATGTGCGCCCTCAAGATTTACACATGTACAGTGCGTAAGCCACGTGAATCTTAACAGGTCTGAAATGATTACATTTTAACTATAGTGATAACAATGATTGACGTTTCGCAATTCATATTTTTTTCTGTAAATTATTATTATTATTATTATTATTATTATTATTGTTGTTGTTGTTGTTTTCCGTTTTTTGCTGTATAATGTTGCGGAATACCTGACATATTTTACTCAGATAACCAACTTTGAAACCGCATAGTCTCATAGTTTTTTCTTAGAAAAGTTTGTACTGAAACGAGGAGAACAAATCGATTTCAAAACAGTTTGGGCAGTGCATCTGTCAAAAAAAAAAAACGTACGCATGCACGCACACACACACACACACACACACACACACATACACACAGTTCAGTATGATTATAAACGAAATATGTTAGTCGCTGTCTCAGCACAGACCACAACCTCATTCCGTCAGTAGTCTTTTTTTTTGCAATTGGTATTGATATCCATTCATTTATCAAGCAGTTTTCCACAGTACAATACAATCAAGTGAACTGTGCAGTAACATAGTCACCATCCTCAATACATCGTTTCAAAAATATATATATTACACTATATATAGATTTTCTCAGTACAGTTGGAAGAATCGATATTCAAAATCAGAAATATCGACAAACACCTCTAGAAGGGCCACAGTTGCAGGATTTAAGGGAGGGTCTGTATTCTTGTACAGGTCACAATTTTCTGTTTCTGGTTACGATTTTGCATAGTTCACATGTTGTTTACTAAATGGAAATCACTGCTATCTTTAGGTGTCAAATACACACATAAAAGGCGCTGACATCATTTTCGAGCTGGACGCCCAGAGTATCTTAACAACAATCCCTTCGACATGGTTTAGATAAAAAATATTGAAAAGAGACAATGACAGGCATAAAAAGAAGCACAGCTTTAAGGTTAACAGCGATTTGAATGCTCATTCCCAAAATTATTCCATATAATTAAATACGAAAAGTCTTATGTTATTGTTCGATAAATTGAAACTGCATTTAGTAAAACATAGTTAACGAGTACATATTTGACTTTAAAGATTTCCAGAGGAGTAATTTCAATAACTAATGAAACCGTCATGTGGATGTTGCCGGAAAATGTGAGGGACAAGGCCGAGTTAAGGCTTGTCGTTGCAGTGTTTAAAGATGTTTGAAGGTGTCCCGGAATAAGAAGTACATTTATCGGCGCAAGTGGCGAGAGCATTGCTCGTGAATGGATACACAGCTGCTTGTCCAAATGGAGCCAGTGCCGTCGGAATGGGCGAAGTAATAGTTTGTCCCTGGTTCAAATATGCCACTAGCCTTCGCATTTCTTCCAGAGCTTGAGCCTGCATGAGGATGTAGTTCTTCGCCAGCAACAAAGTCGCTATTTTGGACAGTTTTCTCACGGATGGACTGTGAGCATAAGGGATCACGGACCGCAGGCCGTCTAAGGCGTCATTAAGGTCATGCATTCTACGACGCTCCCGTGCATTGATACTTAATCGCAGTGACCTCTGCTCTTTAGGCTTCTTGGCGAGGGACCCCGAATTCTTGTCGTCGAACCCTGAACTTCTCTTCCTGGGATCAAGAGGTTCAAACGCGTCGTCGTCGTCACTGGTTTGCTCTCCACCGCTCTCGGTAGATTTCGCTGTCTGACCAGAGAGGAAATCAGCAGCCGATGTCAGAGGATAGCGCCCGGGACTTCCAGCACCATGGCCAGCGCTGAAGCCGAACGCGGACTGTCCGTAGCGCTGAGTCAGGTCCAGCAAAGTATCGTTGCTGATCGATTTCAATAGATTCTCCTCCCCAACGTTCATTTTTGTTTTAGAAAGTTATTTGAGCAGATTGAAACTTATCCTCTGTCTTCTCCGATGTATTCAGGCTTCGTCTAATCGAAGTGGCTATCCCTGTCGAGCAGGCTTTCAAAAGAGTTTTAGCCAGTGAATAAAAAGTGGGTTAGTTATATTTTTACTTGCTAAAACTAATGATCGAACAAGTTAAATCGTAAGACGCATTCAATTATACAGGCCCACAATATATTTGAATAGCCTATGTAAACGAATCCGTGAAAGCTGACGAATCTATTCTTGGCGATCCCTTGCAGTGCGTCTTGCCCTCGCCCTGGGCAGATTGTGACTTGCTCTCAGTCCTGCGTGCGCGTTAGTAGGAAAGCGTAGCCCACTGGGATTAACGATCTGTCCAATCAGGAATGCGTTTTAATCAATAGGACTAAATGCCAGTGCGGTGGCCGCTAATTTCAACAAATAAGCTACAATGACTACAAATGGCTACTCAAGCTATCCGAAATAATTATATTTACCAAATTTTCATCTGCACGAGAGGAACAGTTCTCCATTTTGCTGTGCGTCCCTTCTCATAACATCGACGTTTATATCCCTAATGTGGCTGCTCGTCCTGATTGATATCACACGGAGTAGCAATAGCCTGCTGTTAAAATGAGGGCGTCACATAAGCGTCGGCAGGATTTGTTTGACTAATGTCGCTGGTTTACAAGGGATAAAAGGCTACCAATTCAAGCCGTGAACGAGCCACGTAACCTTTCTCAGTCACCGTTTTCTTCCATAACTTCCAACAAGCACAACATCCTGGAATTTCGTTTTGAATAGCACCATCAGAAGCCTTCGTGCGCCTACACAATTACAAAAAAAAAAAAAAAAAAAAAAACAAAAACAAAAACAAACAAACAAATATCTGGAGATTCAACCGGTAAATAAAATAGAATAATCGAAGGCTATAAAATATTGAGAAAAGAGCTTCCACACGTCGTCCATCGTTTAGAGGCTGAAGAAAAATTGAATAGGGCCTATAGAACATGGGTTTATGAAACGCAAATATATTTCTTACAACGACAGCCTAGCCTCAAATTTTATCAAAACAACAATTTTTCAGATACAGCACGTATCAGTAATTCAGTGGGCTGTGACTTTTTATTTGGTTTTCTGGCACTTTCAGTTTGAAAGGATTCAGTGACAAAGAGAATGAACTGTGCAATGTCAGCCGTTATTGAAGGGTGTTATCATCAAAGTCGGATAAACAGAAATGAACGATCAATTCTAAGATGTCATATTCTTTGCATGTAATGACTCCTTGAAGTCCCTGATGGACAGACGTCACCAGACGTAGGATTTCTTCCCTGGTGATGCTCTGCCAGGCCTGTACTGCGGTCATCTTCAGTCCCTACTTGTTTCAGGGACTATTTGCCTTCAGTCTCCTTTTCAGCATTTAAAATGGACGTTCATTTGAAATATAATCTGCCAACAGTAGTGCTCAGTGAATAATTTCGGTTGAAATGTGTTTCCTACACTCATTCCAGCAGATTGATCTATAGGCCTATTGCTTGTTTATCTGGAGAAAAAGGCCATATTATTTGATGTGTGGTGGGTTCAGCATATTACCTGGGTATGAAGCAACCAAAACTGGACTCAGAGCAAAAATTCCCAAGACTTGGTTTATTACCAACAGTAATACAAGTATGATAAATCTGTTTAACTGTCTCAGTCAATAATTATGGATTGCAAGAGTATTAAAGTTTTAGAAGAGCAAGCACTGGTATGCATGGTGTTTGGGTTCACTCATTTTTATGCTTGCATTTTTTCTATCTTGGCTACATAATACCCACTACTCAATCTGCTCTAGTCACGTGGCTGAAGCTAAGCAGGTGTGGACTTGGTCAGTACTTGGATGGGAGACCACATGGGGAAACCAAGTTGCTGCTGAAAGCGGTGTTGATGGGCTAGTAGGTTGTAATCTCCCCACTGGTAGGATAATCTGCAATGCCTCAGTGCAGTGATGGGGACACGGTACTGAAGGAGTTGCCGTCTCTCAGATGCGACGTTAAACCGAGGTCCTGACCCCCTGAGGTCATTGAAGATCCAATGACACTGTTCGGCAAGAGTAGGGGGTTCCCCGGTGTCATGGCTAAATTCCCAACCTGGCTCTTTCAACCTGCCACCTAATCATCCCCTGATCTAATTGGCTATGCAATTTGTCCTCTCCCTCTCCACCCTAAGCCCCCCCCCCAGGGCTCAATGGGACCTCTCTAGTTAAATAAAGGATAAATAAAATAATAGTGTATGAGTGCGTACAACTTTCAAGTTCCAGGTTTGAATATAACTCTTGGTGGCCAAGTCTCTGTTTTAGGCCTACTGTTTCCCAGCTTACGAAAGTGACACCATGAAATTAATAACACGTTTATGGAAAATGATCAATTTATCAAACGCCAACTAGAAGATTAACATAATTTGCACCTTATTTGTTGTTGTTTATTTTTTAAACATATTTAATTCTCTGTACCACCAACACCCATGTTTGAAAATCATGGATTAATTGAACAGAGAAAAATACGAGCTCAGACAAAACGGTGAGTGAGCAGTGGGTGTTGCGGAATGAACTGATTTCTGTACAGTTGCGCATCACTGACACCACGTGGTTTTTTAAAGACATTACATCATGCTCTCAGGACCAGTTGTCCTTAGATTTATGCGTTCGGTTTTCATCGACTTGTAGGAGAGAAGTTCTCATTTTGAACGTTTTACTTATTCAGGCTCATTAGTGATTATGTACATATTCACAAAGTGTATCACAAATTACAAGACCAATTGAAAAGAGTGAATAATATATTGCCTTACTGGTTCTCAACTACAGTCTTGGGGAGCCACTGTTTTTGTTGGTCTTCATGCAACTACTATTGCAATTTGCAATCTTATGATTCTGTCATTGATTATAATTTGTTTTAATTGCATTTCATGTTTAAAAAGGGGTATTTACCCTCTAACTCCATGGTTCAGAGAAACTGCCATTGAGAAAAAAAAACTCCCAAATTGCTTTATTAAAATTGACTGCATACCTAAAAAATTACTGTTCAAATTAATACTGTGGTGAATTAATGACCTGCTGTTGGTTGCCGCAGACAAGTGTTAAGTTCATTCAATTATTCCTTCGAATTTTGAAAAAATGTATGAACACATAAAAGGTGTGAGTCATTGTCATTTTCTATGTTGTTTAACTCTTCATTATCTAATAAATGATTAGTTTTGGTGACAACAGGTGCAAATTGTTATTATATACATTAAGAATAATGTGCATTGAGTCAGAAATACCCTTCATCCATTGCTTAAGTGTTGGATTGTCACCCCATTTGTAACCACACCTCCCTGCATGCTTCTCTCGTTTACGCACCCATTCCCCAAGTGATTAGTCTCCCTGTTTCCCTTTTCCTTCCCCTTAGTGTCTAGTGCAAATCCTCAAGGAATTCACAGGAGGGTTACAACAAAACAAGTTGATCAGCATTAGATTAGATGGTATTTATTGTTCTTAAATTGTGTTTTAAATTTACAACATTAACAATTGTTCAATATTAAAACAAACTACCACAGACAGACATAAAATGAGCATCAAGTATTTATTAAAAGATTCTAGGACCTCATCTTAGGTAGTAAGATTTACATAGGTATGTAAAATTACAAAATCATAATAATAATAATAATAATAATAATAATAATAATAATAATAATAATAATACATTTTATTTAAAGCACCTTTCTCAGCACTCAAGGACACTTTACAGAGTGATTAAAAACACAACACAGTAGAGAGAGAAAAAAACGACAAAAGTAGCACAAAATTAAAATGAATTAGTGAAGTTACCGAGGATATGCAATTTGAAACAGATGGGTTTTAAGTCTTTAAAAAGGGGTGTATACTAAATGGATAAACCATTTCTCCAAACCTGAGATTATACATGCATCGCAAAAAAACATGTTTAAAAGCAAGCATATTTCATGCCACTGTCGTAATAAAATGGACAGAACTTGGTTTTTCTGCATTTTTTAGCAAATAAATTTTCCTGCGAGACCACAGTCACTCCATTCTTGCCCCATGCCATGTGACTTTTCTTGTTCTCAAAAATCCGTTTTCACTTGAAAGGAAAGATACTTTATGGGAGCCCATTATAATTTTAAGTGCTGAAAAATAAAGTATGAACTATCATAAACACACACACACACACACACAGATGGACGGACACACACACAAACACACACACACCAAAAGAGTCACTGAAATCATGGACCATATAGGTAAACAGGCAGTTTATTTGGCTGAATCTCAAATTCTAAAAATAATTTTAAAGATATATTTCAAACCTATCTTATGTACAATCTACGCATGAATACAAACAGTGCAATGAAAAAGTGTTTTCTCCCTCCCAATTTCCTTTATTTTTGTTTACTTGTCATATTCAAATGTTCCTGTTCATCCAACTAGTTTTATATAAAACAAAGACATTGCTAATAAATGTAAAATGCAGGTTTTAAATGATCATTCCATGTATTTAAGGTCAAGAGTCATTCAAAACCTTTATCACCCATGCAAAAAAAAAAAAAAAAAAAAGAATCGCTCCTCTAATCCTAACAAAAGCTAACAGAGCACTCAATGAAAAGAATATCATGACAACAGTCAAACACAGTGGTGGTAGTATAATAGTCCCGGGCTGCTTTGCTACTTCAGGACCTGGGTGACCATCCACAATTGGTGAAACAAAAAAATTCTGCTCTCTGCTAAAATATCCTGAGGAAAAATGTCTAGTTATTCGTTTGTAACCTAAACCTCAAGCTCAGTTGCGTTATGCAGCAGGACGATGATCTGTAGCACACAAGCAATTCCACTTCTGAATGGCTCAAAAGAGACAAAATGAAGGTTTAGGAGTGGCCTAGTAAAAGTCCTGACTCGAATCCAATAGACATGCTGTGGCACAACCTTAAAGGGCTTGTAATGCTTAAAAATCCTTCAGTATGGTTGAAAAAAATCAATCTGAAAAGAAGAGTGGACAAAAATTCCTCCATAGCAATGGAAAAGACAAATTACCAGGTATTGCAACCATCTCATCACAACTGTTGCCCCAAAGGAATGCACAACTTGTAATAAGGTTTAGGGGGTAATATTTATTTCACGTGTGATATGGGTTTTAACAACTCTTTGCCATCAACAAATGAAATTATCACTAAAAATCAGCATTTTTGTTTACTCATGTTGTCTTTGTCTTGTATTAAAATTGGTTGAAGGATCTGAAACATTTAAATATGACAATGAGAAAAGATAGAAGAAATTGGGAATAATGGAAATACTTTTGCACACCACTGTACGCTCATTTTCTTTAATGCAACCTCAAAATAAAATTTATACAAAGTTTGTACACAGTTTTCAAGTTAAAATAAACAATACACAGTTCACAGCACAAATTATTGAGCACAACATTTTTTGTAACATTTAGATTTAACATTTAGATTTAGCATTTATATTTGAGATTAATAATTTAATATTTACATTTAACATTTACATTTAGATTTAGCATTTAACATTTAGATTTAATATTTAGCATAAAACATTTAGATTTATAATTTAATATTTACATTTAACATTTATTATTTAGATTTGACATTTACATTTTGCATTAACATTTAGATTTAATGATAACATTTAGATTTGTAATTTAATATTTACATTTAGGGCAGGTTAGATTGCCTGATGGGCCAAAAAAGTGTCGTGGAAGTTCCAGAGCAATTTATCTTTCGTAAAGCATAGGTCAATGAGTAAATTATTTTTCTATGCTGAATTTAGCCAATTATTTAGTCGCTCTTAGATCACATGGGAGAGATAAGCCATGTCTTCAATTTCCAATTGATTATTACTATCATTGGAAAATGTATTAATAAAGGAAAATGATTGTACTAGCTAGGATTAATTGTTGTCATAAAGGGATGGATCTTTGCCCCCAAATTCTCAGTTCTGGCACTGGGGCTGGTAATAATAAAGGTGAAAAGTAGTTCCTCAGTCTTGGAGAGATGGAGAGCTCAGACTGATCTCAGTGAAGGTCCTGGTCATCGTTTCTGCTCCTCTCATCGGCACCACTACAACAGACAACAGCTCAGTCACATGGCCTGCAAACCAGCCCCAATACAGACCTGCATCCCACATTATCACCTGATTCTATAGAGGGCCTTTACTTCTATTGAGATTAACAGAACTTCTACCTGTACTGCATTCACAGCACAGCAGGGATATTACTCTGGATCAGCTCTTACCTGAACTCATAAAACAGCAAATAGGCCGAGTTTGACCTTCGCCTCAGCACCGTCCTCTGGTCCAGTTCCACCACCTTCTCATCATCAAATAACAGCCACCGTTCGTCCCGTTGTCGGCTCTCACAGATGTAATGGCCTGCATAATTACACAGAAAAAACTCTCCGTTATATGTTCTCATTGTGCCGGTAATTGTGACGTAAGCATAACTCTGTCAGCGTAGAGGCCCAAGTGCCTTGGTCCTCAGGGGTCCAGATCATTTCACTGCATTTGTTCGATGTGTACTACATTAGGGCCAAATAGCAACATTTTTCAAAAAGTACATCAGGATGTTTTCATATATTAATGATATTGTTTAGAATCATATACCACATGTGTGCACTAAGTCTCACCTATGGTGATGGAAGTCCAAATTAATGCAGAATTAAAATTTAATATTGTTTTATTTACCACTGGGACTTGTGAAAATGTACTGATCTTAACTGTAAAAGCTGTTTTGTACAATTACTTTACATTTCGGTCAGAACTGGAATTACCTGAGAGAAATGCCAACTAGGATATTAGCTTGGTCAATGTATTGACCATGGCAGGAGAAATTGTTTTCCGGAAATATAAAGAGATTGATGTTAATTGCACGTAGGCTAATGTATATTTTTCAAACTAGCAAGCTAGCTGTCCTATGATTTTACATATTGTCAGAGTGACTGTGCATCTTTTGGCCAATGTCAACTCTGATAGCATTGCTATGTTATGAAAGCAGTGTTTAAAGTTTGCAAAGCTGCCAAAATTAAATCTTTTTTTTTTTGTAGCACCACCAACTTTTCACTTTCTTATGTTTCCCTGGGGTTAACAACTGACAACTGCCCTTTCTGTCGGCCACAATGAAGTCTGTATTTTTATGGGCAGCTGTTAATTTCCTATGGCACTTCTGACTGCAGTGGAAAAACCTGTAGCGTAAGCTTTTGCTATAACATGACGTAGCAGGGAGGTTACATTCTGGTGTTAAACACATTTGAATAATATGAAGTAAAAATTGGAAACATGATGCAATGTTTTATAACTACAACTGAAAAGGTTCTAAAACAGTGAGCTGTGATTGTACAGAGTTGGTTATGGGGGTTCCCCTCCCTGCATATTGGAGCTCCCACCAGCAGCAGAAAAAGAGATCGGCGCCGATGTTACTCGGACCATCTGATGGTGTGGGGGCTCCAACAGAAAAATGTGCCCCAGGGCTGACGGCAAACCTGTTCCGCTCCAGAGAAGGGAACTGATCATGTCCTCAAAAGATCTCCTGATCAGACTGCATATACTGTAGGACCCAGCGGGGTGTGCTTTGGGTCTTCAGTGTATCTTACCGTGTCGCATATTGGACCCAATGTGGGACAGGACACTAGTGACTCTGTATTCAGCCTAGAAGACAGAAAGTTGGACCTGAAGTCAGAAGAGCTACAAACCCACACCCTAAACCCCCATCCAAGACTATCATTATTATCCATCAGTGCTCAGCAACCTGCCATTGCAAAGGACAAAAGACTCTCTCTCTCCCTCCCTCTCTCTCTCTCTGTCCTGCCCTCACCATAGAGTAGCTGTCCTCTACTCTGATAGATGAACTTCCCTCCAGAGTGGTCCTCTTCTCAGCTTCAGGGGAGACCAGACAAAACCAAAACACTGTCAGATCTCTCGCCTCATCTTTACTGCAACAGACTGAACACATTTACCCCTGAGTTCTGGAGTCCTATCACTGAGTCACAGGTCTGCAGGGTTACAGTGTCGGCAGGTCTCTGTCATTTCCTCTTAACCAGTGCAAAGTATCTCTCTTTTTTGCCATAAAGAGCCTGATTCAGTGTGTTTTTAAAAAAATATTTTATGACACCTAATTGAGCATATGTCTTGCTGTGTGATGATGATGATGATGATGATGATGATGATATTATTATTATTAGTCCATTAGGCCAGGGCTTATTAGTGTTATTTCTCTGTTGTAAATATATTAACAAGACTTAAACCATCAAGTTTTTAGTTGCGTAAAACTACTTTTGGTAGCTTAAAAAATTGCCTATCACTATCACAGGATTTATTTGCACTTGTCAATGTAGGAAGGACCAGCAAACTGACATAAATGTTCAACACTTTCGCAAAAAATGTGCATGTCGAACGCCTTACACACGCTCAATACTTTAACAAACAGCACTAAAGCACTGCTAGAGTCTGACACTCTGGTGCTAATTTATTATCCACATTACAGAGAAAATCTGCAGGACTGTCTCTCAGGGATAAAATACCAGTACAGGGAGCAGCATCAGTCAGGTGGGTCTTGGGCAGCTCAGGAACAGGAACAGTAGCGCTGCTGTGGGGCTGCAGGCTGAGCTGTGGGGAGATTCGGACCCGATCGTGCAGCTTCACCAGGTGTCCTTTTGTGTTAGCGCTGAAGCGCTTCAGCTGCACGACCAGCACTCTGCACAGACAAAGGGGGGAATTTTTTTATTTACTATTTTTCCAGATACAATTAAAGACACTACGCAACTAAAGTTAGCAGAGCGTTTTACTTCATGTATTTGATGTACTTCTGAATGAAAAACAACATTTTTGTTGGACGGGGATACATAAAAGTTGGGGAGTTTGTCGTAAGTTGCAGTTGGGAGTAGCTTAGCCTGATTTTGATGGTTGGCAATGGCTAACGTTCCTCTAACTGTCGGTGAAAGCAGTAGGACAGCATCAAATAGTTCCAGCCTGGACAGAGATATCACAGCCTGAGGAGGGTTCTCGCTGACATCCGATTTTATGGACGGGATTTTTATTTGTGAGAAAATCATAGCCTTGAGACATTGCAAACAGCAGAATTTAATCCATGGTTGGGACATTCTCGATATGACCGTGAGCTTGAACTAAGAGGGTGAAAAGATTTCCATTTGGAGTATATCATGTCCTGAAATAAGGGCAGACATACACAAAGAAGAACTGAGTGAGAGACAGTGGCGGCTGATCTTACCTGGGAAGTGACAGGAGTTTCTGCTCCATGGTGGCCAAATGCCCAGAGCACCACAGGCACCTACACTCCACCTCACAGCCCTGCAACAGCCAAGCATGGTAGCACTGAAAGCTAAGTTTAGATCACAAAACTCAACAAGACATTCAACCCTCATCTTTCACTGTGAAGCAAAGCATCACTGTCAACACTCTGCTCACAGATAAATGCAGAATCTGTCCCAGATGGACACTTACCATGAAGTAGAGCCCCAAACTGTCCTGAATAGAGCCCCCTGGGACCAAATCCAGAGACAGGCAGTTGTACAGCTCCGTATGCGAGAATTTCTTCCCACAGCTTTTGAGAGGGAACCACAGAGAAAAAGAAATATAGACACACAGGTAGGGATGTCAATTTCATTTGAAGACCACAAAGGAAAAACGATCAGAGTCCTAATTTTGCATTTTTGTATATTTTAAATATTATATACTATTCAAAAAAAGTAGGGGATATTGGATTTACAAGTACCATGAAATGCAGATCATGAGGTCAGGAAGGAAACAAATGACATAAAAACATTAAGGAAACATTTGTCAATTTATTCGAAACCCTGTGTACAGTCAGTAAAGGACAGATTCTCCAGAATAAGGGTCGACACAAACACAGGGTCACACAGCAAATTTACCACCATTGTGAAACAGAGTCAGTAGCGGGTAGACAAGCTCAAATTCGGCGTGGCATACTCCCTAACGAGAGGCGTCCCAGGTCATTTTGGGGAACGTTATTCCATTCCTGTTGCAATGCTGCAGCAAGTTCTTGGACATTGGCACGAGGTTGTTGACGTTGGCGTAGCCGCTGTCCAAGCATGTCCCAGACATGCTCGATGGGGGAAAGGTCCGGACTGAGTGCTGGCCATGGTAATGTGGTGATATTCTGCTGCTGGAGGTAATCTGTAACGATCCTGGCCCTATGACATCTGGCATTGTCATCTTGGAAAATGAAACGGCGGCCATAACGACGTGTAAACGGCACAACATGGGGTGCCAAGATGTTGTCCCGGTAGTACTGCCCTGTGACACGTCCAGCAACAACATGCAAGTCTGTTCTGCCGGCAGCAGTGATGCCTCCCCACACCATTACAGATCCACCCCCATACGGATCATGTCTAATGGCGTTAACGTCATGGAAACGTTCGTTACGTCGGCGCCAAACCCTCCTGCGTCTGTCAAGGAAGTCCACAGTGAACCTCGACTCATCTTAGAACATTACGTTGTTCCATCGGGCGATTATCCCAGCGTTGATGATGACGACACCATTGAGTCTGGCCCTAATGTGACGATCCCTCAAACAGGGAATGACACGAGGGCGTCGGGCGTGTAAGTGAAATCTGTGCAGACGATTCCTGATGGTCTGGCCACTCACTACCAAGCCAGTATCCCTTTGAAGTTGAGACCTTATCTGATTTGCTGTTACCATACGATTTCTCAAGACAATAGTGCAGATGAATCTGTCCTGAGCCTGAGTTGTTGCCCTTGGTCGACCGGATCGTGGTCTATCCTGAACAGACCCTGTAGCACGATGTCTGGACCATAATCTGCTGATGACAGACTGGGAAACATTCATTGCCCTTGCCACAACGACCTGTCTTGTGCCAACTTGTAGCATGCCAAGGGCACGTAACCTCTCCTCCTGTGTTAGACGGCGATGGTCTCTGTTTAATTAACGACTTCAACCACTGATAATCTGATGCTTTCTCTTCAAAAATCTTCCTTTACAGTGGCTCTAACCTTCCAATTCAGAGTCATGTAAATTTGTGGCACAACCCCCTTGATCATCAATAGCATCCCGTGCAGATCGTGAGAGTGTCATTGATGTGTTGGGTGATGAATTTCTTTGGAAATGCTTCCTCAGTAAGGAACTATACAACATGGTTTCGTATCCCTTTGTATATGTGAAAATTTTGATCTCAAAATAAAATATCCCCTACTTTTTTTGAATAGTAATATATTATTATAATATTTATTCTATTTTGTATTTTTTGCATATTTTTTATGTGCTTAGTTACTAAGATCGTTTTGAATTTTTAATTCATCATTTCTCCACAACAAGAAAATGTGACTCTGATCATTTTTTGATTGTGGTCTTCATCTGGGATTGAAACTCAACAAATGAGGTTAAAAATCTTTGTTTTCTGTTTTTAACTGAACGTTTTACATTTTCCAGAGCAAAAAATTCTCAATTCTCAATAGTTCAATTCTTCAGCCAGAAACTCAATCGAACCAGTTGGAGGCATTCGCGGGTGGAGGTTATGGCAAAACGATCATATTATTGGCCCCTGGCCTTTTGACCTCCACGCACTAGCCATAGTTTTACTTAAGTACCTGGCAGTGACCTTTTGGCTGACAAATCACCTGTCCAGCCTGGATTGTGATTGGTGGGCATAATGGAGACGGCTGGGAGACACTGCATATGAGTGGCTCACCTGAGGCACGTCCTGGTGGACCGAAGCTCGAATTCGAAATTCGACTCGATGGTCCTGTTGCAGGGGAGATCTCCTGCGGTTCTCCTCAGGGAAACCTGCGCCTCCTTAAACTGGCAGAGGAGAACGCCGAGGAACTCATGAGCATCCTGCAGAGACAGGGAAAATCCGCGAGGGAAGGAGAGGGAGGTGGGTGTTTGTCACATGGGTTCATCAGACATTATAATATTATTATCCACACAATGGGCCACATCCTCACTCTAGTTTACTCCACAGCCAAACAATGTCCTCTATCGCCCTGTTACACAATGGTTGTCATCAGTAAAATCTGAGGTGATTACTCTCATATCAATGCATCCAACAGAATTTATTTGCATATTGTAGAAAACATTGTGTTCTTGCATTTGCAGTGTTTAGGAAATCTGCGGCCTGCATTCTTATTATCTGCAACAAGAGGAAATAAAATAAAGGATCATAGGATATGTACGTGTGTGTGTGTGTTAGTGTGTCTCACCTGCTTCTCACTCCCGCTGAAGTCGCTGCAGTTCGCTGCAATGCTCTGCTTCAGCGCCCCCAACAGGCTGGTCTTCTGCCTCCTGTTGCTGCTGCTCCTCGCTGCCTGCAGATCTGCAAGACACCTGCAGGAGTGTAATTAGGGAAGAGTTAGGGTAATTAGGGTAATTATGACTCAGAAGAAACCCAGCCTATATGCACAATGGAGCTTCAGGGAGAGGTTTGAGAGCCAATGAAGTCCATAGGACTCATGAGAAGTCCTATGGGCAACATATTTTCAAATAACACTGCTAAAGCGTCAATTTACACAAAATCTTGACCAAAGGGCAAAAGCCACAACTCCTTAAACACCAATGACCATCAGCCAGCACCAAAAAATACAAAAATGTGATGCCCATTACAGCGCTGGTATCTACAGATGTCTGTGACAATAGATGTTGACGTACTTTAGTAACTGTGAGCTCCCGAAGTCTTCTTCTCCCCTGATGTCCTGGGTGAAGGTCGGCAGGCTGAACAGGCTCTGGAGAGTCGCGTTCATGTAACATGAGTTCCCAATGTTGGGTAACCTGTGGCAGAAACGTGAACAAATTCTTACTCTGCTAAAATAAGGAAGTCCAGATTGTACCCGCTCTAAACGGCAATCTCCACACGCATCTCATGAACATTTTGTACTAATTGTAATGTCACTGGACTCTAGGAATCCAAAATATTAAATTAGGGAGAACTGGTGATTTGATTTGTTATACTTTGACAACTGTCTGCACATTACCTTTACAGCTAATCTTACCCAAGTACAGAGTAGTCAAGTGAGATTCTTGGAGTCGCGTCCTGGTCCTCGCTGTCCTCCTGGGATGTCCTGCTGCCCTCCTGTGATGTCCTGCTGTCCAGCCATTCCAGTCTATAGAATGGAAAAAGGAAACAGATAAACAGGCAACTTTTTTAAGGAACTGAGTATCTAAAAAGTAACAACTGGTATCAAAAATGGAATGAAGTGAAAAATTTACCTTTGCTGTCCTGTGCAGTCGATAGTGGATGTTGAACTCTTGACGCGGAGAGAAGCCTGCTGCTCGTCAGATCGAATGTTATGAGCAGGTGCCTTCCTTGCGCAGGTGATGTTTAGGGCTGGTGTTTGCCCTGTACTGCAAACATTACAGGTCAGAACCACCTCCGCGTAGCTTAAGTTCTGGGTTGGGGTCTCGTCCATGTAGCCGATGTTCTGGCCCGGGGTCTCATCCAGAGGATCGAGGGTCAGAACAGCCACTTCCTGGCAGAAATCACTCAGGGTGGTGGACCTTAACGTCACTTTGTTCTTCCCCTTCTTCCTTTTTTTGGTTTGCTGATGATGTTGGTCAGCATAGTCACTGGTCAGGTGTGGTGACTGAGAGCAGGTGCTGGTCAGTGCTGGTGGTGCAGAGATAGAGGCACTGAGTCCCTCTTCAGTGCTGCTGATGGAGGCAGCGGATTCTGCTACGCGGTCAGTGAAGAGCGTTTGCTCCTCAGCACAGCTGATGGGACAAGCCATCTCTTTTGCTCCATTGATGGAAACTGGAGCTTCCTGTGATAATATGGTGATGGAAGTGTCATTCTCACTCTGGATGGAGTGGGACACAGGCACTGGGGTATGTCCCAGCTCTTCAGTGCAGGTGATTTTAAGGGCTAAACCCTGCTCTGCTGGACTATCTGCGGAGTCTGTAGACGAGCCCATTTTTTGTGCTTTTGTCCCTTTCTTTCCCTTCCTCATCGACCACTTCTTGTTCTTCTTCTTCTTAATTTTTTCTGCATGTGCTGCTGAGACAGCCATTGGGGACAGCTGGTCAGTGCTGTCGGGGATAAGGGCTGGGCTTGTTGCGCAGTCTTCAGTAACAGGTGACTGCTCTGTATCATCAGCAGGCTTCACACTGTTAATGGCAGTCGTTGGTTCTTTGAGGGAAATGGAGGGAGCTACCTCCTCATTGTGGACAATTGATTGTAGCTGCTCCTCCTTAGAGACACTGACTGCAGGTGGATGTATAGCAACCGTTGTTTGCCCTTGTTGCTCTCCATTGTTGTTGATGGCTGCTGGCTCTGAGCAGTCAGTCGAAGTAAAATTTAGTTCAGTGCAGCAGATGTTAACAGCCAGCGCCTCTGGGTGGGAGATTGGAAGAGCTGTCGGCTCTGTATCATAAATGGAAGGAGTTGCCGTCTCTGTATGGACAGTAGAATATGTCCGCTTCTCTGCACAGCTGGTAATAATAGCAGGTGTTACTGCACAGTCAGCTATAGGAGTTGAAGTCTCTGTGCAGATGATGGTGGGACTCTGAGCTTCCACACAACTGATGGTGAGGTCTGGATAGGTAATATCTATGTCTGAAATTAGCTCTTGTGTCGAGTCAATTGTTAGCTCTGCCTCTGTTGTGCCTTCTGTGTTAAAAGCAGGCTGTCTGGAGGGGGTAGTAACTGCTTGTTCTTCTGTGCAGTCAACTGGAGGAGCTACATTCTCTGCATCAATAATTGCAGTAGCTGTCTTCATTCCAAAGTCAACGGGAGCAGCCGGTGCCTCTACGCAGTGAATAGAAAGTGTAACTTTGGCACAGTCACTGGCAGGAGATGTTTCGTTTGCGCTGTCAATATTATGATCTAGTTTCTCTGCGCACAGAACAGAAATAGCCGACTCCTCAAAGGAGGTGATGGTAAGGGCTGGCTGCTCGTCGTCACTGTTATGAATTGTGTCTCTTCCACTGTCGATGGTTAAAGACGCCTCAGTGCAGTAGGTGTTAACTGCTTGCTCTTCGGAGTGGGTCTTCAGAAGAGCTAACTCAGTGGCACAGTTGATGGTGATAGCAGGATTGCGTATTTCGTCAATAGCAACTGCCCGCTCTGTAACAGCAGGCTCCATCATAAAGTCGATGCAAACAGTTGGCTTTGCATCATCAACTGAAGGATCTACCTCCTCTTCGTGGTTGGCAGAATGCACCTGCTCCTTTACACTGTCATTGGCTGTAGATGGCTTCACATCAATGACTGTCAGATCTTGTGGCTCTACATCATTCTTCACAGACGCTGGCTCCTCAGTACAGTCCATGTGAAGACCATGACCTTCTGCCCAGTCCAGCACTGAATCTGGCTTTTCCGTGCAGTCCATGGAGAGCGTCGACTTCGTGCAAGAGATGGTGGAGCTAGGCTCTCCGGTTTGGTCAGTACCCAGATCTTCCTCCTCTGCACAAATGAAAGCCAAAGATGGCTCCTCCAGGCAGTCAGTTGTAACTGCTGGCTCTTCTGTGAAGTCGATAACAGGAGTCATTTCCATTGTGACGAAAATTGCGGGAGTTGTCTCCCCTTCACTGTCAAAGGGAAGAGCTGATGCCTCAACGCAGTCAACAGTAAAGGTCTCTTCAGCACAGTCGATGGTCAGAGGTGTTTCTTCTGTGCTGTCAATAGTGTGAGCCGGTTTCTGTGAGCAGCTAAAACAGATAGCTGAGCTCTCAGAGACGGTGATGGAGAGTGCTGGCTCCATGCAGTCACTGATAAGAGCCGCCTCTTCTCCACAGTCCGTGGTCAAAGTGTCCTCACTGCAGTGGGTGTTAACTGCTGGCTCGTCTGTGGCACAGCTGATGATGGTAGTCGGGGGTTCCTCTATACCATCAATAGCAGCTGCTGGCTCTGCATGGTAGATGGTAACTGCAGGTCCTGCTCTGCAGTAGATGGTACCTGCAGGCTGCTCAGGGTAGTCATTATTTAGAGATATCTGCCTTGTATCTCCGATGGTAAGGGGCAACACAGGAGTAAGCTCCCTTGCATGGTCATTGAGAGCACCTGGTTCTTCTTTGTATTTGATAGAAGTTGCCCGTGATGTTTCTTCAGCAGAGACGGTAAAAGTTGCCTCTGCTGGGTTAATTGAAGAAGCCAGCTCTTCATCACAGATGGTAAGGACTTCCTCTTTGGTGCATTCAGAGGTCAGAGTTGACCCCGCGCAGTCAGTGGCCGCTGCAACTTCTCCTGCACAAGTGCCGGTAAGAGTTGTTTCCGCTGCAGAGTTGATGGCAGTATCTGGCTCCTGAGTGCGATCGAAAGCTGTAGCTGGCTTCCTCGGGCAGGTGTTATTCAAGGCCCGTTGGGCAGCAGATTCTGACTTCGCTTTTTTTCTTCTTTTCTTCCCATTCTTCTCCTTCTTCCTGCTCTTCTTCTCATCATCGTCCGATTCCTGCGTCAACGCAGATTCAAAAATTTGAATTCCTCGCTGTATTTTTGCATTGTGTTCCATTTAGCACATTAGGGCGGACTGATAGCATATTGGGCAAATTAAACCTCCCTTGGACTGGAAAAATCTAACATTTCGCAGGTGAACATCAGGTAGATGACATAGCGAGTACGGCTGCTTTGAGATCGCTCCGAATCACGAGCAAGCAAATGCCAAGGCTGCACTAAGGACATTTAGGATCTAAATTTCTGCATTTGATGGAACCTAAATTTAATGAGGGCAGTAACGCTAACTTTTAATGGCTTCTGATGCCATTATGCAGCAGAGCAAACAGATAACAAAATTACTGGGGGCACCAGAATTATTTGCACCCCAGAATGAGAGTACACTAAAAATTCTCCAACCCCAATTCCAAAATATTTGAGACGAAGTGTAAATTGTGAATAAAATCAAAATGCAATGACTTTCAGATCACATGAGCCAATATGTTATTTACAATAGAACATAGATAACATTTCAAATGTTGAAACTGAGACATTTTACATTTTTATCCACAAAATGAGCTTATTCCAAATTTTTGGGCTGCAACAGGTCTCAAAAAAGTTGGGACACAGGCAAAGAAGGGCTGAAAAAGCAATTAATATATTAGAGAATCAGCTGAAAGAAAATTTAGCAAGTAATTATGTTAACTGGCATCAGGTGTGTAACATGATTGGCTATAAAAGGGATGTCTTAGAGAGGCTGAGTCTCTCAGAAGTAAAGATGGCCAGAGGCTCTCCAACCTATGAAGGCTTGCGTAAAAAAATTGTGGAATACTTTAAGAACAATGTTCCTCAACATCCAATTGCAAAGGTTTTGAACGTCTCATCATCGACAGTGCATAACATCATCGAAAGATTCAGAGAAACTGGAAAAATCTCTGTGCGTAAGGGACAAGGCCGAAGACCTTTACTGGATGCCCGTGATCTTCGAGCCCTCAGACGCCACTGCATCACTCACCGGCATGATTCTGTCATTGACATTACTAAATGGGCCCAGGAATACTTCAAGAAACCACTGTTTGTAAACACAGTCCGCCCGTGCAAATCCACAGATGCCGCCCTAAAACTCTATCATGCAAAAAGGAAGCCATTGTTGAGCATGATCCAGAAGCGCAGCCGTGTTCTGTGGGCCAAGGCTCGATTAAAATGGACTGTAGCAAAGTGGCAAAGTGTCCTGTGGTCAGACGAGTCCAAATTTGACATTCTAGTTGGAAATCATGGGCGTCGTGTCCTTCGGGCTTAAGAGGAGAAAGACCACCTTTCCTGTTATCAGCGTTCAGTTCAAAAGCCAGCATCTCTGATGGTTTGGGGTGCATTAGTGCATATGGTGTGGGACACTTGCATGTTGTAAAAAGCACCATGAATGCTGAAAGGTATATAAAGGTTTTAGAGCAACATATGCTCCCCTCCAGATGACATCTATTCCAGGGAAGGCCTTGTGTATTTCAGCAGGACAATGCAAAACCACATACTGCAGCTATTAGAACAGCATGGCTTCATAGTAGAAGAGTCCATGTGCTGAATTGGCCTGTCTGCAGTCCTGATCTTTCACCGATTGAGAACATTTGGTGCATAATTAAACAAAAAGTCCGTCAAAGGAGACCCAAAACTCTCCAGCAGCTGGAAGCCTGTATTAAGAGTGGGATCAAATTCCAATGGCTAAACTCAAGAAACTTGTTTCCTCAATGCCCAGACGCCTCCACTCTGTGTTAAAAAGAAGAGGGGATGCTACACCATGGTAAACAGGCCCCTGTCCCAACTTTTTTGAGAACTGTAGCTGCCATCAAATTTGAAATGAGCTCGTTTTGTGGATAAAATTGTAAAATTTCTCAGTTTCAACATTTGCTATGTTATCTTTGTTCTATTGTGGATAAAATACTGGCTGGTGTGATTTGAAAGTCATTGCGTTTTGATTTAATTCACAATTTACACTTTGTGCCAACTATTTCGGAATTGGGGTTGTAATAGAATACAACTTATAACATCATCGTGGAAACTCATCCACGTATAGTTTTTTCCTGCACATTTTTGTTTTTATATATTCATGCATTTTGGACCCTGAGAGTATGTCCTGTCCTGATTTACATGTTTTGTCCTGCCTACATCCATAGTTTGCCCGTGTTCTGAATCTGCCCGTATGTCTGTATCCTTGGTCCTGATCATGCCTTTTCATTCTTTCATCTGTGTCTTGTGGTGGGGTGCAGAAATAAACACAAAATGCCAAAATGTCAGAAATACTGTACTTTAATAATGTTTGAAATTAATTGAACCAAGCAGATGCATATTCATTTAAATCCAGGTTTCACAATTCATTGCACCCCTAAATATCATTGTAAATAAAACACCAAATCTGAAAGAGGAATGAAACTCATCTTTATTTATTTTCATCCAAGCTTTGAGGAAGTACACTGTGTCGTATCACCACTTCCTCTTACTCCGGGGTATAAAAGTAAGGTAACATGTATTCAAAGCCCGCGGTCATTCAGCACAATGAAGAAAACAAAAAACTGGTGGTTCAAAAGAGAGCACATCGTAAGCCTTCTTAAATCAGATAAAGGTCCGTAAAAGATTTAATATGACACCGACCACTGTCAGGGTAATTACTGAAAATTTGAAATGTGTGAAACAGTTGAAAACCACACCGGTAGAGGAAGTTACTGCATTTTGCCCCCCAGGAAAGGAAGGAGAGCAAAAAATCCCCGAGTCACAATGAAAGAGTTGCAGGCCTTGGTGGCATCATGGAGGCACTAGTCTCAAAAAGCACCATCAGATACCACCTCCATGGCTGCTGGATTGACTCACTCAGAGAAGGTGCTGCTTTCAGCACAAGACTGAGCACCACAGCAGGGGATCTAACTCAGCCGCACCAGCGCTGACGGGCCAGCAGCCTCCAGACAGCAGCACATAACTGGCTTTGAGCTGCTCAGGGACATGAGAGGGGTACAGTTGGTTTGGGTTAGCAAAATCTTTTGCTCAAGCGTCACCTAATGGGAATCCGGGTGCTCCTTTAGTATCAGTCAAAGCTAGTTCATGTTTATGCACCGCCCTCCCTCTGAGCATGTGCAGTTTGTAACTTCGAGAGGAAAAAGTGGCAGCCGACAGACGCGTTTCAGAGCTGAACCATGAACTGTCTGCACTGTCTGTAGATGACAACATGAGTCGTGCACGAGCATGCTTGTTCATAGTCGTTGATTGGACATTCCAGATATGGGTGGAATTGGAAATTCTACATTAATTAAAAAAGAAAATTTACCTCCATCAACACAGGCTCTTTGAAAAGGTTGCAATAAGAGAGCCTTTCCTGAGTCCAAGACACACGTGCAAATGCTTGAAAATTGTCACAGGTTTTTTTAATATTATGATTGGACAAAGGTGCTGGGTCAGATGAGACTGAAGTTTAACCTGTTGTTCAGACGTATCGTGGCTCTCCATGCTCTCCTGAGATGTCAGCACACACACAGTTACATACAAGCATGCTTTTGCACATTTTGCTGCATGGAAATCCCGAATTCTGATGGGATTGGAGATGCTATTTTTTCTGACCACATATCCATGAAAAAACTTCCTGCAGCAACAATTGGCATCACTTAATTCACTGAGGAATTTGGGCTGCAGATTGACCAAACTAGGTAAGATCATCTTATTAAAATACAACAGCACAATGCCATAATGCATGCAAATACTGTACATAAATTCAGACAACAAACGCCAGGTAAAATGTATGTTTTCCACCACTGGCACATAAATAGACTACCTAAATGCTTGATAACTGATAATTGTTGAAAGGTCAAGGATATTTTTGATACAGTAAGTTGTATATCAAGTGTGTTGCAAATCTGAAGCATATTAGTGAATATTATGCAATATATTATTGTTGGTATTTCAGGCAGAAAGTCTGACCTACAATGCAAGTGTAAACAACTACAAGCATGTAAAAGCATCCCACTTGCTACTGGGAGCCTGACACCTTATATTGTAGACGACAGCAACCACCTTATATGACCATTGTAACAACCTGGTTTACACACTCTAACAAAAATTTACACCACTGAGAGTGAATGGTTTGAACCCAGGTGTAAACGATGTTGGTATTGTGTGATCGTCTGGGTGTATAATATCGTCTTGAAAAAGACTGTTGTTGGCATCTGACGTTTCGACAACCTGAGCCGAAGTCATCTTCAGAGTGAGGAAACGAACAAATAGACAGAGACGGTATTGATACGTTTGGTTCAATCAGACACTCGTTGTCAGACACTCCCTACACCATACAACAGACTAATTAACGAGTTAAAACACACCTGCAACACAATGAGTAATGCCTTCACACGCACCGGACATTCATTTCAACAATATTTCTGATTGAACCAAACGTATAAATACCGTCTCTGTCTGTTTGTTCGTTTCCTCACTCTGAAGATGACTTCCGCTCAGGTTGTCGAAACGTCAGATGCCAACAACAGTCTTTTTCAAGACTATATTATACACCCGGATGATCACACAATACCAACATTATTTACAACACTATCGTAACCAAGGACAATCACCGTAGCCTCCTATCGCTAACACTCTAGCAACCACACCATGACACGTAAGTGACTATAAGTTAACATTGTAGTGACCACTCACAAATACCCTAACAACTACCCAGAGCACCATAGCAGCCACCAAGTAATTCCATACTAACTTCCTAGTAAGGTACAACCAGCTCATGAAAATTGCTGCACCTTTTACACCTGAAGTACGACTGTGCTGCGAGTAAGGGCATCAGCAGCCACAACCTTGCGTTTTCATTTGGAAACGTTTTATTTTCATTCAAATTTAAAACATGACTGAGACAAAATACTCCAAATTTCAATGAACGCTTTAAATGTTTCCAAGGAAACACAAGATTATTTTTAAATGTGAATTATTTACTCTTGTTTTGGCAGGGAAGATACCCAGCATCTTGTGATACTTGTGGTTGCCAACCTCATACATACATTACATGTGATAGATTTGCAGCAAAGTAACGTGTAATAACTTTAATTAACATTATAATGAAGTAGAATTGCATTACTACCCCTAAAATGAAAAGCTTTGCTTATAAAGGGCAGAAATTATTGCAGAAATCTGACAATAAAAGGAAGTGCCTTGAAATTAAACTTGACATCTGCAATTTTGCCAGATGTTTATCGTTTATTTTCAAATATGCTTGAATGCTGAGAGCCAAAATAACAATGTCAATCCCCAAACTTTTTGTAACCTGGACTCAGGCACCATATTACATTTTGACAGGCAAAAATGGTTATGGAATACTTTCGGATTTTTTCATCAACTGCAGAAACATCATATACTACTCTAAATTAGCAAAAATTGTGGAGTACTAATTATTTGTTGGTTATATGCATTATAAATGTTTTTTGTTGTTTTTTTGTTTCATGGTTGCTACTATATTTTACTTGAGATTCATCCCAGGTCTGTATATTACAAAAACATGAAATCGATACTAATATACATGAGGGTAATAATAATAATAATAATAATAATAATAATAATAATAATTAGTGGGTACTCACCGGACGACAACAACACAGCAACGAAAATCTCATTTTGGAAAATGATGTCGTCACCTGATAGTAAACACTTTATATACATATGCGTCTTTCAAGAATAATTCTAAACCTTCAATGCTTCTCTGCGGTTGGTTGATCTTGCATTGTGTTGCCTGGAAGCGGTCACGTAAATAAAAACTGTTATTTACGGAATTAATTACAGCTTGTCCTTTCCAACCGTTCATATTTCTACGGTGTTATGTAGACCATTACACTCACTAAAAGTAAAAAGAAAAAATAATTTTGTCGCCTACTAATTATTCAATAAAGTAATGCCATCACCATAGATATTACGCTTCATTTGCTCGTAGAACTCAAGCTAAAACATCCAAAACATTCGGAATGACGATATCTCCTTGGTAACGTTCGCTGATAGGCCTAATTTTTTTCTGTTGCGATCAAGAATATCCCCGTTTCATGACAAATAAATCCCCTAACTGTTTATCCAGTCCGATGTTCTGCGGATTCATTGAAATTTACAGTAAAAATCAATAAAAATGCAAACAAAACATTTCATACAATTAATTTGGAAAAATGAATTTGCCACCTGTATGAACAATTCAATTCAATCATTCTGCAAATTCACACTTAAAACCATTGCAGTAATGAGGAAACATTTGCGTTATTGTGGGCTTCTTACCGGGGATTGGCGATGGAACCGACACATTTTCTGAATAAAAATTTAATTGTCCTCAGAAAATTGGCCTCAGGTATCGCAATGTGAGTGTGAAGGAAAGCTGCGTGAATGAGGGAGAGGATTTTATGAAGCCTTAACTGTACAAATGAATACATCAGAAAAATGAACTAAAGTGTTGGATCCCATAAAGCTGAACTAGACCAACAATAAGAAAAGAGAAAGTGTGTCAAAGTCCCCAGGTTCTGTTTAGTAAGTGGCCATAACTGTGCATAACTAAATATCCAGGCAAGACGGACACTTGCTTCAGCAAAGTTTCGACCAAAAGGAAGGCTAGAGGCAGTGCTTAACTGCCTAATGTTGGACAATTTTTTTTTTTTTGCATTCCAGAGTGCTGTAATATATAACAACTTGAAGCCAATACAGCAAATCCAAACTCAGCGCTGCCCCAAAATCCCCCAGGATGTGTCTGAAAAGAAGAAAATGCAGATATAGCACCATTTAAAGAAGGAACTGCCGTATCAGTACCTTCAGTTCAAAGTTGTTGCAGACAATCAGCATTTGAAGGAGTTATTTCCATAAGTGCTCAATTTCATGTTGTTATGACTTGAAAATCACAACAAAGAGAACCAGCAATGACAACTTATACAAATTTATTCTTCACTGATTAGGTCCTAAAATTTCTATAAATAATCCACTGTGTAATCTTATAATAACACTCTATTGCCACTATGAAACTCTCATCCAAAGAAAAAACCTCTCCAACTGACCAAAGTCACAGCATTTATACAGACTAGGAACATTCTGGAAAGATCTACTGGATTCCTGGGTGATCGGGCCTTCTCCAGGTAAGAAGATGCTAGAAACTTCTAGAAAGCACTAGTCTATTTCATCACAAACACGTGGTATTGCATCAGACCATGTGTTTCTACAAATGGACTGTTATACAGACATACCAACAGAGGGTGCTAAATGATGAACAAAATAAACAAATAGCTGACAAGTAAGGCAGCACAAATAGTATCTAACAAATCGCCATTTATAAATGATATACAGTGCTGTACGTAAAATACTCATACATAACAATATTCATTAAAAATCAGATAACACTACAAATCCATTCTTTCATTGATGAGGAATAAGCCCCATAAGCTAATTTTGGCCAAGAAGCACTCAATTACAATATAAAACGAGCAGTGAATTAGAAATTCCCCGATAAGCTACTTCTAGCGGTGACCAAGTCCAGTCTAAATCTTCTACATGTACACAAATCCAGTCAGCCAATCAAAGCACAGCATAAAAAATTGGTTGGCCAATAGCAGCCACTTTAGCTTTCTTACCTAACCAAAATGGCTGACTTTACAGACCAGGGGGGTGTACTATGAAGCTGGCTTTGTGACTAAGCCTGACTTTAAGCTTAAGTAAAACCTGGAGCAGCTCCTTTTACTTCCGTCCATGTTCCAGATTTGAAGAGGTTCCTGGTTTTACTAAGAGCTGAAATCAGGCTTAATCACAAAGCCAGCTTCGTAGTATACCCCCAGGGGTGTGTGTGTGTGTGTGTGTGTGGGTGTGGGTGTGGGTGTGGGTGTGTGGGTGGCCTCAACTCAAAAGAGCTAAAAAAGACCCAGGCAGCCAGATACATGGGCTAAAAACAAGTGAAAAAGAAGTCTGGCAAAAGGTCATCTTTTTTAGCTGCTTATTCTTTGGCTGAACTTTCTAATTACCACGCCGCATCTGTATCGATGACGAATGAAGTCTTTAAACCTGTTTGGATGGTGGTATTGCCCATTCATAATTCATGGAGACTGTTTTTCATTGTGACCTTTGTTCAGCTGCATTTACCTTCCATCTCACTGTATATATCTTCCGTTCATTTTGTTCAAGAAACTTTTTGACATCCATGACTATAATACACTAGTATGACTATATTTGCTGTTCATTTTCATTAGAAAGTGATGTGTTTTGTTTTCAAAAAGATGCTCTGTTTTAGTACACTGAAATAATAAAATTTAATGCTGTGAATTTTTTAAAGCGAGTTCAATGTTGAGGCATTCGCTTCTAAAAGTACTGAAGTCCGCAGACTGGTGTTTGAAATATCTGGGTGAAGAATCAAGATAGAGGCTAGAAGGTCCTCTAATATGTAGTAAGACATCTTTTCTGATATTTCATTACATTTACATCAGCTTAACATATGTGACATGTGGCATGTGACATGTGACAAGTCGTCAAATTCATAAAATCTTGTTTCTCTGAAAAGACGCAAACGGACTTGCGCACTTCTGGAAATCAACCCTTCATTTCCTAGTGTGTGAGACTTCTGCAAAAAATGTGGGACACAGAGAAGTCGATGCTAAAAGGCCTAAATCCCCTTAATTCTCGGATTGAGAACTTATCAGGTCAGTAACACTCAAAGTTAAATGTGTAACCCTACGTTCAGTAATTTTACCACTTTGAATATATTTGCTATCATAAAGCCTATAGTTTTATTGGTGTTGATTTTAAATAGAAAATCAAACAGCCTCAAACAAACAGTCGAATAGGCCTACAATAGTTTTTAAGCGTTTATATGTAGGACACTAAGTAGCCCAATGTTCATTTGAAATATAATCTGCCAACAGTGGTGCTCAGCGAATAATTTTGGTTGAAATGTGTTTGCTACACTCATTCCAGCAGATTGCTTTATAGGCCTATTGATTGTTTATCTGGAGAAAAAGGCCATATTATTTGACGTGTGGTGGGTTGAGTATATTACCTGGGTATGAAGCCACCAACAATGGACTCAGAGCAAAAATTCACAAGGCATGGTTTATTACCAACAGTAATACAAGTGCTATACCTCTGTTTAACTGTCTCAGTCAATTATAATGGATTACAAGAGTATAAAAGTCTTAGAAGAGCAAGCACTGGTATGTATGGTGTTTGGGTTCACTCATTTTTATGCTTGTATTTTTTTTAGCTTGGCTACATAATACCCACTACTCAATCTGCCCTAGTCACGTGGCTGAAGCTAAGCAGGTGTGGGCTTGGTCAGTACTTGGACGGGAGACCACATTGGAAAATCAAGTTGGTGTTGGTGGGCCAGTTGGTTGCGCTCTCCTCTCTGGTAGGATAATCCGCAACGCCGCAGTGCAGTGATGGGGACACTGTACTGAAGGAGTTGCCGTCTTTCAGATGCAAAGTTAAACCAAGGTCCTGACTCCCTGAGGTCATTAAAGATCCTATGACACTCTTCGGCAAGAGAAGGGGGTTCCCCGGTGTCATGGCTAAATTCCCAACCTGGCTCTTTCAACCTGCCACCTAATCATCCCCTGATCTAATTGGCTATGCAATTTGTCCTCTCCCTCTCCACCCCAAACACCCCAGGGCTCAATGGGACTTCACTGGTTAAGTAAGGGATAATGTAGAGCGAGCCGGTCACTATAGAGAAATAAACACCGACAGGGTGATGTAGGACCCCGACGCGAAGCGGAATGCGTTCGGTTTTCATCGACTTGTAAGGGAGAAGTTCTCATTTTGAACTTTTTACTTATTCAGGCTCATTAGTGATTATGTACATATTCACTAAATGTATCATAATTTGCAAGACCAATTGAAAAGAGTGAGTAATATATTGCCTTAACCACAGCGACTACTATACTAGTTCTCTGGTTCTCAACTACAGTCCTGAGGAGCCACTGTTTTTGTTGGTCTTCATGCAACTACTATTGCAATTTGCAACCCTACGATTCTGTTATTGATGTTAATTTGTTTTAATTAAATGCATTACACATTTAAAAAGGGGTATTTACCCTCTAACTCCTCAATTTAGGAAGAACTGCCATCCCTGCCATAGAGAACAAAACTGCCAAATCCAAACTGTGTTACATTGCTGAATTGAAATTAACAGCATAACTAAAAGATTACTGATCAAATTAATACTGTGGTGAATTAATGACCTGCTGTAGGTTGCCACACACAAGTGTTAAGTTCATTCAATTATTCCTTCAAATTTTGAAAAAATATATTCACACATGAAAGGTGTGAGTCATTGTCATTTACTTTGTTGTTTAACTCTTCATTATCTTATAAATAATTAGTCTTGGTGACCACATGCACAAATTATTATTATATTCATGAAGAATAATGTGCATTGAGTCAGTAATGTCCAAAACAAAAAATAGGCCATGCTCATTGCAGTCAGATTCTACTGTTTTACCACTCCAATTGTGCTTTAAAATATACACTCCAGAAGAGTGCTCTAATCCATGAGAAATCTAAAGATTACAGCCCTACTGTGATTTACAAAAAATTACATCCTCTAAAGCAGACTTGAATTCTTGTACAACAAAAGTCACAATTAGATTGTTTAAGAAATAAACATATAGCTTTACATTTGAGGTTCTGTCTCATTCTCTTGACATTAAAAGACGCAAATAAATAAGGACATAAACAGAGTAAAAATACATCAATTTCCAGATGTGATTAATTCTATTAATTGTTCAAATATGTTTATATTTATTGCCCAGGACCTATTCCATGAGGTCCATCATGTGAAGCCCATAGGCAATAATCAAGCAATATTCCTTGGTAAAGGCAGGCCATGGAGGTACTGCAGTTCTCCCCAGATGCACTGGATGGGGATAAAAAATTCTGAATCTCATCAAAGCATGTATCTATGAGCCGTAACATTCAGTATTCAGGTGCACTCGATAGGCCCTGCCGCCCAGGACACTTCCATCAAGCTTCATATTTGATAATTTGCCTCTGATACATCTGTTGGTATCTATGGGCTGATTTTAGATTCATTGCATTTTTCTTTACCGTGCTACACTTCTTTGCATTCAATAGCACAAATAAATTAAAAGTTAAATATTTTGCAACTTTGAACAAATGACCATACTCAAAATATTGAACGAATGATTATTATCCAAATATGCGAGAAAACATTTGCAACAACATAAACACATTAAAAATCAGCTCATGTTCCTCCCACTATGTTACAAATGTGGTAAAATACCACTGGTGCTACTATCCAGACAAGGAATCAGATGCAGAGAGAGATACAATCCAATAGCAGGGTTTATTGATAGGAATACAGTACTGACAGATACGGACGGAGCCCTGGGTATCAGGGGATAGTTCAGTTCAGATGGTAATGAGGTTGAAAAAGGGGGGGTGTGGAATCATTTTAATATTGATTTATTTGCTTTATTATTAATTGTTTATCCTTGCTTGCTCTTGCTCATTTTTAGGCCTTAGTTGTATATTTTTGCCTGTTTTTGATTAACCTAGGCCTTGCGTAGCCGTAGTTTCCATAAATCTGACCAATGCGTCATTGCCTATGGTTTATCTGGAGCCATGCGGTCCTGACGGACCCTAACAAGGTCAAGATGTTTTGTTTCTCTCTTAAGTTTATGTGTTCTCAGAAAAAGGAGTACAAGGAGAGCCTGGGACGCCAAAAAGATAAGCTCAGGAGATGATAAGAAGAAACCACCTGCCTCCTCTAAGTTGTATACGCTTACCTCAGGGTCAGCTTTACGTGGGCTGCGTGCGTCTGCAAGAACATTCCTGTCGATACCATGATGTGTAAATCAGCTCGGGGGGAGGAGGATGTCAAAATGTACTCTTACTTAAACATCAGCAAGAAAGAATGTTCTTTATCCTTGTTCTTGCCTGTAACGAGAGTTCTTGCCTGTAACGGGGATCCTATTTTGCTGCAAAATAGTAAACTGGATATATATTTATAATTCTCTCTGCATCCGTCGGAGTTCTTCTTGAGAAGGTAACACCAGGAATATAATTTAAAAATTCCCACCACGGGGGGCACGGTGTTCATGCCTGGCCAGTAGCATTGCAGGGCAGAAGCCTGATGGAGATCAGCCTCACCAGCGTAAAGGCAAAAAGGCGAATGCGCTGGCTGTTCTGTGGTGGGCCGCCAAAATCAGCATCAGTGCTTGCACAAACTCCCAGATTCTGAAGAAAAAATAGTGGAGTGGTTACACTTTATTTTTGACGGTAACGCCCCAATCCACGTCAGCAAGAACCTCCTGGTTTGTGCAAACCACTTTTTACCAGACTCTTTCACAAATTATGGACAATATCAACAAGGACTAGCTACCAAGCTAATTCTGAAAGCTGGAGCAACCCCAACTGTACCAGACAGCACTGCTGACGAGAGAGCTGTAAGTATTTGGGCATTGCATTTAACCCTTACATACTGTTCTGGTTAGGGAATTTTGAAACTGTCAAACTGTACATTCAATGTCTGTGTGTATTTTTTATGGGACAGCTGTGACAGAGTTCAAGGGGGGTCTTGACACTGTCACGAGAACTGTTTGTAGTCCCACCACATTTTTCCAGGTTCCCGTAGAGACAGGCACCTGCTGGCCTTTGAAGTGTCGTGAGGGAATCTCAAATCAGTGAAATAGTGAAACACCATAGGAGTGATCATATATGATACACATAAGGAACAGAAGTCATACAGAGGTCAGAGGGTACCTTGACACAGACTCAAGAACTGCATCTGCAAGCTCTTGTAATGTAACAAAATAATCCAAAAATAAGCAAATTAGTATCAAGTTGGGATGGGAGGGTTATGGGCCCTGATCAACAAGTAATAATAGAAGCCAACACAGGGTACAGAAGAGGAGGGGATGCAATTTCTGTTCTGGAACAAAGGACTGCAACACAGGGACAACCTGCTGCAAATGTGGGAAATCCATCTGCAAGTTCCTCACATGCAAGGCCTCCTACCACTGCTTTCAGTGCACAGACTAGTTTACTAGTTTGCCATAAGTATTTTTTAATGTTTTGTGTTCTGAATGTCAAATGATGTTGAGTAAATATTGATAATTGTGATTCTGTGATTTTTAAAATTGTGAATTTTATGATATATCAGTGAGGACAGCGTTTAAAAGTTGAAATGGTTATGTGGTTATATTATAAACTCTAATGGTTCCAGAATGTTCTTGCCATTTTCACTTTTTAAAAAATCTATTTCAGTCATTATGGCTGTTGTCTTTTCATGTCTTAGGTAAAACAGGATATGATATTGTGTGATATTAGATTTTTTTCTCCAAAAATGAGTGTTGTACAATCTGAAAAATAGACTCTCCTTGCTCTCTGAAACATCAATTAATGATTAATCATCCATTTACTAATGTCAGATAGGCTATTTTTACATTCAAAATAGCTGTGTAGTTCAAAATTTAGTGTAGGCACTTATTATGAGGATATCCTGTAGGGCATCAAATATAATCAGTGTGTAAGGGTTAAAAAAAATATTCAACGTTTATTTAACTTTCTAAATTTGTACTGCAGGGTTCGTCTCTGTCATTGATATGAACGCTGGGTTACTCCCACATGTTAGTTTGCGTGCAGTGCTACTTAAAACGCTCCTGGTTAACTTATAGGCAGTACTTCGGATCGGTATGCTTGTGTTATTTTGGTTAGCATCAAGGTGGTAGTTTATCATAACGTTACCTGACCATAGCTGCAACAGTTAAAGCTAACCAGAGAGGCGTTGTATGTGTCTGCAAAGTTGGGCTGATATTAAAAGGAACCCCAACTATAATGACTTGTAGGCCTTAATAAGCCACAATTTTTCTCTTATACTAAAATATGTTGTTACAAACGCATAAAATATTGTCATTGCTTAAAAAATCCTCAATGTTTAGTACATATTTTTACCTACGGGGACCGCCATTATTTTACGTGCGCAGTGCACTCTGGGAGTGATGACGTAAAAAAGTTGCACTCGGGAGAAGAGCTGTTTATGCCAACGTAGAATTAACCTGCCGTTGAGAAGAAGATACTGTAATGCCACATTGTACTGCTTTTGGCTGCAATTTCCAGTAAAAAGGCAACAAGGCTAAAGATGTAAGTCTCCACAACTTCCCTACTGATAAGAAGAGGAGGAGGGAGTTGGAAAATGCTTGTGGACGAACACAACTTCCTAAAGACCCGCGGCTCTGTTCTCGCCACTTCTCACCTGATGCATTTGAGGCCTTTAGCCGACCACAGCTGCTAAAGGAGCTGACAGGAGCTAACGGTTCTAAACGGAGACTAAAAGCAAATGCTGTGCCGACAGTTTTCCCACACAAGGAGTATAAACGGCCTCCGGAAGTGAGTGTAATGCGCTCTCAAAAACGCCTAAGACAGGAGCCGGTGGACGGTCTCCTGCTAGCATGTAAACAGCCCACTCCAGCAGCTGCCACTTCTGAAGGCGAACCATCAGACACGCCAGTGGTCATGGAAGAAGCTGACAATCCACCCGTTCATTCAGTTCAGCAATCCGTAAGTGTACAGTGTTCCCAAAGCACAAGACAGTGGTGGATGCTAATATCTGAAATTATTGATATTGGAATACTAGGGGTGCAACGGATCAGAAAACTCACGGTATGCTTATTCTTACCTCGAACAGCTGCTGACAAAAATTGGAGCTCCTGACAACAAACACTTTCCCCCTCGGTTGTCATGGCGATGCAGTTGTTGCCCTGACACCACTGAGTTTGCCCCGCTCTCGCCTCATCACGTCTCCTCTAGTCTTCATTTTGATGCTCGTTTTGGTTATTTTCTGTGTTTTCCTCCTCGCTAACGCTCGGGCGCTTGGGTTCAAACTGAAAAGGCTGAATAGATGTCATTTTTCTCTCTGTAGAGTCAGAACTACGGTGCCGGCGAATTGACAGAACTGAGCAGAGCAACCATTTTTGCGACGTAAACAACAATGGCGACCTACAAGTAAAATTATTTTTTGAAATTTACAAAAATGAAGACATCTAGGATAGTTTCTGACTCACATTAATATGACTGATACCAACATTAATCTTATGAAGCCTACAAGTCATTATAGTCAGGGTTCCTTTTAAGGTTGCAGTCAGGCTTGACCAGAGTTAGGTTTTGCAGAGCTTGGGGTACGTGTTTGGGTTTGTTTACAGCATCTGTGAAATGACAGCTTTACTTATCCATGACTGGGGTCAGCCCGGCACTTTGCCATTGTGTGGGCTAGCTCTCTGCTACTGCGGTGAGAGCAATCGCGAAACACACAAGCTATAACGTGTCTGGTATCACAAACGATTTCTCTGCATTGATGTGGCGGAATTCTATCCCCCTTTAAAAAGCTGAAGCCGAAAAAAAGTGGAGATTGGATGAGGAATTCTGTCCAGTACAAGTTATCAATTCGCTAGCTCCACATAAGCAACGCTTACACTGTTTGTGTGTTCTTGCTACAAGCTCATTCAGTAGCTAGGTGTCGGAATTATGTTTCGTTTAGGTAGAAATGGTCATCAGGAGCTTTTAGTGAAGTTTCTTCTCGATAAGTGGGTATATAACATGGCAAGGCAAGACAGTTTGAGCAAAACACTAAAATTTCAACTTACCACCTCATTGACATTTGTGGTATTATCCTCTGCGGTGTGTACCCGTGTTTAATGCCTCCGCCCCTCTAGAGGGGGGAGCGCTATGTTTGCTGACAACCCTGGCATGCCCTTGGCTAATGGGAAGTGTTGAATAAATCCGGGTTCAGTCCATGCTGAGCTAGCAAGCTATACAGACGTGTTTTGTGTTAAATGCTGACCAGGTAACACAACATGGTGTCAGAAGTGGCTGAATAGGACTCATGCCAACCCTCAATCGGTGCGTACACCTGGGGATTTATATATTGAGAAGCCAAACAGTTTTCCGGTGGCGACAATCGCGTTTCTCCTTAACAGACAGTCTGCGCATTCGCACCACAGTGAAAAGCTACCGCTACGTAAACGAAAGACGGTACAGTTTTTTTTTTTTTAAAATTTCTCGTGTCGCTTATACCAGTGAATAGTACTTTAATTTTTCGGGGTTTTTTTTCTCTCGTGTTCGCATAATTTTTTTGCCATGACGGACAAGATGGAACAAGCTTTTTTCCAAATCGACCCGCCATCGGAGTTTGACTTTACCCGCCCAGAGGAATGGCCGCTCAGGATAAGCGGATTCGAGCACTTCCGACAGGCATCGGGATTGGACAAACAGTCACTGGACAAGCAAGTAAACACTCTGCTCTGCGCCATGGGACTGGAGGTGGAATCCGTTGTCTGCTGCAGAGACACTACCGCTGAACAGTTGAAAAACTACGAAACGGTAAAAACTGAACTATCCAAACACTTCATCCCGGGCAGAAATTTAATCTTTGAAGACGCGCGGTTTCACAAGCGAGTCCAAGAAACGGGCGAATCGATTGACAAATTTATCAAAGCACTGTATGAACTGATAGAACATTGTGAATACAGCCAGATACGTGATGAACTCATTAGGGATAGGCTATTGGTTGGTATCGCGGATGCTAAATTATCAGAAAAGCTGCAAATGGACCCAGGTCTTACATTAGAAAAAGCGAAAACACTAGCCCTTCAAAATGAGGCTGTTAAGAAACAATTAAGCCCGCTACAGAATGCCAACGTGACTGATCAGACAGTGGATGCAGTGGCAGCAAAGGGCAATACCTTTAAAAATACAAACTTTTCACGTTCAGGTACTAATGAAAATGCCTCTCAGGAGGGGAGGATTCTGAAACCCCCCATCCATGCTGCAAGGCAATGCGGATGGTGTGGCAGGGGCTCTCACAGCAGACAATCGTGCCCTGCAAAAGATGTTATGTGCAGGAATTGTCAGAAGAGAGGTCACTTCGCTTCACTGCCCTTCAAAGGTAAAAGACCGTAACTCGCCAGAGTGTGAAACTGAGAAAAATGACTTTAAAGTTTCTGCTTTGTCCAGACAAAAGTGTTGTAGGTAGGATACTCAAAATCTGGCAAGTAGTTGTTGTAATGAAGAAAAGAGTGTATACAAAAAATCTTGTGCTCAAGTCTGACCTTTGACCCTTATTTGTCAGTTATGTACTCTGCCTTTGCATCATGTTCTAAAATTAAGGAGTCGTGCAAAGGCAAAAGGCAGTAACTTGCATGAATTCAATATTTGGTTGCTGTTTTCTGAACACAAGACCATTATAAGAGCACTTACCTCAGGTCTAACCATCATGACATTTTTTGCATAATGAAGAATGAATTAGACACATTTCATTGCTGCTATACAGAGCTGTGGTGACATTACATCATATCTTCATGATAGAGAATAGCTTCAGTTTGGTGCGCAGCACCAGAAACAGAATGCCAGCAGATAAGTTACTCTGCATTATACAGTATGAATAAGTACAGGAAATTATTTGTAATTATTAGAATAACAATTTAATTGTTAAATACAAAGCTTAATAATTAAATACAAAGCTTTAATATGTATTAAAATTCAGGGATGTACTTAACACTCCTCAAAAAGAATTAGCAGAGGTGTATAAAGTACTTGAAAAAAATAACTAAGTAATAGTAGAAGTACCATAACTGAAAGTTACTTAGGTAAAAGTTGAAGTCACCCATAAGAAAATTTTGAGTAAAAGTCTTAAAGTAGCTCACATTTTATGTACTTAAGTACCAAAAGTATTTTGTGAAAAAATATACTTAAGTATCAAAAGTACAAGTACAGAGTATTTTTCATAGTACGCTTAGAAAGAAACAAAACAACCACACATTGTCCTCTCCTTGTTTTCTTTAATCAACTTTCAGGTGAGTGAAAGTATTCAAAAAACAAACAAGCAGTCTCTGCTTTATATACTTCTTCTTCTTTTTCTTCGAGTGTACTGGCGGTTTAAAAAAACCACTATAATTGACTATAATTAATAGTAGAATGACATAGGATCAATACCATGTCGAATTTTTGCTTCAGAAAACTGATTTCTCTGAACTACTAATTGAGATACCATTGGCTCACTGTAGCTGAAGTGGTTGGTACAGAGGACAATGATTGTTTCTGTAGCAAGAGATAATTTTTTTTGAACTGCTGGATGGATGCAAAGGGCAAGTACAGTACCAGTCAAAAGTTTGGACACACTTCGCTATTGTCAACAGCACTCTGATTTTAGAGAAATGTAAATGGCTTAACTTCTCTATATAATCTCAGATTGAATCTGGTAAGAGGTGAACAGTCAGAAATTAAAAGAGAACAATATTCTTGTTTGAATAGTGTCCAAAATTTTAGAACTCTAAAAGAAGCCATATTTTGCAAAGTAAGCAGACAAACAAGCTCCTTACATTTTCCAACAGCCAAATTAAAGACAAGCTGTTTTGGAACTAATTGGGCAAAAAAGGTTGAGGAAGAGCAAACTACAAGTGCAGCACATCTTTGGCAACTTAGGCGGCCGCTCAGCAGCAAACATATTATAGCCATATAACTGCTCTAGTATAAAAACATAAAGTGGGTATGCTCCGCAAATATGACGGCAAAATGCTGGTTAGTTGGATGGATTTAAGAATTAGATCTTTTTTTCTTTTTGCAAAATAAAGAGTGCCTATTTAACATGTATTGTAAGAGAAATGTGGGTATGTCCAAACTTTTGACAGGTACTGTGTACTGAGCAGTTTGCACATCAGGCTTAGCTGAGGAGTTAAATTCAGGCAACTCCCGAAAAACAGGGATGGGAGTGAATTCGTCCATATTTTAAACCGTGTTTAAGCTCGGCTTGTGAATATTCAATAACTGATCCGGGTGTGCCATCAAATGATAGAATATTGTAACTGCGTGCATAAATTTGCAGAGCTATGTCCGCTGGCGGACACATCTGCACAAAGATGCCGAGCACCGTTGTTCTTCTCGAACATGCCAAATCCAGATAATCATTAAATGATAAATTACATTCATATTTTAATTTGTAACAAGTAACGAAGTGGCCATTGTCAAAGTAACGAAGTAAAAGTATACTTTTTATGTTTTAAATGTAGTAGAGTAAAAGTAAAAGTCCCGATTTAAAAAAAAAAAAAACTCGAAGTACAAATCCTCAAAAAAACTAAGTCTTCGTTTGAAAGCCATCTCCACCATCAGTTTTCCTTGAGAGCGGTATGCCATTCTTAAACATAAAATATAAAACCACTCGACAAAGTCTTGTTCAGTGGCAGTATACATTTATTCAGGTGTAATGTGTGTATGTGTGTGGATTTTCGTGACAATACATAGACTGTAACTCAAGCGCGGCAAACTATGGTGAGCGATAAAACAAAGGCAGAGTACCGTAACTTCAGGGCCGTGCAGTGACATCGCTTTGATGCACGGCTAAACAAAGGCAGAGTACCTTAACTCAACGTCAGCGTCCCGAAACAAAGGTTAAGCACCGTAACTGCAGTTAAAGCATTCTGTCATGGTTTCTCATGGGATTTTTGGAGTTACTGTTGACACAGACCTTGATTTTTTTCATAAAAACAATCAAATTGGCTCAAAATATTCATCCACTTGATAAAAGAGAACTTCAATACCCCCAAAATGACAGTAACTCATTTTCGACCAAAAGTGATGTTATGGTGTTTTGCCTTTGCACGGCAGTGCAGTGTGTAGGTCTCGCCCAGCCCTCTCTGAAGTGTCACAGGACCCTGAAGAGGAGGGCGCTTTCCTTGGTTCCCTTGAGGGGGGGGCTGAGGAGCCGTGGGTTGTGGGGGTTAACCTAGATGGTCAATGCATCCAGTTTAAGCTTGATACGGGGGCCGATGTGACAGTAATACCCGATGCACTCTACAGAGAACTTCAAACAGCGCCCCTAAAACACACTACAAAACCACTCTTTGGTCCTAGCCGTGCCAGGTTAAATGTAATGGGGATGTTTAGTGCAAAATTAACTGTAGGCCACCGTTCCTCGGAACAGACCATTTATGTGGTTCGTAACCTCCGCACAGCCCTTTTAGGACGCCCTGCTATCACCACCCTAGGGTTGGTTACTAGAGCAGACGTCAACAGCGTCAGCTCCTCTCCCTGCAGCGTGGAGCAGGAGGCTAAAAGGCGTTTCCCATGTTTATTTGAAGGTATAGGGAAGCTAGATGGGGAATATCGCATTGTCCTCCGCCCTGATGCTAAGGCCTTTGCTCTGTTCACTCCTAGATGGGTTTCTCTCCCCTTTAAGAATAAAGTTAAGGAGGAACTCCGCAGGATGGAGGACCTGGGCATCATTTCACGTGTCGAGCAGCCCGCTTAATGGTGCGCAGGTACGGTGGTGGTCCCTAAAGGAAAGGAAAAGGTGAGGATTTGTGTTGACTTCTCTCAGATGAATGACAATGTGTGTCGCGAGCGTCACTTTCTCCCAAGTGTGGAATACACGCTGGGCCAATTAAAGGATGCGAAGATCTTTACAAAGCTTGAGGCAAATTCAGGGTTTTGGCAGATACCCCTCTCTCCTGAGTCAATGCTTTTAACCACATTTATCACCCCTTTTGGGCGTTTTTGTTTTCGTAGGCTACCTTTTGGCATTTCCTCTGCCCCGGAACACTTCCAGAGGCGTATGTCGCAGTTTGTGTAGGGTTTAGAGGGTGTTGTCTGCCAGATGGATGACATTCTTGTGTTTGCAGCGACACAAGAAGAGCATGATGCACGACTTATGGCAGTGCTAGACAGGCTGCATAAGGCAGGCCTCACATTGAATACAAAGTGCGAATTTGCAAAGAGAGAGGTCAAATTCCTGGGGCAGCTCATAGATGGCAGTGGCGTCAGGTTAGACCCTGACAAAGTTAGGGCACTTAAACAGATGGCTGAACCACAAACTGTAGCGGAGGTCCGCCGCTTTAATGGTCTAGTCCTAACCTGGCCGAGAAAACCAAACCACTTAGAGACCTCCTAAATAAGGAAAGTGCTTGGTATTGGGGGCCCCAACAACACCAGGCTTTCAGCAACCTAAGAAATAAGCTGTCAACTCCACCAAGTATGGCACTCTATGACCCTTCTAATGAGACTAAGGTCTCCGCTGATGCTTCCTCTTATGGTGTAAGAGCAGTTCTTCTCCAGCGACGACCAGACTCTGACTGGCGCCCCATTGCATATGTCCCCTCGGGCTCTCACTCCAACTGAGCAGCGCTATGCGCAAATAGAGAAGGAGGCCCTAGCAATCACATGGGACTGTGAGTGCTTTAAAGATTTTTTACTGGGGACAACATTTCAAGTTGAAACCGACCACAAGCTCCTCCTTGCACTCCTAAAAACAAAACAACTTGACGAGCTGTCACCTCGCATCCTGCGGTTCAGGATGAGACTCATGTGGTTTCACTTTTCTATAACACACGTCCCAGGTAAAAGCCTTGCTACGGCTGATGCACTTTCAAGGGCACCAATCACTCCTACACACTCACCTGGGGACAACGCAGCAGGACAGGAGATAGCGTACGTAAACGCTGTAATTAGTTCACTTCCTATAACAGAGGGGCACATAGTGGATTTGAAAATAGCACAGCAGGCAGATGAGCTATTGGGGCTGGTGATGCAATATTGTCTGGATGGGTGGCCGGAGGGCATTAAGCGGGATAATGCCCTAAAAGCATACTGGGCTGTCGCCGGAGAACTCACTGTGGCACAGGTGCTGTTACTCAGGGGAACTAGGCTCGTCATACCGATGTCAAGAGAGACATTCTGGGGAGACGTCACGTGGGCCATCAAGGCATCACAAAATGCAGGGAAAGGGCAAAGTGTTCCGTTTGGTGGCCAGGTCTTAGTAAGCAGCTACAAATGACTGTGGAAAAGTGCCAAAAATGCTCTCAATACAGGCTATGACCCCAAGAGCCTCTCCTCCCTTCCGAAACCCCACAAGGCCCATGGCAAAAAGTCGGCGCAGACCTCTTTCAACTAGAAAATTCTATGTACCTTGTTATGTTTGATTATTTTTCGAGGTTCATTGAGGTTACAAAACTGTTGTCAACAATGTCTGCAGCGGTGATCGAGAGTATTAAGTCCTGGTTCGCTCGCCTTGGGGTTCCTTTACAGTTAATTACAGATAATGGGCCCCAGTTCTCAACTGACACTTTTAAACAGTTTGGAGAGGCCTGGGGATTTACGCTCGTGACATCCAGCCCCCTGTACCCTCAGAGTAATGCTGCAGCGGAACGTGCCATGCGCACGGCAAAACAACTCCTGAGGAAGTCACCAGACCCTTACATGGCCCTGCTGGCCTACCGCTCTACACCCCTTGCTAGTGATTGCAGCCCCTCAGAGCTCCTTTTGGGGCGGCGACTCCGCACAACCGTGCCAACCCACCCGTCACTCCTCGCTCCTGCATGGCCTGACCTCGCCACATTCTCAGAGGGGGACCAGCAGGCCAAGGTAGCACAAAAGACTCACTTTGATGCATGCCACAGAGCCAAAACGCTCTCGACACTACACCCAGGGGACACTGTGGGTGAGGGACAATAACCAAAAAGGGACTGTGCTTCAGACTGCCCACACGCCACGGTCCTACTACGTGCAAGTGAATGGTGGAACAGTGAGGCGTAATCGCAGGGGCCTCATATCTACCGAGCCAGATGTTGAGATTCAGCCAGAGCCTGCCACCCCTGACGAGCAGGAACAGCTGGAGGCTGCTTTGGGGGGATCAGTATCACCTCCCGCCTCTTTGCACTGCTATCCTGAGCGTGTGCGCCGTCCGCCACCGTATTTGAAGGACTTCACTGCCTAATGAAATAATTCTTTGTATTTGACGGGCTGTGACACTGGAGGGTTTTGGGGTGATTTAAGTTCATCCCCCTCACTGGAATTTTCTTGATTTTTTTTTCCCCCAAGCACACATTATGGTTTGAAAAAAAAAAAAAAAGGGGGGGGTTGGATAACAGTTGGGTAAATGTTTGTTTGAGTTAACCCAATATAAAGGCAATATAAAAGTTCCAAAGTATTTTATACCATGAGGAGGATTAAAAGAAAGGGAGATGTGGAATTATCCTCTGCGGTGTGTACCCGAGTTTAATGCCTCCGCCCCACTAGAGGGGGGGAGCGCTATGTTTGTTGACAACCCTGGCATGCCCTTGGCTTATGGGAAGTGTTGAATAAATCCGGGTTCAGTCTATGCTGAGCCAGCAAGCTATAAAGACGTGTTTTGTGTTAAATGCTGACCAGGTAACACAACAACATCCTGCTAAATGTTGCTGCAGTACTTCAATAGCATCCTCCTCCCATTCTGGGTCGGATTCGGGATCAATCATATACGTCTTACAGCAATGGATGCCGCAGAGAGCTGTCCTGAATTACCTGCCATCTTGGTTTCCTGGTTTTTCGGGTCAGTGGCCTCCCCCAGAATGGAAGCGGCCAGGCAGCCAATCAGAGCAGTGCCTCATTTACATAGCCATCACGCCAACTCAAAACAGCTCCTGTTACAGGCCGGCACAGACGGGGTGAGAGGAGGGGTCTCTCAAGGCCTGGATGTGTATGCTTTTTTGTAGCTCAATTCTCAACAGTATTTTTAAGACCCATTTGGACATGTTTAAAACAAATAAATACAGTATAATATGTCACCATTAATTGGTGTATTGTCACCCCATTTGTAACCACACCTCCCTGCATGCTTCTCTCGTTTACGCACCTATTCCCCAAGTGATTAGTCTCCCTGTTTCCCTTTTCCTTCCCCCTAGTGTTGAGTGCAAATGCTCAAGGGATTCACAGGAGGGTTACAACAAAGACAAGTTGATCAGCATTAGATTAGATGGTATTTATTGTTCTTAAATTGTGTTTTAAATTTACAACATTAACAATTATACAATATTAAAACAAACTACCAAAGATAGACATAACATGAGCATCAAGTATTTCTTAAAAGATTCTAGGACCTCTTCTGAGGTAGTAAAATTTACAAAGGTATGTAAAATTACAAAAAAGGGGTAGCAAATGGATAAGCCATTTCTCCAAACCTGAGATTATACATGCATCACAAAAAACACGCTCAAAGGCAGGCATATCTCATGCCACTATTGTAATGAAAATGGACAGAAAAATTAAAGTTTCTTTGCATTTTTTTAGCAAATAAAACATTCCTGCGAGACCACAGCCACTCCATTCTTGCCCCATGCCATGTGAATTTTCTTGTTCCCAAATATCCATTTTCACTTGAAAGGAAAAATATTTTATGGCAGCCCATTATAATTTTAAGTGCTGAAAAATAAATTATTGACTATCACATATAAACAGACACACACACACAAACACACACTCCAAAAGAGTCACTGAAATGATGGACCATATAGGTAAACAGGTAGTTTATTTGGCTGAATCTCAAATTCTAAAAATAATTTTAAAGATATATTTCAAACCTATCTTATGTACAATCTATGCATGAAAACAAACAGTGCAATGAAAAAGTATTTTCTCCCTCCCAATTTCCTTTATTTTTTATTTACTTGTCATATTCAAATGTTCCTGTTCATCCAACTAGTTTTATATAAAACAAAGACATTGCTAATAAATGCAAAATGCAGGTTTTAAATGATCATTTGTTGTATTTAAGGTCAAGAGTCATTCAAAACCTTTATCACTCATGCAAAAAAAAAAAAAAAAAGAATCGCTCCTCTAAACCTAACAAAAGCTAACTGAGCACTCAATGAAAGTATATCATGACAACAGTCAAACACACTGGTGGTAGTATAATAGTCCCGGGCTGCTTTGCTACTTCAGGACCTGGGTGACTAGCCACAATTGGTGAAACAAAAAAATTCTGCTCTCTGCTAAAATATCCTGAGGAAAAATGTCCAGTTATCGATTTTTAACCTGAACCTCAAGCTCAGCTGCGTTATGCAGCAGGACAGTTATATGTAGCGCACAAGCAATTCCACCTTTGAATGGCTCAAAAGAGACAAAATGAAGGTTTGGGAGTGGCCTAGTAAAAGGCCTGACTCGAATCTAATAGACATGCTGTGGCACAACCTTAAAGGGCTTGTAAATGCTTGAAAATCCTTCAATATGGTTTAAAAAAATCAATCCGAAAAGAAGAAAGGACAAAAATTCCTCCATAGCGATGGAAAAGACAAATTACCAGGTATTGCAACCATCTCATCACAACTGTTGCCCCAAAGGAATGCACAACTTGTAATAAGGTTTGGGGGGAAATATTTTTTTCCTGTGTGATATGGGTTTTGAACAACTCTTTGCCATCAACAAATGAAATTGTCACTCAAAATCAGCATTTTTGTTTACTCATGTTGTCTTTGTCTTGTATTAAAATTGGTTGGAGGATCTGAAACATTTAAATATGACAATGAGAAAAGATAAAAGAAATCGGGAAAGATGGAAATACTTTTGCACACCACTGTACACTCATTTTCTTTAATGCAACCTCAAAATAAAATTAATACAAAATTTATACACAATTTTCAAGTTAAAATAAACAATACACAGTTCACAGCACAAATTATTGAGCTCAACATTTTTTGTAACATTTAGATTTAACATTTAACATTTAGATTTAGCATTTAAATTTGAGATTTATAATTTAATATTTACATTTAACATTTACATTTAGATTTAGCATTTAACATTTAGATTTAATATTTAACATAAAACATTTAGATTTATAATTTAATATTTACATTTAACATTTATTATTTAGATTTGACAATTACATTTAGCATTAACATTTAGATTTAATGATAACATTTAGATTTGTAATTTAATATTTACATTTAGCGCAGGTTAGATTGCCTGATGGGCCAAAAAGGTGGCGCGGAAGTTCCAGAGCAATTTATCTTTCATAAAGCATAGGTCAACGAGTAAATTATTTTTCTATACTGAATTTAGCCAATTACTTAGTCGCTCTCAGATCTCATGGGCGAGAGGAGCCATGTCTTCAATTTCCAATTGATTATTACTATCATTGGAAAATGTATTAATAAAGGAAAATAATTGAACTAGCTAGGATTAATTGTTGTCATAAAGGGATGGATCTTTGCCCCCAGTTCTCAGTTCTGGCGCTGGGGCTGGTAATAATAAAGGTGAAAAGTAGTTCCTCAGTCTTGGAGAGATGGAGAGCTCAGACTGATCTCAGTGAAGGTCCTGGTCTTTGTTTCTGCTCCTCTCATCGGCACCACTACAACAGACAACAGCTCAGTCACATGGCCTGCAAACCAGCCCCAGTACAGACCTGCATCCCACATTATCACCTGATTCTATAGAGGGCCTTTACTTCTATTGAGATTAACAGAACTTCTACCTGTACTGCATTCACAGCACAGCAGGGATATTACTCTGGATCAGCTCTTACCTGAACTCATAAAACAGCAAATAGGCCGAGTTTGACCTTCGCCTCAGCACCGTCCTCTGGTCCAGTTCCACCACCTTCTCATCATCAAATAACAGCCACCGTTCGTCCCGGTGTCGGCTCTCACAGATGTAATGGCCTGCATAATTACACAGAAAAAACTCTCCGTTATATGTTCTCACATGTGCCGGCAATTGTGACATAAGCATAACTCTGTCAGCGTAGAGGCCCGAGGGCCTTGGTCCTCAGGGGTCCAGATAATTTCACTGCATTTGTTTGATGTGTACTACATTAGGGCCAAATGATGCAATGATGCAATGAAAACATGATGCAATGTTTTATAACTACAACTGAAAAGGTTCTAAAACAGTGAGCTGTGATTGTACAGAGTTGGTTATGGGGGTTCCCCTCCCTGCATATTAGAGCTCCCACCAGCAGCAGAAAAAGAGATCGGCGCCGATGTTACTCGGACCATCTGATGGCGTGGGGGCTCCAACAGAAAAATGTGCCCCAGGGCTGACGGCAAACCTGTTCCGCTCCAGAGAAGGGAACTTATCATGTCCTCAAAAGATCTCCTGATCGGACTGCATATACTGTAGGACCCAGGAGTGTGTGCTTTGGGTCTTCAGTGTATCTTACCGTGTCGCATATTGGACCCAATGTGGGACAGGACACTGGTGACTCTGTATTCAGCCTAGAAGACAGAAAGTTGGACCTGAAGTCAGAAGAGCTACAAACCCACACCCTAAACCCCCATCCCAAACTATCATTATTATCCATCAGTGCTCAGCGACCTGCCATTGCAAAGGACAAAAGACTCTCTCTCTCCCTCCCTCCCTCTCTCTCTGTCCTGTCCTCACCATAGAGCAGCTGTCCTCTACTCTGATAGATGAACTTCCCTCCAGAGTGGTCCTCTTCTCAGCTTCAGGGGACACCAGACAAAACCAAAACACCGTCAGATCTCTCGCCTCATCTTTACTGCCACAGACTGAACACATTTACCCCTGAGTTCTGGAGTCCTATCACTGAGTCACAGGTCTGCAGGGTTACAGTGTCGGCAGGTCTCTGTCATTTCCTCTTAACCAGTGCAAAGTGTTTCTCTTTTTTGCCATAAAGAGCCTGATTCAGTGTGTTTTTAAAAAAATATTTTATGACACCTAATTGAGCATATGTCTTGCTGTGTGATGATGATGATGATGATAATTATTATTATTATTATTAGTCCATTAGGCCAGGGCTTATCAGTGTTATTTTTCTGTTGTAAATATATTAACAAGACTTAAACCATAAAGTTTTCAGTTGCATAAAACTACTTTTGGTAGCTTAAAAAATTGCCTATCACTATCACAGGATTTGTTTGCACTTGTCAATGTAGGAAGGACCAGCAAACTGACATAAATGTTCAACACTTTTGCAAGAATTGTGCATATCGAACGCCTTACAAACACGCTCAATACTTTAACAAACAGCACAAAAGCACACTGTAAACCCTGATAGTGTGGTGAACTCAAATGTTTTGTGGAAACCGATTACCTCTAAAAATTTGTGTAGGCCAATTTAATTGCATTGTGTGGAAGGTACTAAAAGAAAATAAGGTAAAGTTATTTTTTTTTTTTTACGTTTTAAGTGCTGTGAACACAAGATCATTAAGTTGGCATACTCAGTTTTTTTGAGGTAATCTGTTTCCACAAAACATTTGGGTTCACCACACTATCATGGTTTACAGTGCACTGCTAGAGTCTGACACTCTGGTGCTAATTTATTATCCACATTACAGAGAAAATCTGCAGAACTGTCTCTCAGGGATAAAATACCTGTACAGGGAGCAGCATCAGTCAGGTGGGTTTTGGGCAGCTCAGGAACACGAACAGTAGCGCTGCTGTGGGGCTGCAGGCTGAGCTGTGGGGAGATTCGGACCCGATCGTGCAGCTTCACCAGGTGTCCTTTGGTGTTAGCGCTGAAGCGCTTCAGCTGCACGACCAGCACTCTGCACAGACAAAGGGGGGAATTTTTTTATTGATTATTTTTCCAGAAACAATTAAAGACACTACACAACTAAAGTTAGCAGAGCGTTTTACTTCATGTATTTGATGTACTTCTGAATGAAAAACAACATTTTTGTTGGGCGGGGATGCATAAAAGTTGGGGAGTTTGTTGTAAGTTGCAGTTGGGAGTAGCTTAGTCTGATTTTGATGGTTGGCAATGGCTAACGTTCCTCTAACTGTCGGTTAAAGGAGTAGGACAGCATCAAATAGTTTCAGCCTGGACAGAGATATCACAGCCTGAAGAAGGTTCTCGCTGACATCCGATTTTGTGGACGGGATTTTTATTTGTGAGAAAATCATAGCCTTGAGACATTGCAAACAGCAGAATTTAATATATGGTCGGAACATTCCAGATATGACTGTGAGCATGAACTAAGAGGGTGAAAAGAGTTCTGTTTGGAGTTTATCATGTCCTGAAATAAGGGCAGATGTACTCAAAGACGGAAAGAGAGAGAGACAGTGGCGGCTGATCTTACCTGGGAAGTGACAGGAGTTTCTGCTCCATGGTGGCCAAATGCCCAGAGCACCACAGGCACCTACACTCCACCTCACAGCCCTGCAACAGCCAAGCATGGTAGCACTGAAAGCTAAGTTTAGATCACAAAACTCAACAATACATTCAACCCTCGTCTGTCACTGTGAAGCAAAGCATCACTGTCAACACTCTGCTCACAGACAAATGCAGAATCTGTCCCAGATGGACACTTACCATGAAGTAGAGCCCCAAACTGTCCTGAATAGAGCCCCCTGGGACCAAATCCAGAGACAGGCAGTTGTATAGCTCCGAATGCGAGAATTTCTTCCCACAGCTTTTGAGAGGGAACCACAGAGAAACAGAAATTTAGACACAGGTAGGGATGTCAATTTCATTTGAAGACCACAAAGGAAAAACAATCAGAGTCCTAATTTTGCATTTTTGTATATTTTAAATATTATATATTATTATAATATTTATTATATTTTGTATTTTTTGCATATTTTTTCAGTGCTTTGTTACTAAGATCGTTTTGAATTTTTAATTCATCATTTCTCCACAACAAGAAAATGTGACTCTGATCATTTTTTGATTGTGGTCTTCATTTGGGATTGAAACTCAACAAATGAGGTTAAAAATCTTTGTTTTCTGTTTTTAACTGAACGTTTTACATTTTCCAGAGCAAAAAAATTCTCAATTCTCAATGGCTCAATTCTTCAGCCAGAAACTCAATCTAACCAGTTGGAGGCATTCGCGGGTGGAGGTTATGGCAAAACGATCATATTATTGGCCTCTGGCCTTTTGACCTCCACCCACTAGCCACAGTTTTACTTAAGTACCTGGCAGTGACCTTTTGGCTGATAAATCACCTGTCCAGTTTGGTTTGTGATTGGTGGGCATAATGGAGACGGCTGGTGTCGAACTGACCCGATGGGAGACACTGCATATGAGTGGCTCACCTGAGGCACGTCCTGGTGGACCGAAGCTCGAATTCGAAATTCGACTCGATGGTCCTGTTGCAGGGGAGATCTCCTGCGGTTCTCCTCAGGGAAACCTGCGCCTCCTTAAACTGGCAGAGGAGAACGCCGAGGAACTCATGAGCATCCTGCAGGAGACAGGGAAAATGAGGGAAGGAGATGGAGTTGGGCGTTTGTCACATGGGTTCATCAGACATTATAATATTAATATCCACAAAATGGGCCATATCCTCACTCTAGTTTACTCCACAGCCAAACAATGTCCTCTATCGCTCTGTTACACAATGGTTGTCATCCGTAAAATCTGAGGTGATTACTCTCATATCAATGCATCCAACAGAATTTATTTGCATATTGTAGAAAACATTGTGTTCTTGCATTTGCAGTGTTTAGGAAATCTGCGGCCTGCATTCTTATTATCTGCAACAAGAGGAAATAAATTAAAGGATCATAGGATATGTACATGCGTGTGTGTGTGTGTGTCTCACCTGCTTCTCACTCCCGCTGAAGTCACTGCAGTCCGCTGCAATGCTCTGCTTCAGCGCCCCCAACAGGCTGGTCTTCTGCCTCCTGCTGCTGCTGCTCCTCGCTGCCTGCAGATCTGCAAGACACCTGCAGGGGTGTAATTAGGGTAGAGTTAGGGTAATTAGGCTAATTATGGCTTAGAATAAACCCAGCCTATATGCACAGTGGAGCTTCAGGGAGACGTTTGAGAGGCAATAAAGTCCAGAGGACTCATGAGAAGTCCTGTGGGCAAAATATTTTCAAATAACACCGCTAAAATGTCAATTTACACAAAATCTTGACCAAAGGGCAAAAGCCACAACTCCTTAAACACCACTGACCATCAGCCATCACCAAAAAATACAAAAATGTGATGCCCATTACAGCCCTGGTATCTACAGATGCCTGTTACAATAGATGTTGACGTACTTCAGTAAACGTGAGCTCCCAAAGTCTTCTTCTCCCCTGAGGTCCTGGGTGAAGGTCGGCAGGCTGAAGAGGCTCTGGAGAGTTGCGTTCATGTAACATGAGTTCCCAATGTTGGGTAACCTGTGGCAGAAACGTGAACAAATCCTTACTCTGCTACAATAAGGAAGTCCAGATAATACTCACTCTAAATGGCAATCTCCACACGCATCTCATGAACATTTTGTACTAATTGTAATGTCACTGGACACTAGGAATTCAAAAGATTAAATCAGGGAAAACTGGGGATTTGATTTGTTATACTTTGTCAACTGTCTGCACATTCAATTATACAGCTTGGACGACCTTTACAGCTAATCTTACCCAAGTACAGAGTTGTCAAGTGAGATTCTTGGAGTCGCGTCCTGGTCCTCGCCATCCTCCTGGGATGTCCTGCTGTCCAGCTGTTCTACTCTATAGAATGGAAAAAGGATACAGAAAAACATGCAACTTTTTTGAGGAACTGAGTATCCAAAAAGTAACAATAGGCTTCAAAAATGGAATGAAGTGAAAAATTTACCTTTGCTGTCCTGTGCAGTCGATAGTGGATGTCGAACTCTTGACGCAGAGAAAAGCCTGCTGCTCGTCAGATCGAATGTTATGAGCAGGTGCCTTCCTTGCGCAGGTGATGTTTAGGGCTGGTGTTTGCTCTGTACTGTGAACATTACAGGCCAGAACCACCTCCGCGTAGCTTAAATTCTGGGTTGGGGTCTCATCCATGTGGCCGATGTTCTGGGCCGGGGTCTCATCTGGAGGATCGAGGGTCAGAACAGCCACTTCCTGGCAGAAGTCACTCAGGGTGGCGGACCTTAACGTCACTTTGTTCTTCCCCTTCTTCCTTTTTTTGGTTTGCTGATGATTTTGGTCAGCATAGTCACTGGTCAGGTGTGGTGACTGAGAGCAGGTGCTGGTCAGTGCTGGTGGTGCAGAGATAGAGGCACTGAGTCCCTCTTCAGTGCTGCTGATGGAGGCAGCGGATTCTGCTACGCGGTCAGTGAAGAGCGTTTGCTCCTCAGCACAGCTGATGGGACAAGCCATCTCTTTTGCTCCATTGATGGAAACTGGAGCCTCCTGTGATAATGTGGTGATGGAAGTGTCATTCTCACTCTGGACAGAGTGGGACACAGGCACTGGGGTATGTCCCAGCTCTTCAGTGCAGGTGATTTTAAGGGCTAAACCCTGCTCTGCTGGACTATCTGCGGAGTCTGTAGACGAGCCCTTTTTCTGTGCTTTTGTCCCTGTCTTTCCCTTCCTCATCGACCACTTCTTGTTCTTCTTCTTCTTCATTTTTTCTGCGTGTGCTGCTGAGACAGCCATTGGGGACAGCTGGTCAGTGCTGTCGGGGGTAAGGGCTGGGGTTGCTGCACAGTCTTCAATAACGGGTGACTGCTCTGTATCATCAGCAGGCTTCACACTGTTAATGGCGGTAGTTGGTTCTTTGAGGGAAATGGTGGGAGCTACCTCCTCATTGTGGACAATTGATTGTAGCTGCTCCTCCTTAGAGACACTGACTGCAGGTGGATGTATAGCAACCGTTGTTTGCCCTTGTTGCTCTCCATTGTTGTTGATAGTTGCTGGCTCTGAGCAGTCAGTCAAAGTAAAATTTAGTTCAGTGCAGCAGATTTTAACAGCCAGCGCCTCTGGGTGGGAGATTGGAAGAGCTGTTGGCTCTGTATCATAAATGGAAGGAGTTGCCGCCTCTGTATGGACAGTAGAATATGTCCGCTTCTCTGCACAGCTGGTAATAATAGCGGGTGTTACTGCACAGTCAGCTATAGGAGTTGAAGTCTCTGTGCAGATGATGGTGGGACTCGAGCTTCCACACAACTGATGGTGAGGTCTGGATAAGTAATATCTATGTCCGAAATTAGCTCTTGTATCGAGTCAATTGTTAGCTCTGCCTCTGTTGTGCCTTCTGTGTTAAAAGCAGGCTGTCTGGAGGGGGTAGTGACTGCTTGTTCTTCTGTGCAGTCAACTGGAGGAGCTACATTCTCTGCATCAATAATTGCAGTAGCTGTCTTCATTCCAAAGTCAACGGGAGCAGCTGGTGCCTCTATGCAGTGAATAGAAAGCGTAACTTTGGCACAGTCACTGGCAGGAAATGTTTCGTTTGCGCTGTCAATATTATGATCTAGTTTCTCTGCGCACGGTACAGAAATAGCCGACTCCTCAGAGGAGGTGATGGTAAGGGCTGGCTGTGCGTCGTCACTTTTATGAATTGTGTCTCTTCCACTGTCGATGGTTAAAGACGCCTCAGTGCAGTAGGTGTTAACTGCTTGCTCTTTGGAGTGGGTCTTCAGAAGAGCTAACTCAATGGCATAGTTGATGGTGATAGCAGGATTGCGTATTTCGTCAATAGCAACTGCCGGCTCTGCAACAGCAGGCTCCATCATAAAATCGATGCAAACAGTTGGCTTTGCATCATCAACTGAAGGATCTACCTCCTCTTCGTGGTTGGCAGAATGCACCTGCTCCTTTACACTGTCATTGACTGTAGATGGCTTCACATCAATGGCTGTCAGATCTTGTGGCTCTACATCATTCTTCACAGACGCTGGCTCTTCAGTACAGTCCATGTGAAGACCATGACCTTCTGCCCAGTCCATCACTGAATCTGGCTTTTCCGTGCAGTCCATGGAGAGCGTCGACTTTGTGCAAGAGATGGTGGAGCTAGGCTCTCCGGTTCGGTCAGTACCCAGAACTTCCTCCTCTGCACAAATGAAAGCCAAAGATGGCTCCTCCAGGCAGTCAGTTGTAACTGCTGGCTCTGCTGTGCAGTCGATAACAGGAGTCATTTCCATTGTGACGAAAATTGCGGGAGTTGTCTCCCCTTCACTGTCAAAGGGAAGAGCTGATGCCTCAACGCAGTCAATAGCAGGGGTCTCTTCAGCACAGTCGATGATCAGAGGTGTTTCTTCTGTGCTGTCAATAGTGTGAGCCGGTTTCTGTGAGCAGCTAAAACAGATAGCTGAGCTCTCAGAGACGGTGATGGAGAGTGCTGGCTCCATGCAGTCACTGATAAGAGCCGCCTCTTCTCCACAGTCCGTGGTCAAAGTGTCCTCATTGCAGTGGGTGTAAACTGCTGGCTCGTCTGTGACACAGTCGATGATGGTAGTCGGGGGTTCCTCTATACCATCAATAGCAGCTGCTGGCTCTGCATGGTAGATGGTAACTGCTGGCTGCTCAGGGTAGTCATTATTTAGAGATAACTGCCTTGTATCTCCGATGGTAAGGGGCAACACAGGAGTAAGCTCCCTTGCATGGTCATCGAGAGCACCTGGTTCTTCTTTGTATTTGATAGAAGTTGCCCGTGATGTTTCTTCAGCAGAGACGGTAAAAGTTGTCTCTGCAGGGTTAATTGAAGAAGCCAGCTCTTCATCACAGATGGTAAGGACTTCCTCTTTGGTGCATTCAGAGGTCAGAGTTGACCCCGCGCAGTCAGTGGCCGCTGCAGCTTCTCCTGCACAAGTGCTGGTAAGAGTTGTTTCCGCTGCAGAGTTGATGGCAGTATCTGGCTCCTGAGTGCGATCGACAGCTGTAGCTGGCTTCCTCGGGCAGGAGTTATTCAAGGCCCCCTGGGCAGCAGATTCTGGCTTCGCTTTTTTTCTTCTTTTCTTCCCATTCTTCTCCTTCTTCTTGCTCTTCTTCTCATCATCGTCCGATTCCTGCGTCAACGCAGATTCAAAAATATGAATTCCTCGCTGTATTTTTGGATTGTGTTCCATTTCGCACATTAGGGCGGACTGATAGCATATTGGGCAAATTAAACCTCCCTTGGACTGGAAAAATCTAACATTTCGCAGGTGAACATCAGGTAGATGACATAGCGAGTACGGCTGCTTTGAGATCGCTCCGAATCACGAGCAAGCAAATGCCAAGGCTGCACTAAGGACATTTAGGATCTAAATTTCTGCATTTGATGGAACCCAAATTTAATTAGGGCAGTAACGCTAACTTGTCATGACTTCTGATGCCATTGTGCAGGATATAGCAAACAGACAACAAAATTACTGGGGGCACCAGAATTATTGGAATTATTACACTAAAAAATTTTACAAGAATACAACTAATAACATCATCATGGGAAATCATCCATGTTTTGTCTATTTCTGCATATTTTCAGTTTTATGTATTTGTGCATTTTGGACCCTGAGTGTATATCCTGTCCTCATCTACAACCCCAATTCCGAAATAGTTGGGACAAAGTGTAAATTGTGAATAAAATCAAAACGCAATGACTTTCAAATCACACCAGCCAGTATTTTATTCACAATAGAACAGAGATAACATGCAAATGTTGAAACTGAGAAATTTTATAATTTTATCCACAAAATGAGCTCATTTCCAATTTGATGGTTGCTTCAGGTCTCAAAAAAGTTGGGACAGGGGCTTGTTTACCATGGTGTAGCATCCCCTCTTCTTTTTAACACAGAGTGGAGGCGGCTGGGCATTGAGGAAACAAGTTTCTTGAGTTTAGCCATTGGAATTTGATCCCACTCTTGTTTTATACAGGCTTTCAACTGCTGGAGAGTTTTGGGTCTCCTTTGACGGACTTTTCGTTTAATTATGTGCCAAGTGTTCTCAATCGGTGAAAGATCAGGACTGCAGGCAGGCCAGTTCAGCACACGGACTCTTCTACTATGATGCCATACTGTTGTAATAGCTGCAGTATGTGGTTTTGCATTGTCCTGCTGAAATACACAAGGCCTTCCCTGGAATAGATGTCATCTGGAGGGGAGCATATGTTGCTCTAAAACCGTTATATACCTTTCAGCATTCATGGTGCTTTTTAAAACATGCAAGTGTCCCACACCATACGCACTAATGCTTCCCCATACCATCAGAGATGCTGGCTTTTGAACTGAATGCTGATAACAGGAGGGGTGGTCTTTCTCCTCTTTATTCCGGAGGACACGACGCCGATAATTTCCAACAAGAATGTCAAATTTGGACTCGTCTGACCACTTTGCCACTTTGCCACTTTGCTACAGTCCATTTAAATGAGCCTTGGCCCACAGAACACGGCGGCCCTTCTGGATCATGCTCAACAATGGCTTTCTTTTTGCATGATCGAGTTTTAGGTGGCATCTATGGATGGCACGGCGGACTGTGTTTACAGAAAGTGGTTTCTGTAAGTATTCCCGGGCCCATTTAGTAATGTCAATGACAGAATCATGCCGGTGAGTGATGCAGTGGCGTCTGATGGCCCGAAAATCACGGGCATCCAGTAAAGGTCTTCGGCCTTGTCCCTTATGCACAGAGATTTCTCCAGTTTCTCTGAATCTCTTGATGATGTTATTGCACTGTCGATGATGAGACCTTCAAAGCCTTTGCAATTTGACGTTGGGGAACATTGTTTTTAAAGTATTCCACAATTTTTTTACGCAAGCCTTCACAGGTTAGAGAGCCTCTGGCCATCTTTACTTCTGAGAGACTCAGCCTCTCTGAGACATCCCTTTTATAGCCAATCATGTTACACACCTGATGCCAGTTAACGTAATTACTTGCTAAATGTTCTTTCAGCTGATTCTCTTATATATTAATAGCTTTTTCAGCCCTTTTTTGCCTGTGTCCCAACTTTTTTGAGAAAAGTTGCAGCCAGAAAATTTGAAATAAGCTCATTTTGTGGATAAAAATGTAAAATGTCTCAGTTTCAACATTTGAAATGTTATCTATGTTCTATTGTAAATAACATATTGGCTCGTGATCTGAAAGTCATAGCATTTTGATTTTATTCACAATTTACACTTCGTCTCAACTATTTTGGAAATGGGGTTGTACATGTTTTTCCTGCCTACATCAGTAATGTCAGCACATTCTGATCCTGTCAATGTGTAAATCTGCCTGTATGTCTGTATCTCTGGTCCTGATCATGCCTTCTCATCCTTTCATCTACAAACCCCAATTCCAATGAAGTTGGGACGTTGTGTAAAACATGAATAAAAACAGAATGCAATGATTTGCAAATCTTATAAACCCACATTTTTTTCACTATAGGACATAGACAACATTTCAGATGTTGAAAGTGAGACATTTTACCATTTCATGAAAAATATTAGCACATTTTGAAATTGATAGCAGCAACACATCTCAAAAAAGTTGGGACAGGGGCAACAAAAGGCTGGGAAAGTAAGTGGTACTAATAAAACATAACTAATTGCCGTTTGTATGCCTTGTGGTGGGGTACAGAAATAAACACAAAATGCCAACATTTGAGAAATATTGTGCTTTATGTCTAAAATTAAATGAACCAGTGAAATGCATATTAATTTAATTATAAAAATTTTTTTTTCTAAATCAAGGTTTCAAAATTCATGCCCCCGATAAAATTATTGCAAATAAAACACCAAATCTGAAAGAGGAATGAAACTCAACTTTATTTATTTTCATCCAAGCTTTGAGGAAGTACATTGTGTCGTATCACCACTTCCTCTTACTCCGGGATATAAAAGTAAGGTCACATGTATTCAAAGCCCGCGGTCATCCAGCACAATGAAGAAAACAAAAAACTGGCGTTTCAAAAGAGAGCACATCGTAAGCCTTCTTAAATCACTTAAAGGTCCGCGAAAGATTTAATATGACACCAACCACTGTCAGGGTAATTATTGAAAATTTGAAATGTGTGAAACAGTTGAAAACCGCACCGGTAGAGGAAGTTACTGCATTTTGCCCCCCAGGAAAGGAAGGAGAGCAAAAAATCCCCGAGTCACAATGAAAGAGTTGCAGGCCTTGGTGGCATCATGGAGGCACTAGTTTCAAGAAGCACTATCAGATGCCACCTCCATGGCTGCTGGATTGACTCACTCAGAGAAGGTGCTGCTTTCAGCACAAGACTGAGCACCACAGCAGGGGATCTAACTCAGCCGCACCAGCGCTGACGGGCCAGCGGCCTCCAGACAGCAGCACATAACTGGCTTTGAGCTGCTCAGGGACATGAGAGGGGTACAGTTGGTTTGGGTTTGCAAAATCTTTTGCTCAAGCGTCACCTAATGGGAATCCGGGTGCTCCTTTAGTATCAGTCAAAGCTAGTTCATGTTTCTGCACCGCCCTCTTTCTGAGCATGTGCAGTTTGTAACTTCGAGAGGAAAAAGTGGCAGCCGACAGACGCGTTTCGGAGCTGAACCATGAACTGTCTGCACTGTCTGTAGATGACAACGTGAGTCGTGCACGAGCCTGCTTGTACATAGTCCTTGATTGGACATTCCAGATATGGAATTCATTAATTAAAAAAGAAAATTTACCTCCATCAACACAGGCTCTTTGAAAAGGTTGCAGTGAGAGAGCCTTTTCTGAGTCCAAGACACACGTGCAAATGCTTGAAAATTGTCACAGGTTTTTTTTGAATATTATGATTGGACAAAGGTGCTGGGTCAGATGAGACTGAAGTTGAACCTGTTGTTCAGATACATCGTGGCTCTCCATGCTCTCCTGAGATGTCAGCACACACACAGTTACATACAAGCATGCTTTTGCACATTTTGCTGCATGGAAATCCCAGATTCTGATGGAATCGGAGATGCTATTTTTTTTGACCACATGTCCATGAAAAAACTTCCTGCAGCAACAATTGGCATCACTTAATTCACTGAGGAATTTGGGCTGCAGATTGACCAAACTAGGTAAGATCATCTAATTAAAATTCAACAGCACGATGCCATAATGCATGCAAATACTGTACATTAATTCAGACAACAGACGCGAGGTAAAATGTATGTTTTCCACCACTGGCACATAAATAGACTACCTAAATGCTTGATAACTGATAATTGTTGAAAGGTCAAGGATATTTATGATGCAGTAAGTTGTATATCAAGTGTGTTGCAAATCTGAAGCATACTAGTGAATATTATGCAATATATTGTTGTTGGTATTTCAGGCAGAAAGTCTGACCTACAATGCAAGTGTAAACAACTACAAGCATGTAAAAGCATCCCACTTGCTACTGGGAGCCTGACACCTTATATTGTAGACGACAGCAACCACCTTATATGACCATTGTAACAACCTGGTTTACACACTCTAACAACTATTTACAACACTATTGTAACCAAGGACAATGACCGTAGCCTCCTGTCGCTAACACTCTAGCAACCACACCATGACACGTAAGTGACTATTAGGTAACATTGTAGTGACCACTCACAAAGACCCTAACAACTACCCAGAGCACCATAGCAGCCACCAAGTAATTCCATACTAACTTCCTAGTAAGGTACAACAAGCTCATGAAAATTGCTGTACCTTTTACACCTGAAGTACGACTGTGCTGCGAGTAAGGGCATCAGCAGCCACAACCTTGCGTTTTCATTTGGAAATGTTTAATTTTCATTCAAATTTAAAACATGACTGAGACAAAATACTCCAAATTTCAATGAACACTTTAAATGTTTCCAAGGGAATCACAAGATTATTTTTAAATGTGAATTATTTACTCTTGTTTTGGCAGGGAAGATACCCAGCATCTTGTGATACCTGTGGTTGCCAACCTCATGCATTCATTACATGTGATAGATTTGCAGCAAAGTAACATGTGTAATAACTTTAATTAACATTATAATGAAGTAGAATTGCATTACTACCCCTAAAATGAAAAGCTTTGCTTATAAAGGGCAGAAATTATTGCAGAAATCTGTCAATATAAGGAAGTGCCTTGAAATTAAACCTGACATCTGCAATTTAGCCACATGTTTGTCGTTTATTTTCAAATATGCTTCAATACTGAACCAAAATAACAATGTCAATCCCCAAACTTTTGACAGGCAAAAATGGTTATGGAATACTTTTGGATTTTTTTAATCCACTGCAGAAACATCATATAGCCTACTACTCTAAATTAGTAATAATCGTGGATTACTATTTTTTTTTTTTTTTTGGTTATATGCATTATAAATTTTTTTGTTGTTTTTTTGTTTCATGGTTGCTACTATATTTTATTTGCGATTCATTCCAGGTCTGTTTTTTGCAAAAACATGAAATCGATACTAGGCTAATATACATGAGGGTAATAATAATAATAATAATAATTAGGGGGTACTCACCGGACGACAACAACACAGCAACGAAAATTTCATTTTGGAAAATGCTGTCGTCACTTGAGAGTAAACACTTTATATACATATGCGTCTTTCAAGCAGAATTCTAAACCTTCAATGCTTCTCTGCGGTTGGTTGATTTTGCATTGTGTTGCCTGGAGGCGGTCACGTAAATAAAAAGCGTTATTTACGGAATTAATTACAGTTTTTCCTTTCCAACCGTTCACATTTCTAAGGTGTTATGATGACCATACGCTCACTAAAAGTGAAAAAGAAAAATAATTTTGTCGCCTCCTAATTATTCAATAAAGTAATGCCATCACCATAGATATTACGCTTCATTTGCTCGTAGAACTCAAGCTAAAACATCCAAAACATTCGGAATGACGATATCTCCTTGGTAACATTCGCTGATAGGCCTAATTTTATTCTGTTGCGATCAAGAATATCCCCGTTTAATGACAAATTAATCCCCTAACTGTTCATCCAGTCCCGAGGTTCTGCGGACTCAATGAAATTTATAGTGAAAATCAATGAAATGCAAACAAAACATTTCATACAATTAATTTGGAAAAATGAATATGCCATCTGTATGAGTCAATTCAATCATTCTGCAGATTCACACAGTAATGAGGAAACATTTGCGTTATTGTGGGCTTCTTACCGGGGATTGGCGATGGAAGCGACACATCTTCTGAAAAAAAAATTTAATTGTCCTCAGAAAATTGGACTTCGGTATCGTGAGCGTGATGGAAAGTTGCGAGAAAGAGAGGGAGGATTTTATGAAGCCTTAAGTGTGAATACATCAGAAAAATGAACTAAAGTGTTGGATCCCATAAAGCTGAACTAGACCAACAATAAGAAAAGAGAAAGTGTGTCAAAGTCCCCAGGTTCTGTTTAGTAAGTGGCCATAACTGTGCATAACTAAATATCCAGGCAAGACGGACACTTGCTTCAGCAAATTTTCGACCAAATGGAAGGCTAGAGGCAGTGCTTAACTGCCTAATGTTGGACTTTTTTTTTTTTTTTGCATTCCAGAGTGCTGTAATATATAACAACTTGAAGCCAATACAGCAAATCCAAACTCAGCGCTGCCCCAAAATCCCCCAGGATGTGTCTGAAAAGAAGAAAATGCAGATATAGCACCATTTAAAGAAGGAACTGCCGTATCAGTACCTTCAGTTCAAAGTTGTTGCAGACAATCAGCATTTGAAGGAGTTATTTCCATAAGTGCTCAAGTCCATATTCATTAAAAATCAGATAACACTACAAATCCATTCTTTCATTGATGAGGAATAAGCCCCATGAGCTAATTTTGACCAAGAAGCACTCAAGTACAATATAAAATGAGCAGTGAATTGGAAATTCCCCAAGAATCTACTTCTAGCGGTGACCAAGTCCGGTCTAAAACTTCTACAAGTACACAATTTCCAGTCAGCCAATCAAAGCGTCGCTTAGAAAATTGGTTGGCCAATAGCAGCCACTTTAGCTTTCGTACCTAACCAAAATGGCTGACTTTACAGAACAGGGTGTGTGTGTGTGTGTGTGGACTCAACTCAAAAGAGCTAAAAATGACCCAGGCAGCCAGAAACATGGGCTAAAAACAAGCAAAAAAAGAAGTCTGGGAAAAAGGTCATCTTTTTTAGCTGCTTATTCTTTCGCTGAACTTTCTAATCACCACGCCGCATCCCTATCGATGACGAATGAAGTCTTTAAACCTGTTTGGATGGTGGTATTGCCCAGTCATAATTCATGGAGACTGTTTTTCATTGTGACCTTTGTTCAACTGCATTTACCTTCCATCTCACTGTATATATCTTCTGTTCATTTTGTTCAAGAAACTTTTTGACATCCATGACTATAATACACTGGTATGACTATATTTGCTGTTCATTTTCATTAGAAAGTGATGTGTTTTGTTTTCAAAAAGATGCTCTGTTTTAGTACACTGAAATAATAAAATTTAATGCTGTGAATTTTTTAAAGCGAGTTCAATGTTGAGGCATTCGCTTCTAAAAGTACTGAAGTCCGCAGACTGGTGTTTGAAATATCTGGGTGAAGAATCAAGATAAAGGCTAGAAGGTCCTCTAATATGTAGTAAGACATCTTTTCTGATATTTCATTACATTTACATCAGCTTTACACATGTGACATGATCCCCACAAGTTGTCAAATTCATAAAATCTTGTTTCTCTGAAAAGATGCAAACGGACTTGCGCACTTCTGGTAATCAACCCTTCATTTCCTAGTGTGCGAGACTTCTACAAAAAATGCGGGACACAGAAAAGTCGATGCTAAAAGGCCTAAATCCCCTTAATTCTCAGAATGAGAACTTATCAGGTCAGTAGCACTCAAAGTTAAATGTGCAACCCTACGTTCAGTAATTTTACCACTTTGAATATATTTGCTATCATAAAGCCTATAGTTTTATTGGAGTTGATTTTAAATAGAAAATCAAACAGCTTCCAACAAACAGTGGAATACAATAGTTTTGATGCGTTTATATGTAAGACACTAAGTAGCCCATATTACCATATTTCTTATGCAGGTAAAACAGAATTAAATCCACAGCTAAATTTATGAATCTGCTGTGAAGTGCAAAGTTAAACTGTTAAAATGTTTTTTTATTGCAGTAAACAGGGACCCCAGCGTCCTCACCGATCTCTGCGGCTCCTCTAATCCTTTCCTGCCACCACTGAATCAGTTTCCCTCCCTGGTTCTTTACCTGCTTCTCTCTCCGTCTGGAGGTCTGTCCCTGTCTTATTTCTCTCCTGTAGAACTTTGTATTGATTTAATCAGAAATATGTATAGAATTAAGTGCAATGATTTTATTAACCCTTTTAGCGCTGAATAAATTTTCAAGGAATTAAAAATGTCATCATCCTGAGCTGTTGAAAACCTATCATGTGGCAACTTCTTTAAAAGAGCTCCCCTGTAGGAGCTATGAAAACAAAAATTTGCTATGAGAACATGAATATCTGTTCTTGAAATTCACTGCTGCCCTCTAAACACAGACACCTATCTCTAACATCATCCCTGACTAAAAAGGCAAGGGTGCTTCCTTCACGCACACATACTACATACATTCTCAAAAAATAAAAACCCTCACGCCATTTTAACAGTGATGCAGCCACCCGCAATTATTATCCCTCGCCATGAAGAGGATGCGTATGTAGGAATGAATGTTTTGCTTCTGGTTTAGGTTCCCATCTCAACATGTGCCAAAAATGAGAGAAATGCATGAATTGTTTCTTGCTCACCTGCAATGATGCCAAGATCTCTGCGGCAGACGTGGCAGCGCTGGCTTTCTTCCAAAACCATAGTATCCCCCAAAAGTCTTTCCAGGGATTAGTAAAATAAATAAGGCCCTATTTGTTCATGTATGAATATAGCCTATGGTATAAAACTTGCATGCTGCATACACAAATGAGCTAAAACATTATGACCACTCACAGATCTCCTGTGATCTGGAAAAACCTAGTGAGTTTATCAGTGGCAAAGATCTCGCAATTGAGCAAAAACTTTTAGGTTCTTGACTTTTCCTAACGGAAAAAAATTATAGAAACTTGATTTTTAAAGTTCAAATGATACTTACAGCTAGCGTTTTAAGATTTTCACCACTTTTAATTACTGCAAATGAAGGTTAAACTCAGTTTCTACCAAAAGTGACACACATACTAGGTTTTTCCAGATCACAGAAGAGATGAAGGGAATAACATTGATTATCCTGTAACAAGAACACATGTTAAGGTCTGGGATATGTTAGACGGTAAGTGAGCAGTCAGTTTTGTAGTCAGTGTTCAGATCATGGGAGAAAAGAGGAGGAGTAGAGACCTAAATTGTCATGGGCGGAGAGCTGAGTGAGGGCATCTCCAAAACAGCAAGGCTTTTGGTGCTTCTGGTCAGCAGTGTTGAGTTCCTACAGACAGTGGCGACAGGCTGATGACCAATCTTGGCCCCACTGGCTCTCTTGCTGCATGCTCACTGCCACCGCTGCCATATGGATTTATGTAACACCGGCCGACAGTATCATTTGGACCTCCGCAGTGACTAAGGGCGTAGCCAATCCAAATGACACCAATACTGGATGTTCAGTGGCACCGGTTCCACATGGGTATTCAAACAGTCTATGAATTGACAGAAGTTAGAGTGAGAAGGAGGCAGTCGATGTGAAATCTAATTGGTGACCAGTAAATGGATGCTGACACTGGGCTGATGTGCCCAAAGCCTTCAGATCTAGAAATAATACGAGCAGCAGATACATTTTTGACCACCTGAAGTGGTTTTAGCATAGCATTTCCTCTTCCGGACAAGGAGGCCTGACAAAATAGTCCAATCAAAATGGGACAAAACCGTGGGCAAATCCTGACAGGATTTTCCAAACTTTGGTTATATTTCTGGGGATGGAAAAAAGCAGTCATATACGTATTCTTTGCATATTGCTCTGTTCAGGATCAAAAGTGGCATAAACATTTTTGATGAATATACTTAGAGCCATTGAAACATTGCCACAAGGTGCAGCATGATGTCAGTTTCTTCATATTCATTTATTTTATAAATTATACTTATTTGATAATTGGGATTTTTTTCTGCTAAAGAGGAGCGCGCAGCCATGTTCACTGGTAACAGCTCCATAAATACTGTGGACTGCCTTCATTTTTCTCCGTTCATGCATAAAAATATGAGCAGCTCTGAGGGCATGCTTCTAAGTTGTTAAAATATCTTTTCACATCAGAAAAAAAGACTTCCAATTTAATAAAATGCAATTTTCTTTTCAGCTTCTGTATTAAAATCATTTGGAATCACCTGAGTCAATGCTTTAGGGATTGTGGTGTACACACATGACAGTTGAAGCATAAAGGTGAGCTTCTGATATTTTGTACTTTTCCCAATTTAATTTCATTTTTAGAATCTTATCTTTTTCCTCATTTTTTCCTTTCCATTTCAATCAGTTCTTCTGACAAATGATCTTTGCACTTTAATCATTCATATTATTGCCACTCCAACTTCTTATTTTGCACACAGATTTATTTTAAATGAACATAAAAATGAAGAAAAAATCATGCAGAGTGTGATTGAAAACCAGAATCTGTGAACTATTTTACCATCTCACTGCAAATGCATTTCTTGACAGGTTATACCAGCACCCTATTTCACATTTATACATCAGGCGCGTAAACTGTTCTGTGATCAGTCAGTTGAATGAATACTGCACGGCTGCACTGCTGCACTAGCTGAAGAGGGTGAGGAAATACTGACCACTAGAGGGCGATGTGCAGAGCAGCAGGGAGCGCTTCACAGCAGCTGCAGTGTACCCATCATAGGTACCCATAGACTGTATAAAAAGATGGACGCAGCACCCAGGTCTGAGAAGTGAGGCCGATGCGGAAATCTCAAAAGTTTGCATTATATTTAATTGCCGGCAGATGGCGACTTCGGTGGTTGCAGAAAGAAGTTCAATGCTATTGAAGTCTATGAGAAAATGACCCTACTTTGCCACCTGATTTATTATTTCTTTAATGATTTTCCACATCATTTTATGGTATCTATCGCAAGTTTCAAGTCTCCTTCGATATATCGTGATGTTCATTTTTGTAAATTATGGTCCCAAGTAGACTAGAATAAAGGATAAAGCCAGAATATGCTTTAGGGGCGTGGCTATCCTCTGGTCTTCGTCCGATACGGTCAGATCCAGAGCCACGGTCCTCCACGGGTCTTCAATTCACGCTCTCGTCCAATAGGAATCACATCCGGTTGCAAAATGACAAAATGGAGCAATTCAAATGGCCAAAATCGAGGCTTCCTAAATGCTATGCTGAAACCAATGGGTGACGTCACCGTTGCCTCGTCCATCTTTTTATACAGTCTATGAGTGTACCACGTGTGTATGGTGTGAAGGCGAGCATACTGGAGCTATCGTCGGACATTGTAAAGCGAAGTCCCTGTCACGACTCTAGGTCTTTATGAATGACTGGACTGAAGCGGCAACCATCTATTTTTTTTTTTTTTTTTTCCTGAAGCCCTCTTGCACGGCCTGGGAACATTGATAAACAATGAAAATAGATGGTGGAATGTGTTTTCATTCGATAATCTGTAGCTAACACACAATATTAATCAAGTTCATTTTAACCAGAGCTAGAATGAGTTTGACTAATCATGTACTAGACTGAATGACATTGAAGAATCAAACCATGGGCTGAGGGCTTTTCGGCCGCGTTGAACTTTAATACTCCATGTAAAATAGACGGGCTGAGGACACTCACATCAGCGAGAGAAATTAATGGAAAAACAGCAGTGATATATTGGGACACACCGTTGTCTGCTGAACGAACAGCTATCCCTTAATGTAATGGCGCACAGAGCAATATGTTGGCATCCTCTCACGGAGCTCATCTAAGGCTCTCTGTTGCTATGGAAACCATAGACCAGGCATTATCCAGAGGGGTCAAATGCGGAATTGTAGTAGACGTTTTTGTCCACTGGGGGGCAGCATATAATCGTTGCAGTGCTCCGGACCATGCATTTCCTGTATAAATTCCATGGCAAAAACCTCCAACAGGAAATTCATGGTCATAATTATACATACACCTATATAGCCATTATTCTAATATTCACTGCCTTTGAAATGAGAAAAATTAAAATGGACATCTGTTTTTTAAATTGTATGAATATGGTGAATGAATGAGAAAGAGTGTGCATGTGCGCGCGTGTGTGTGTGTGTCTGCGTCTGTGAATGTGAGATAGAGAGAGAGAGAGGGAGAGAGAGAGAGAGAGATACTCTTGGGGAATTGCGGTTGACTGGCTCCTCAGAAAATTCAGCACAGTTGTATATTTTCTCTCAGAACTGAAATGTTGCGCTCTCATACTTGACGCCTTACGATGATGACACTGTTGATGGCAGAACTCCTCCAGATCTGCCCTAGAGTATGGTCAGTGTTCAGTGGAAACTCAGCAACCCCTCATCACACTGGTGAATCACTTTAACAAAACACTGTGAAAGTGGTATGAACCTGCCCTTTCTCCTATCCTGAGAAGATAGATCACCTGCATACTATGTTTGTTTTGAATGTGCCAGTGTCTCCACTTGTACATACGTTAATTAATATAAATTTTGCTCAACCACACGTACATAGTGTGTAAAGTGTATTTACCTGATTCATGCTTGGGTGGAAGCGTAATATTTTCTGATTTATCGGATCACAGCACAGCAGATAGAAAGGGACCCGTAAGAGATGCAGACATACAGTGCTTGGGAAAGCCTTATCGAGAACACATCAGAGGAGCCTGTCTGTGGATCTGAAAGCCGCGGCAGATCAAAACGTGCACCTGACTCGCACGTCACAGCCTGTGCATGAACACAGTCGCAACCACTCTGGCAGCAGTGATGTGGGCTGTGTGTGTGTGTGTGTGTGTGTGTGTGTGTGTGTATGCAAGCACGTTTCCAAAGACAAAACAGAGTGGGTGAAAGAGCAAAGCAACAGAAGCACAGATGAAAGGAAAAGGGTCAGAGCGATGATAAATCACTGCACTCAAACAATCTCGATTTTTCATACAGGACCAGGACAGAGAGCTCGAGAAGCAGGTGAACCACGGTCCAGGATTGGGACCACAGTCAAGTTGACCCAGCTCGTCAGTTTGTCGGTCCAGTTTAATTGGAACAAGCTCCCAAGCCTAATCAGGGTCCAGGATTAGGACTGTATACTAGTTAACTCTTCCAAGTCTGTTCCTCTGTACAGTTTGTTAAAGGTGCACTATGCAAGTTTGTTGACATCACTTCTGTTGACATTCAAATTCAAACAAAACAGAGGTAACTCGACCCTCCCTCCCATAGTTCCCTCCTTCCCATGCTTCCATAACTGTCAACTCTTGTCGGTGATTGGCCGGGACGGTTTGTTATGTTATGGGGCACAGCCTGTGCCCCTTGTGTTTATTGGCAGTTTGTGACTCCTGTGCGGTCTCCAGAGCCTGGGTTTTTTTTTGCAGTGAATTTAGGGGCAGGCAGCTAGCAGATCATGGGGAGATGTCAGCGAATTGAGACAAAAATATAATCGCGCAGAAAACAAACAAACTTGCATAGTGCACCTTTAAGGACAAGCTCCCAATACGTCTACAGCAACCATAATCGGAACTGAGTTCCCCTCAAGCTTATCCATCATCTGTGGGACAGTTCGGAGCTGGCAGAGTGTGCATCCGCCCGGCTGTTATCCCCGAAGCCACTGGCAGGCGATTTACAGCTCAGCTTCGCCCACAACATCTGTGCTGAACTGCGCTATCCTAATCCCGGGTTCTGTCCCCATTTCTGCCTCTGGGGTTCCAGCCCCAGATTACCTAATAAACTGTCAATAAATTATCTACTGGATTGTACTCTGACTCAATCAATGACACCCTCCCAAAATGTGTGATTGCCCCCCCCAGTGAGAGCAGTGTAGAACTGGGCCTGGTATTCTCATGGGAGTTAGCTAACGTCAGTCTTTCTCCCCTGCAGCAAGACTCTAACCCACCTCCCGCATGTGCAGACCTTGTATTATGTGCCCAGAGACTGCGCATGTGTGTACTGCTGGACCTCATGCTGACAGAAAACCCCTTTACACCACCGACTGGGTCTGGATTTGCTCACCAGGTTTGATATCTATTTCTGCTGGAATTGCTTTTGGGAACAAGTCCTCTTTATGAGACTTTGCAAGATTAAATGGGTATACACAGGATAATGAAATACCGTAAAAACTTTCAAGGGGTATGAAAAATGGAAAATCAATATGGGCATCACGCTTGCAGTCAACTTCAATAATTGAAATACAAAATTAAATCTTGCTTTCTCTTTCAAACACGCACACACACAGACAGGTATATTCTAGAGAGGACATCAAAGCCCATAGTGGAGCAGTCTTTGATCTTTTACAGGTTGCTTTGATTAATTCTGAAAAAAAAAAAAATCAGCTTTAACCTACAGAAAATATGGCTGCAACACATCCATATGCTGCAAAGGCAGTTAGTTTTTTTATTTATTTATTTTTTAATCCTGGTCTTTGTCTTTGGATGAGATTTTCTGAAGGGCAGAAGTATAGATAAATTTTTAGAACTAACTAACTTTCTGCAATAACAATGTTATTCTCTGCCATTCCGTCTGGTCTCAGAGGACATGCAGGATAATTAGGACTCCACCATCGCAGTTTGCTGTCTGTGATCCCTGTGAACAGAAAGCACTGCCAATGCACATACTGATGAGAAATATATGGCGCGTACACAGGCCCAACAAACAAAAATCTGACATTTTTGTCATGCAGCCTAAATGCTACAGTAGATTCTATGGTGCATATCTGTCTATTTGGCTCAATCAGTCCTTGAACTGCTGCAATTAATTTACAATAAAATCATTAGTATATGACAAATTAATGAGTTAAAATCATTAAATGTTTTTCTTTCTTGTTTGTCTTTATGTCTTTCTTCCTTTTTAGATCAATGATAATTCTTTTTATTCAATGTACAAAGTATTATTTTCTATAAAATTCTTTTCTATTCCATTTACTTCAATGGGTATTACTAGATAGGTTAACTGTTATTCTAATTTTGGCCCCAAAAGTTGAATTTGCATTTTAAAAGTATATAATCTTCCCATAATTCTAAAATTTCAATGAAATAACAAATAATATTGGATCTACTTCCAATTTTGGCCTTAAAAAAGTAATTATTGGATTTATTTCTTCCTATATTCACTGAACATTAAGGCTCATGCATCATCCATTCATCCTTCTTCCACAGGCGTAAAAATCCAGGCATTTTTCAAATCAGCTGAAATCACTGAAAGAGATTATGACTCAAATACTGTATGTCCACATTAAAAAAAGACATTTGGAACACCTTGGGGTCAGTTTCTGCCTGCAGTTCATTCTGGGACATGACAGTCAGCTTTGCTTAAAATCTTATTCAAAGAGAGAGGGCTGCTTATTTTCATTATTACAAATACAGTTTTTTTTAATGGAAAGAAAAAAATGACACAAGCAGATGTGCATGGTCACATGTACCATTCCACTCATTCTCTTACACACACTTCCTGTATGTATAAATATTCATGCACTCTCACACATTCAGTGTAACCAGCATGCTTCAAACTCAAGATAAAATGAAGAGAAAACACGTTCATTTGCAGAGCCAGGTTTAATCAAATAAAGCAATGAGTACAAATTTAGACTGCGGAAATGTAATAAGATACAAATTAATCTGCATCATAATAAAAAAATATGCATCTTCTGATTACCTTGCCGTCACTGGGATCCCGTAACACCTTCCCATAGCCATCTCTAAATTGTTTTTCTCCCAAATACTCTCAATATGTCTATTTACCTTTGCCCCATCACCGCACATTGACACAGAACCATTTCTCTCTCATTTTCAAACAGTCTTGAGAGCTGGAACAACAGGCAGTGAGAGAGTAAATGGAGAGGGTGTGAGAGAGATAGCAGGAGCATCAGATGCAGGTTACGTTGGTTTTATTATAGCAGAAATCACACCTCCACTCTTACTCTTTGAAGACCAACCCCCCGCAGCCCCCACATAACCCCAGGTATATTATTCCACATTAATTTTCTTCCAGCCTTTTTGTTATGTGGCACAAATTATTTTCCTCGGGGTCAGCACTCTGCTCCCCCAATGAAATAATCTCATTTTCCTATTTAATACACATACCCAACCTTCTTAGTCTCATGCCTGATGCGGCTAAATTAATGAGCGTAAAAACTAAGTGGTCAGTATTATCATTAAAAATGAGTACAAGTCTGCTTGTCTTTGAGCCAGCGCTTTGTCATAGAGGTAAACATTGCAAAATTTTCTGCCAGCTTGATTGCAGTCGGTAGAGCATTCCAGAGCTGAGAACCCTTTACCGAGAAGGCCATCTGACCATGTGTGGTTCTGCTGTATGGAATTTTACAGTTCCCACACACTGTTCCTCGGGTGGTTCTGCCATCCAGCTTGTTAATTAGTTTGCATATGATTTCTGGGACGTCCTTATTGAGACATTTAAAAATCAATTCAATATATGCAAAATCAATAAAATTCTCGAAACTAAATAAACTGTATTTTTTGAGAACATGACAGTGATGCCATTTCATTGTTTTTTTTTTATCCATAATTTTAACAGCTAAATTATTACATTATCACATCATTATTACATTCACCGTAGAAAATGAACTTTTCAACAGTGAGTCATCAAATTATGCCTTGGTGGTAGAAAAGATGCTCAAATCAGTATGAAAACACCAAGAATGCTTCCATGGAATTATTGTACTGTACATAGAATAATTCTGCTCGCAGTTGAAGACAGGCGCTGGGCGACAGTGACTCCGAGGCACTGGGCAGGATAGACTCTGATGCCGCGCAGCAGAGATTCTTTGGCGCTGGACAGCATAGGCTTTGAGGCATTGGGCAATGGATAGTCTGTGACGCTCGGCAGCGCAGACTATGTGGCGCTCGGAAATGGGGACTCTGTGGCACTAGCCAGCTCAGGACAGGCAGACTGGAGGCCCACAAGCTATAAACCTGGAGCTGAGGATGAAGGTTTGAAGGTCAGATGCTAGCAGAAAAAGAGGCTAGGCAGTCTGCTGAGGCTGCTTGATAGCACTGTCAAGTAGTGAAATGAAAAGGTTTCACATGCCTGGTAGTGAAGTTAGCCCATTCGCCTTCCTGCCCCCGCTGACGATTTCTTTGCTGCGGAAACCTTTGAACAGATGAAAAGTTTTTTATCTACATTTATCTATGCTGATCAGCAACAATTAGTTGTCCAGTTTATTAACTACACTTTGTATAAGAACAGAAAGCACAGAGTTGAGAAGATTTACCTTGTCTTGTGGGGTTGATGGGAATTATTCTTGTGTTGCTGCAGCAGCAAGGTAAACTGGTGCTTCTAAAATGCATTATTATCACCGTTGGGAGCTGAGAGAGCTCCAGACCCAGAGTCAGTGTGACAGGCCTATCCAAAACTTTTCTGAACCTGATTACCTTTGACAGCACCAATCTTAGCACAATAGCTGATGAAATGTGAATATGAATAATTCAGCGTTGGACAATTTTGTTTCTGAAGTTCAGAATTGGCAGAAAAGCAAAATGTAAAATCGTCATTCTGGCCTGCATTGTGACTGACATGCATTCAAAACAGCAACTAGCGCATATTAACCCTTTGATGCATAGAGTACATACAAATGCCTTGGACCGTTTGTTGGGATTTGGTGCAATATTTTGTGTGTGTGTGTGTGGGGGTGCAAGTGGGTGGTCTGTCTGTCCATTATTTTGGACATTATGCCTGTGGGATGCACACTGCCATCCAGTATTTTGGACATTATGCATGCGGAGTGACAGAAATAATGTGAAGTTGAAGAAACCTGGTCATTGATATGCATGATGATCTATCTGTAATCGGGACATTGCTTATTTGAGCTATTTACTCAGCATGCATAATGTCCAATATTTTTGATAGAGCATAGATTCAGATGTATTTCAACAAATAAGCATGCATTACATAGGTTATATGTGTTTTCAGTTTGTGCTATATAATGTATTTCCATCCCTCAACAGAAAAAAAGTTTGATCAAAACTTGAACAATATAAGACAATATCTGACTTTCATCAACTCACCTCTTACTTGTGGATGCAGCCATTGTGATTGTTTGTAGTAAATCATGTGACTAATCAGAGAGGCACCTATTGAGGAAATCATTATCTGGAAATGTCAAGTAAAATGTACATTTTGTGTTTACAGGGTGTCTATGAGCCTAGAGAAAATAAACCCCACTTAACTTATGTCTAAAATATTGGACAACATGCAACAAAGGGTTAAAACAAAGAGAAAACATATTTACCAAGATTGCAGTGCAATTATAGGTTAGTGATGCGGGCATGTCAGAGAATTGTTGGATGAATGTGATCAGCTGATAGAGAATCTGAAGTCTTTATTGATAACCCCAGGCAATGACAGCAGGTAAAGTGAACGTGTGTGAGAGGAGTGAAGGCAGACGGAAATAATACAAACTACAGGCCAAGCATGCAAAAGAGTCTTCCTGGCTGATCTTTCAAAGCCTCATTTCATTGGATACTAACTTACTATTCAGTCATATAGATTTCAGGTATCCAAATATTGATAATGGCTTTTGCAAAACTGTTTACACGGGCACAGATCACCTGTTTGTTTTATATTACTTAGGAGTAATAAACCTGTGTATATGATAGTACGATTTCATCAAGGTTGTGTTTGTTTGTTTTTTTTGGGGAGTTTGGACTACAGCTGACCTCTCTCACATGCCTGCTAGTGCTCCTACGATAAACAGTACTTTCCTGTAAGCATTTCAATTAAAGTTTATCACACAGTAATTATTGCAAGACCGTGCAGGCCAATCACAAGTCTTAAAACTCGCTATAAGATGCACATACTCTGACTTCTTGTGCCAATAACTCAGTTTTCCCTGTCCACACGTAAATATTCAAAATGAAGTTTCTAGAAATCTTCGTCCTGAAAGGCGTTTTCCCAACGATCAGTGTTCAGCGACCGAAAACCATTTTGCGAGCAGACGAAACGGAGATGCTACGTTTTCAAAAAACACCCGTGCACATATGGACAGGGCCTTAGTTTTTTGTGCATTGTACTCTGTTCCCTGCCTGTGGGTTACTCTGGTGGGAACCCAAACTTTTTCCAAAACACACAAACACGCACTGCCTTTCTGTTGATTTGCAAGCTTGGAGAATACCCACTCAACACACCATCTCTCTAAATAAAGAACAGAATTAACTCACCAGAAATTGACTGTGGGACAAGGAGAGCATGTGTGGTACTTGACAGAAAGATCAAAGGAAGAAGTTTTGGGTTTACATAACCCCCTCCGCCGAAGCTTTAACAAGCCTATAATGGACACTTTTAAAGATCCGACTAGGATCAGCTCCAAAACTAACTGATTTAGAAAAGGCCCTGCTCTTGTGTGCTGAGGCCAATTCTCTCTTCCCCTGATCTATTGCCAGCTTCTGCAGCAGCCTGCATTCGGACTCATTGTGTTTGGTTGCTGAACCACAGGCAATACCAGTTTATAACACAATAAAACACCACCAGGAGGCGTTAATTGGGCATAATAGCCTGGAATAATTTAGCACCACGAAGAAAAAAAATATTTATTTATTAACCGACCATGACAAATATAACCTCCTCCTGCAGTGTGGTCTTCAGCCTCCCAACCACAACATCGCAGTTCTGGTTTCTCTTGGCCTACAGCTGCCACTGGAATTTGTATTAAATAAGAAAGGAAAAAAGCAAACAACTCAAGAAAAGAGTGCAAGTCGTGGCTGGATGTCAATGTACTTGGTGGAACAATAATGGTGGTTTCAAGGGGGTAAGTGGCTGCTCATTACAATACTTCATTGACTCTGTTAAAACACCGTGCCAAGGCACTCCGCAAGTGCAAAAGCTAAAGCTAAAATTGGAGGGTATGTGACAAATTGCATTTTCACAATGGCATGACCAATTAAATGTGTGTGTTCACAATTTGCCAGAGCATTGTGCTGAGGTCCATTGGTGTTCCAATAAAATATGACAGAATGACAGGAAAGGTCTGTGGATAAACCTGTAATATGAATTTTTATGAATTTAGTTCATCATGTGCGAAGTTGGCTCCGATCAGCTTGTTCTAAAGGCAACTAAGTTATTTGACCATGTTCAAAACGATTAGAATTCTGGCCTTTTCCTCTCTCGCAGTTAGTTTGAGAAGGAAAGAGTGTGTATTACTCACAGCTACACTGTGCCGGTATTTCACATCCAAACTGCACAGTAAAAATTTAATTTAATCCCGATCCTATCCGCTATCACAACTGAGTCTTTCCATGCAAAGCCGACTGACTTATTTTTTCATGCAAATATCGAAAGGAGAGCCCAGAGTCGTGATGAACATACTTTATTTATAAATCAAATTATGGCACTAACTTCTTTGCGGAGCTCTTAGATGGCAGTAGTAATAAATGTCGGACAAAAGAGCCCTCTTTCAGGCCGAGACCACTCGTACACATCTATTTTTAGAAACAGGGTTTTTCTCCCTTCAGTTTCCAAAATAATCTCCGTCTACATGATGACACAGAAAGACAGTTGAAGCGCTGACAAGACCATGCCAAACCAACAAGCGGCGATGGTATAATGTAATCTAGGGTCCTGTGGGCCAATCACAAGCTTTCAAAACTTGCTAAGAGAGGCACACACTCTGATGTCACAAGCCATGAACTCAGTTTTCCGGGTCCACATGTAAACACTGAAAATGGAGTTTCTAGAAATCTTCACCCTGGAAGAGGTTTGTCTAGAGGTCTGTTTTTAGGGACCGAAAACCAGGTTAAAAGCAGATTAATGGCTGAAACGCGTTGAAAATGTTACGTTTTGAAAAATACCCGTGTATGTGTCAACCGCGGAGGCCTCATAAATCTCCAAATGTCAACCAGGTTCTGGATTATGTTGAGGTATTCCAGTTATCTCTGAAAAGTTGAGTATACACTGAAGTAAGCAGAAATCTAGCAAAGTCTTGGTCCCTTCTGAATTCAAGAACATTTAATCTGACCTGTAAAATCTCATTCATGAGTCTGAGATCTGAGCACAATTATGTTAAATTTGTGTGTTAATACAGACAGTAAGTACTGCAGTAATACACGGATTGAATGAGGAGGATCTTTCACGTTTTGTGCCCCTGTATTCGTGTTTTATAGTGTCTCTTGCCTCCAGGGTCATGGGTTTCCATTAATTGATTTACTGTCTCGTTTTCTCATTTGTCCTCTGTGAAGTCCTCACGCCCTTCCCCACACCTGTTTCTTGTCTCTTTATTGCAATGTATTTGCAGTGCTTAACAAATTTATTAGACCACCACCCAATGTAAGGTTTATGCCACAGCTGCCCTAAATTAACAGTGTGGGTAATTACCAAAATAATTTTTATTTTTCTGTAATGGCTAATCTACCAGTATGGGCAAGCTCTTTAACTGAAATGACATTTTTAATGCTAAAATATAATTATTGTTGTTATCCATAAATTTTCGAATTTAACTTTTTACAAAAAAGCAGAAAAACATAGTTAAACACATTATTGTTTTTTGATTAAGATGCCAAATAACAGTTATTTTCTTGCATTCCTGAAAATAAAAATTAGTTTTAGTGGTTGAATGCAAGAACACAAGCAATTATCAAGGCCAAAGGAGGCCATACAAATTATAGTTTTTTTGTTTTTTTTTGGTTTTTATGTGTGAATAAGGACTATTTAGTGGTTTCAGTTTGTTATTTGCCAAAGAAGTAACAAAATAATTTTTAGTTTTAAACAAGTTTTTGACAAATTTTTTAAATATTTGTGTTTTCTCATTTTTTTATGACAGATGGTCTAATAAATTTGTTAAGCACTGTATGTTCTGCTGTTTCGGTTATTGTGGCTAGATCATCTAGTCCTGCTCTGCGCTGTCGCCCTACCACTGCCTTCTGTTTGACCAGGCTTTGCTTGCCCTTTACGTCTATCTGCCAGTTCCGACCCTGGACCGTCAGCTTTATTCATAAAGGAGTGGTTTCCGTGCCCCTGCGGGTTCCATCTGATTCCATCTACCCATCCCTGATATAATCGTGGTCATTAGCGGATCTTGACCACCTCTTTAATATAAAAAATTATGAGGAAGCATGACCTCCTGAGGTGAAGCCGAGAGATATTTTCACTAAAATAGTTTTACAAAAATTTTACCTGTCTGACACCAGAGTACATCTTTCAGTGCAAATATGCTCAAATTCTGATCAAAGAAACTTCATCATCCAAAATAATCTCTGGCTGTCTCATTATACTGATTCTTCATATACTCAGTTATAACTGTGGTCGTGATTTTCTGCCTGTTTTATCCCTCGTAATATTATCAAACTGGAAAATTAAACAATATAACAGTAAGCTCAAATGCTACGCAAGTGCACTTGACCCTCAGGTTGTAACTCAAATGCCTGCGGACAATTAACATTTTATCAGTCTCACTGAGTATGCACATGTCGTGGGAAGGTGCCAATTGATAGGCTGTACAAGTAACGGAGAAACTGGAAGAGACGAAGATCAGCATTTGTTTACCTTTCATTCACAACATTGTAGATGAGCTCAGTGCAAAATGGTTAATGGAGAGAATCTAATCCTTATTACTAGAATGCCATGAAAAATCACAGAGTGATCTGCTGTAAAAGGGAGAAGATCTTAAAACATAATTGCTGGCAAATATTCTGTGTGTACTGAAATGAGTGAGAATGACATTCTCATGAGAGGAAAGGAATTAATGTGATGCAAAACAATAGAGCCAAGGCCTAGGACGTCTGAATGAGTCAACTAACACATTTTGAAACTGTGAATTGCAAATTCAATCTCTGAGGCTGGCCAAACACACTTTAGCATTCCTTAGTATCATTTTTAAAGAGTAAAATTGCTCAGATGATCATTATACAGCACACACTACTCGGTTACACATACAAAGCTCAAATGAGGGCTTTTGCTATTGGCGTGCTTGGGCTTATTGCAGTGAACTGGTCGTGTAATGTAAAATTAATTAAACACATTTTCTTAAGCTTAATATCGACAGGCCTGCATCTTGCATCGACTGCATGAAAATATTTTTTATTTCCATTTATTACTCAATGTAGATGTATTAGCGTGAAAGGATCATGACTCACTCAATTCCATTATGTTCATATTAGCCCACCATCGTAGGAAACAAACAACATCCAATCTTACTGGATGTGATGCCTTTTTGCATAATAATTAAGTATGATGCAACGAGGCTGAAGCACCGTGTGTAAACTCAGGATCTGTTCAGAGAATGTAGCTAGCTAATAACGGTAATACCTAAATTATTCCTACCCAGCCTGCATAATTTGACATCTTCAGCTAACTAGTTACAGAGCTGCATGAAAACATGAAAAACAGCCTAGTCAACAACACGGTTTTCATGTAGCTCTGTAGCAAGCCAGCTGCCTACTGTAGACGTGAAATGAAGGTATGAACAAGTAACCTAAGTGCAGTGCACTTCACTTGAGCCAGAAACACAAAACGAACATCCCTAGCATAACTATTGGTGAAATACAAGCCTTTATGGTGTGTCCTTATATTTTTATCTACCGTAGTGAGAATGTTAAATATTTTCATTGAAAAGAATCATTGTCGAGACATACCACTAGAGATAACCAGCGCATGGATTAATCTGTTTGACCGTTAGCATTCATATCCTGACAAAAATGCACCTTTCTGTGGTTTATAGTGATAAGTGAAGGCAGATTCTACCTGTTACAAGCAAACAAATATTTTCTCGAATGACTGAGTGGGAGAGAACAGTGCAGCCACTGAGGCATCAAGAATATATAGTGCTCTAGAAAAGCACTGCCCCTTTTCAATTTCTTTAATTTCTCATATTTGTCACAATTATATGTTTCAGGTCATAAAACTAATTCAAACATTATACAATAATAACTCAATTAAACCCAAAATGCAGTTTTTAAATGAGGATTCCAATTATTGAAGGAAAAAAGCTATGCCATACCTGGCCATATGTGGGGAAAAAGGTAATTTCCCCCATAGTTACTAAATCAACCAATGAAACATATTTATTTGATAACTGGGCTCAATTTCACTGGAAACACTGAGGCATGATTACTGCCGGCCCTGATGAATCTAAATATCGAAAGTTGTCGCGATCTATCACTCTGGAAAGGGTCACAAAACCATAGCTAAGGCTCAGGGACTCCAGTGAAGCATGGTGAGAGCCATTATCTACAAATGGAAAAATCAGGAATGGCCGACCCACAAAAATTCCTCCAAGAGCACATCGATGACTAATCGAGGAGGTCACAAAAGAACCCAGATAAACATCTAAATAACTACTGGCCTCATTACCTCAGTTAAGGTCAGTGTTCACAATTCCACAATAAGGAGGAGACAAAAATGGCATCCATGGGAGAGTTGCAAGGCAAAAATCACTACTGATAAAAAAATAAAAAAAGAACAAAAGGCTTGTCTCACATTTGCCAAAAAAAAAAAAAAAAAATTTTGCCGTCCCAAAGACTTATGGAATAATATTCTGTGGACTGATAACTCTAAAGTTGAACTTATTTGAAGACATAGGTCTCATCTGGTGTAAGACTAACGGCATTTCAAAATAAAAGCATCATACCAACAGTCAAACATGGTGGTGGAAGTGTGATGGTCTGGGGCTGCTTTGTTGCTTCAGGACCTGCGCAACTTGCCATGATTGATGGAGCCCTGATTGGAATGCTGTGCCGTGACCTTTAACAGGCACTTCAGGCTTGCAAACCCTCAAATGTGTCTGAATTAAAGCAATTCTGAAAAGAGAAGTGGATCGAAATTCCTCCACAGCGATGTAAAGGACTCATTGCCAATTATCGCAAACATTTGATTGCAGTTGTTGCCACCATGGGAGGCGCAAGCAATAATTATGCTTAGGGGGCAATTTTTTTTTTTTTTTTTTGCATGGATGATATAAGTTTTGAATAACTCTGTACCTTCAGTTTGTGGGCTGATCATTTAAAAGCTGCATTTTGAGTTTACTCACATTATTTGTCTAATGTTAAAATTAGTTGGACGATCTGAAACATTAAAATAAGACAAAAGAGCTAAAATATTGGACATCGGGAGGGGGGCAAATACTTCTTCACAGCACTCAAACAATATAAGAATTTCAGGCTGATTCAATCAAATCTGGGTAACACAAACAAAAAAATTTGATAGATGTCAAACAAAAAAAATATGCAACTTAACTTCGGATGTAATTTAAACCCACCCCTAAGGCCTTAGAGCAGGCGTCTCCAAGCCTGTTCCTGGAGATCTACCATCCTGAAGGTTTTCACTCCTGACAAACCAAAGCACACCTAATTGCCCAGCTAGAGATCCTGATTAGTAGCCGATAAGTTGAATCAAGTGTGCTGAATTAGGGACAGAGCAGACACTTACAGGATGGTAGCTCTCCAGGAACAGGGTAGGAGGCCCCTGCCTTAGAGGAACACTATTTACAAGCAGCCTATAAGCGGCAGCTAATTTCTGTTTGTAATGCATTTCATTACAGAGTAAGGCTACACCAGGGCTTTTAGTGAACAGTTCCTTATATTTTTATATTACCTTTAAAAAAGCATTTTTCATTTTAGAATTCCCATCCCTGCTAAATCCAGGAGTCCCTGAATCTCAACGAGGAGAGCAGCAGAGGCATCACTCTGCTTTATGTCCCCCTTCATCATCCGTTTCTCCACAACATGGCAGACCTGGTGAATAATGAGGAAGTTCAAGAAGGTTCACTCTCTTGCTTGAGGGATGCGACCTCCTCTCTATACTCCTCACCATAGGTTAATTCCACAGTAATATAAGCTCTCCTAATGACACTTGGCAGGGCACGGGGTTAATTGTGGCATTATCTCAAAAAAAACTATGCTAACTGCGCTGCATGGATGAAGAGCTCTATATTACACCCGGCGAAAAGCGGGGAGATGCGCAATGCAAGTGTCTGTGCCAGTTTCAGAATGACACAGTTGTCAATTTCCCAACCAGCGCCCACGTTGTTTAAATAATTAAATGCACGTGCCCATCTGTGCACTCCTGGACGTGTTGATCTTGACATAAGCCGTGGTCAGAGGCATTGTTTGCGCATTGCTATCTTGAGGCATGTCTGACCAACAAAAACCTGGTCTTAAAGGACCAGTGTGAAAGATTTAGGGGGATCAACTGACAGAATTTGAGTATAATCAAAGTCTTTATAGGCAGGTCTTGCCATATTGAGGACATCCCCGGGCAGTTATTTCAGGCTAAGAAGAATAGGCCTCAATCTAAATGAATCGGGAGAGAGCCATAACTTCACTTTCAATGGTCACTGGGACATTTTTATTATTTTTATTTAATTTCAATTTTTTTCTCCCACTTAAAGGCTCGTAGCTCTTGGACAGTGTGATGAAAACTCATAAAATTTGGCAGGTGTGTTAAGAACGGTGAATACTACAATCAGTAGCAAAATGGCGGCAATTAACCAAATGATGCCAGTATGAAGCAAGGTTAAATTATTTGAATGTTAAAGGACCATAATTTTTTACCCATTTGGAGTAGATACTCTAAACAAAAACCAGCAGATGGTCCTTCTCAAGGTGAACAAAAAGATGCACCTACTTAGAATTTACACCATTTTGAATTTGCGAGAAATGCAAAAAAAAAAAAAAAAACAAACTTAAACTCTTCCCTTGAGAATCAGCTGGCTCTATGTCCACTTTTCGCAGAAATGGAGTTAAGCATACCAGGACATTCTAAAATCAGTTAGGTTTATGTCACTTAGTGCTTAGCTCCAACCTAAAGTCTACACCATATTAACACGTAGAAACATTTAGTTCTATATCCTGAGTGGGGCTTGTTTCATATCAGGTGGTTCTATGTCCAAGGAACCAATCAGGGTCCATACCTGGATCATGTGACATTCGCTCAAAATGGCCAAGGAGCACATGTAAAGCACAAAATGAGAACTCCTCAGAAAAAAACGTTCGATTTTGATCCCTTCTGAAAGACTAATGGATTATTTTGATGGGTAAGTTGTTCACCAACAATGTGTACACACTGTAAATCTTAATTTTGTCGTGTTAGGACTGGTGTGGAAAAGTCATATTCGTCAATATGCATGGACATAGAACTACTTAATTCTCAAACAATCAACTCTAGGCCTAGTGTGCTAATGTACAGTGCACTTAATATACAATTTGTCAGCGACATCGGGGCAACCCAGGGATATCGGGGGAGACCCCCCTACCCCCTCCCCCGTCCGCTCGCCTGCCCCCCCCCGAACCCCCACCCCACCCACCATTTAGGCCCTAGCTGGGCCTACCCCAATATTGTAGTTGATTTTACAGAACATAGGCCTATGCTATTTTCACAGAAAATCAAATTTTATTGGGCGGGGGGGGGGGAGGAGATACCTGTATAAAATACAGGTAACCATTCATTGACTAAAACGTTCTTAGTTTGTTCATAACTTTTTTAAAACAACTCTGATGGACATAGAACTTCCTGATTTCGATCATACGTAAAACCAGTAAAGGCACCAGGTCCTATGTTGGGCATAGAACTTGTTGACCAAGGGCAGCTTACGTTCCTCGGAATCAGAAGGTTCTATGTCCATTTTTGACTGCTTATATCTCTAAGCCTATGGGGATTTTGAACATGTTTGCAATATGTTTAGGGTACCTTCCACAGTCAACAATATTCCACACAAAATAAATTTTGATAACTCTCTAAACATCAGAGATAAGACAGTTGAAATTTTCAAACTCCATTTTCTCAAAATGAGGAAAAGTGGACATAGAACCAGCTGATTCTCAAGGGACGAACTAATGATTCATACATTTGATTGATATATAACTTGGTATTTCCTTTGTTCGTACTGGTCCCAAATAAAATTGCAAAAAGAAAACTTTCTACATTAAAATATGGCTGAA